>JBAMNC010000681.1:0-132500 GCA_037902135.1 Cetoscarus ocellatus
TGAGCTTGTTCCTCCATTCAAGTAATGCTGATGAATCTGCTGTCCAGACGCCTCGTGCTCCACTTCGTTGGAACACGAGGATAGACCCATTACAATGTACCTTTTGGTCTGACCATACATGATCATTTCTCCACTTCGACCAAATTGTTCTTTATCAGGGAGCCTATCAAAGTGTGAGTGTGTGTT
Organism: Cetoscarus ocellatus; assembly: GCA_037902135.1. NCBI lineage: Eukaryota > Metazoa > Chordata > Actinopteri > Labriformes > Labridae > Cetoscarus > Cetoscarus ocellatus. The sequence continues at coordinate 187 of JBAMNC010000681.1, forward strand.
CATGTGTGTGTGGTTGACTGGCACTCAGTGCTAAGCTGTCTCTCTGAGGAAAGGGCTGTTTAAAAGGCAGGAGCTGGCAGCTGAGCAGACCTCTCAGCTCCCTGTCTAAATACTGCCTCTGTGTGACTGACAGCTAGGCAACAGCACACTGGCACGCTCCTTTCAGCCACTCAGCAACCCTTTAACAAAAACCACAGGGTTTAACATAAAACTCCGAGCCCAGTGTCACCTAATGCTGCCCGAGCGCCTCCTTAAATAATTTAACCTGACAAGCAGGTCTTTTGTTATTCTTCTGCTTGTAATAAGACCTTGCTGGTTTAACAAAAACGTGCGTTGCAACATGGAAATTAATTAGCAGGATTTGAATAATCATTTATGGCACAAATTACAGCCATTTTCTTTTTCTGCTGATCTGAGTTTGTGACAGATAATGTGTGCAAGGTTCCCGTTGATTCCTTAAAAGTCTAAAAGCAAAAATAAATAACTTCTCGACATCAAAATTCTTTGTGCAGTAATTTTCAGCATGGAGAATGCTATCCATTCAATATACTCAGTATTCCAGTTGCTTGTGCACTGTGTTACTTAAGCAGCTTTTTTCTAATGAGAAATGTTTAACAGCACAAGTTCAAACACCAATGTTGCACTAAAAAGGAGTCCATCTCATTATAGTTTAAAACTAAGGCCATGACTTAAAGACCAAAGGTGGACAATCTCAGATCGGAATATAGGATAAACACAGTTATTCCCATTTAGAAAAGTTACTTTCATGGCAGATCTGAAAATTATTTTTTGAAATTTAAGGCCATAAGGAAACTTCAGAAGTCTCACTTGTACCTATGAGAGGTCATAAAATTAAAGATAATACGTCTGCATCATCAAATTTGTCTTGGACTATTTTAAATGCTGCCTGAGACCACACCAAAAAAAACTGTGACAGCAATATGCACAGCTTCAATTCACAACTGTGTCTCTTCTACGTCCAGGTTTTAATGATAATGTAATGACTGGGGGCTAAAACCACAAATACTTCCTCATTTTGTAGTCCAAGAAAACTGTAAAGTATAATGAAACAAGGGCAAATGTCTCCATCTGGTATGATTTTTTCTTGCAAAGGGCTATTGTTTACCTTCAGATCTCAAAATGGTTGAGTTTGGTTTCTTGTAATTTTATTTCTTTTTACATTTGAAAATTTCCTCTTTATCACAAAGTAGGTGATGTTTTTGCCGTGTTTGTGCATTTGTCTGTTTATCTGAATCTTTGTCCATCCATCTGTAAGCAAGATATGTTGAATGGTTGGCCATATAGCAAAAAAGAAGTTTTTTAATTTTGGTGGAGATCCAAATCCAGATATGGATCCAGGATTTTTTCTGCTCTTCAGGTTTCCTGATATACTCTATACTTTTTAAACTTGAAGTTCTAAATTTTGGTTTCGCTTAAACTTATGAGTGTTTCCCCTAAAACTAACAAATCATTTGTGTTGTTTTTATTTGTTAAGTCACAATAAGCTGTGGTACCATCTAACAAGTCATTGCCTTGGGCAAGGTCATGTCTTTTGTCTATGCTCTGGGCACATACAAGATGAAATTTTCCGGATTATAAAGCCCATGTTAAGACATTAGAAACTTGAAGTTTTTCTTTTTCATTTAAATTTATGACTTCTAATGTCAAAGCTCTAAGTTTGCTTTATCATTCATTAACAAATTTGTATTCACAAACATTGTCATTTTTCTATCAAAACTTACCACATCCTCCTTATTTTTACAGTCAAGACTAACCATAATCTGTCTGTACTCGTTCCCTTCCTCCTCCATTTGTCTTTCCAGTGCAATATGACAACCTGTTATTAGTAGGGATGGGAATCGAAAACAATGTCCAGCTTAGAATTAATAACAAGTAGGTGAGGGAATCAACATTAATTGCCTCTATGCTTAACAAATTCCCTTATCAACTCTGTCCACTAACTTCTGGTTGCCTTTCAAATCAAGGATGTCACTTTCATCAGAGACAGTCAGCACAAACATCAAAACAGAAGTCAAAGATATGACCATGGAAGACGGAAAACGAAAGTGGTCAAAATTGTGGCTAAATCTGACACAAAATGATGCTAACTGCCCAACATCCAGTGTCTGTTCAAGTGAGGGTTGGAACACTAACAACTGGCAGCGTAGCATTAAATATCACGAGTGCCGTGTATGAAAATTCGACATGGAAAACCTGTGAAGGCCACTTTGTTCCACACAGAAAATCCACAGAAATCAAAGAATGGATCAATAAGCAGAATTGTTGATGGAATTGGTGTCAATAAAATCGATTTCCACCCTTAGTTATTAGATTAATTAATTTTATAATACATTCATTTCTCACCATGGCCTGTTGAGTTTTAGTTAAACTGTGCCCTCAGTTTAACACATCAGCATTTTGACACTTAAAAAAGAGTTTAATGTTCCACACATATCTTTTTTACTGTAGTGCAAGGTATTGTATTAATTATTACCATTTGGGTTGAAAACAGTCTTAAAAGTCATACATTTGGTTGTTTGTTTGTACTTTGAATTCCTCTCCTCTGAAATAATCCAAGTTATTTCCATCTTTGATTTATCATTATTTGTTTCAGATTGACCTTTCCAAATTCAATTCTTCCAAATATAAAATGTTCTTTTCTCATACAAGGGACAAACAAGAGTCATCAACAGGGCCAAAAAGAAGACATTGTAAATGTTGCTAAAGCTTAATAGCCCAAAATTAACAATCTATGCTCTCCAGTTGGATTCAATTAGAGGGATATCTTGCTATTTCATGATGCACTTAGGGATGACAAAGCACAGATATAAGTATTGATTTTTTTGAGACCATAACTAGATAAACAATATGTATATGTATGTATTTGTGGGGAAAATTGAATCAAAATGCACATATTACATTGAGGGCCAGGGCAGACTGACAGCAATTGAATTTGTCAGTCAAGAATTTAGTTAAAGAGTTAAAGACCTTTGATCCACCAGTGGCTAAAATGATAGGAACCGTCCAGGGTAAGAGATATTTATGGCATTCTGTCTCTTTCTGCTCTCTTGCCTTTACACATAAATCTATTTATAGTTTCTTATTTTCATTCTGTTTTTCAGTAATTTTTATAGATTTGTATGTTTTTGCATCTCCCCATCAAGTCTGCTTTTCTATGTGAACAAAAATCACTTATATTTTTGCTTCTTATGCTGGTGTGCGCACCCGTGTGCATGTGTGTCAGGGCAAGTGTAGGGAGGATTGGGAGAGAGGGATAGCCATGTTTGTGGATTAATAACTATTAATTCTCCTTTTGACTGTAATTGATGCTTAAATCTGCGCTCTCCTCCTCCTCTCGCCAGACCTCTTGTCCCCCCGTCAATTCTGTCCTTGTAATAAGGGCATTATTCCGAGGGATTTCATGCATTCTGATAAATCAAATTAGAAGGCCGGTGACTTAGATAGATTGCAGCAAGTAATTAGAGAATCCTCTATGCCGTCCTCGCTGCCACTCATTTACCAGACTCTTTGTTATCTACCTATCTGGGCTCAGCATGAGGCGCTGTGTGTTTGCATCACTTTTCCCTCTTAAAATTCCTTCCTTATGTCACTGGAGAGACAGATCCCAGACCAGATCTTGTCACCCGGGCCAGCACACACCGCACAACGGACAGCGCAGTGGGACAACCATTAATTGGAGCAACTTGGGTTGGTAAGTACCCACGTGTGTGTCAGTGACATGCAAGAACAAGGAGATGGGCTGACACATGGAGACAGGGGACACCCTGGGTTGGGCTGGGCTGGGCTAACCCCCCCACCTACACACTCATATACGTACACACACACACACACACACACCTTTTTGTGCCCCCTCCTCTGCCCCCTCACCTTGCCCTGTGGAGGCAACACCATGTTCCTGAGACTGACTCAGTGGTCACACTCATGTTGGAGGAGCCGCAGTGTTCACAGATGTTTGTGTGTCCGTTTGAGAGTGTAAAGTGTACTCCACTTTTGGTGTAGACAGGATGTGTCACATTTCTCTGAGTGCTTCATTTTTGAAGAACCTTTTGCTTTCTTTAGCCTCAAAAATGTTGTAACATAGTTCAGAGAAGTGTTCAGAAATGGCAAACAGAAGTCTCTTTCTTAATTTTGGTTTGCGATCAGCATACTGTTCGAGTCAAGTTCTAATGGACATGAATTAACAGTAGCCCTGAAGCGCAAAACACAACACTAAATGTAAAAAAAACAACAACAATTTAAAAAATATAAGTACAAATTAAAAAAAAAAATACACAAAAAAAACTCAAAGATCACACAAAAAATAACAATGAAATTTAAAAAACAAAAAGACAAATACAAAAAGTGATTGTGTGAAAAAATAAAAAACAAATTAATAATTAAAACAAATAAATGTAAAAATATATAAAATAAAGAACCAAAAAAGAAAACAAAGCAGCAAATCAAAAATCACAAGATTTCAAAAATACATAAAAATAGGAACACAACAAGAATAGAAAAAAAGTTCAACATTTAAAAAAAATGACACAAAAATAAATAAAACAAAAAAATCAGTCTCAAAAATTAAGTGCAAAAAAACTGAAAAAAAAGCTTACCAAAATTCAGGAAAGATCAAAACACAATGAAATACAAGGGACACAAAGAAACACAACACAATTAATTAAACAATAGCAATATACAATAACACAACAACAAATCAAAAGTACACCAACAAATTAAAAGGGAACATTTAAAAAAACACAAAACACAACACAATCTTAAAAGCAAAATTACACAAAAAACACAGGATTAGACATCAAACAAACAAGGAAACATAACAAATTAAAAACAACAAAGATTAAAAAAAAACAAAAAAAACAAGAAATAATAAAACGCAGCAGCAATTTACAAAACACAAAGTTCATTTTGTTCTTGGATTAGAGTTTTTTTTATGTGTTTTTAAGATGTTGTGATGTTTAAATTTGTTGTTTGTATTTTGCACTTCAAGGCCACCAAATAAATATATAATGTCATCTCTTATAAAACACACAGAAAACAATAAAGATATACTATCCATGGAAAAATGATTACATTTAGAGGATGATTTGAATGTTGCCTAACAGCAAAAAATAGAAGGATAGCAACAACTTATTTGCAGCATTTGTGAGAATATATAATTTATTTACAGTAACTAAAGCAATTAACTGTTTTAGAAAGGATATTTCAACAAAAGAAAGTGTAAAAATGTGAGAGCCAGTCAATGAACTTCTACTCAAGTGAAGTATTTATTGAGATTTCTGACAGTTTTTACATGGTTGTTTTTCTCCTGTTACTCAACTAAAGGATACAAATACTTCTTTCACCTTGACTTGAAATGAAAATGAAATTTTTGTCACATCTGTAAGAGAAATGGCTCAATAGACAGAACCATCTGTGTACCTTCCAATCATCTCTGCGTCTAAAGTCCTGACAGCTGCACTTCCTCCTGATCTACTGTGTCCCCTCTGTGGCATTTTTCTCCCTTTCTTCCCCCCTTCCCCTGCACCCCATCACAAAGCAGTCTGACAGAGTTCACTTTTCTCCTTTAAGAGGATGAATGAAGATAAAAAGCAAAGCAGAATGAAGCACGAGAGGCATCGCTTGCTTTGATTCATGATGGCGGGGCCCCGTTTGGCGGTCCTCAGCCTGCCTGTTTGGCTGTCTGTCTGCTCGCCTGGCCATCCGCATCCTTCCCTCCACTCCGGCGCTCTAATGGAGAGCTGCAGCCTTCTTGCAGTGACACCGTTGAGCCATCAGGAATGGCTGATTATGGTGCTAAATATTGATCTCTGCCTCACATGTGTCAAAATTCCCCGCACCCTTTAATTAGAATTTCCCCTCCGCGCCATACAGGAACTAACCGAATATATTAGAGCACTTCATGAGGAGGAGGGGAGTGCAGCGAGCGGGGTATAATTGTGACCTCTTGTCTTGCCTCTTCCCTCCTGAGTTTTGAGATGACTCCAAACTGTCTGTCTAATGCTCCCGACCTCTGTGATAATCAGACTTATATTCCTCGTCTTATCACAGGATGATCAGCCGGCCTGTCCTCTTCAGCATTCCCCTCTCACATTTCCTCTCACTCCCACCCTCCATGTACCCTGTCCAAATGCGTTATTTATGTTTTTGTTTTCATTTTTTTAAGATGGACAAAATTTTAACATCATAGTTTTTAAAAAGTCAGGTATCCTATCTGCAAATATAAAAATACCTGCCAATTTTTAATATTTGTGTATTTGGCATGGATGTTGTTAGTTCATGGAGGTTTTAAACAAAACTAACAGACCTCAGCGGAAATTCAGGGCCCTGACTCTCTACGGCTGTTTTTTGTTATTTTTAACACTTTTTTAGGACTCAGGTCTCAGGGAACTGCCTGTCCTGTGATTTAATTAAGACTAATTCTATCATGGAAAAATAGGCGTTGTAAAATATGAGCACATTTTTATTTTGTGCACTACAGAGTCATGTTCTGTTGACAGGTTGATACAATGCACTTTGTTGCTCTTGGACATGCTAATAAAGCTTTGTTTAACAGTTACTGTTAATACCGTTTGTATAAAAAATACTAGCCTTGCAGTGCAGATGGATCTGCCTGATTCATTGTCCGAAATCACTCAGATCCACCTTGCCAAGGTACAACCTCATAGCCAAAAGCCGGACAGCCCAATCAGAGAGGTGGAAACTGAAGACTGCATGTTTAAAAAACAATGCCGGCACCTGAAGCGGTCTTCGCGGGTACGACAATATCTGCGGTTTTATCAGAAATGGACTCAATTTCTTCTTTAAAAGAGCACCAAAGAAAGTCGCTTAAAGCTTTTCTGACGGGAAATCATGTTTTGTTTTGGACGATCAAATCAGAGAAGCTGGAGATCACTGCTGGGGAACTGTGAGGGAATGCGGAAATCCTCCGCGGACGATGTCAGTTAGTCCATGGTAGCCCGGACTACCACAGACTAACTTGTTAAGGATTGTCATTGAGGAGGCTCATGTCACATATAAGTGGTAAATGATACATCTGTGTTATATAATTTAATGTAAGACGATAGTCTAAGGACTGAAACGTAGCTTAAGCTAACGGCTAACAACAGGGTCTAGCTGCTACGTCATACTGTGGCTTGATATGATTGGTCTGTAATGAGTGTGACTGGCAGAATGATCGTCCAATCACCAGCTGCAGTTGTTTTTGAAGGTTTCGCCTCTGAAAACATTTTCTATGGGCTCTTCTCCAGATGGACTAGTGAAATATTTCCATGGTGGATATATAGAACTGTCTGTCTGGTGTGCCAGGTTAAAAAAATAGATGCAATCCAAACAAAATAATTTTGAAGTTTACAATCCTTGAATATCTAAACTTAAAGAAAATACAGATATGATTTAGAGTAGACTCAAATGTTGGTCTTGTTTTATGTCTGCTTCAAAAACGACTGTCACAATAAGAATTAAAAGCAGGTAGATTTTAGGACAGGAGAGACTTATTTTCTCTACAATGGAAGATTTGGGTAAAATAATGGGATTGTATCACACAGACATTGGATGGGCCTAGAGGGTCTGGGCCCACCTGCTTGTGCAGTTGGATTATCCAACATGACAGGGAAATAATAGTCTTCCCTTGATCAAACTTTTATTGATACATATTTGGTATTTGACTGCAATTACTGCCTAAAGTGGAGTTTTCCTCTCAAGTAATGGAGATCAGCATTGTACCAGTACATTGTAATGTTTTGAAAAATTATACGTTTCGACATTCATACAGCAATATCAATATTGTCGACATTTTTTATGTTGTATTTCAACCTCTGGCTGCTAGCTGGCAGCAGACATTTAGCCAGCCGACTCTCCATTCCTTGTTACATATGTTTTTATAAAGTAGTGTAGAGATGACATGGTTTTGTAGGCCAACATGGAAGTTAGCATCATGCAGGTTCCCTCGACTAACCTAAGGGGTTTTCACTGTGTTCTTGGATTATTGCTGATAACAAGTTCATGGAAATCATGAAATTTACATGTTTTGTTCATCATAATAATCTGTTGTTGTTTGAGAGTTTCCTCTTTACCACATGACCTGATCAAGTTGGTTCCCATGGCTGTGGCAATAATGTTTATTATAAAACAATCAGAACTGATAGCATTAGGGTCCCGGAACATTTTTGTAGTCCTTTTTAGTGGTTGGTAGCAACAGTCCTTTTACAAACACTACAACGCTTTAAAATTCAAAAGCAGACAATATTAAATATATTTTATGCTGCAAAATTAAACACTCAAATCCCACATGCATGTGCACACTAAAGACCTTATTTCTGGTATGTATCTAAAAAGTATTCCAAAGTCCCATAGACTTCTGGACAATGGAACTGGATGTGCAAAAATGCTAACTCACGTCCGCATTTAGGACTCATTTCTGCACCACTCCATTATCTCTGTCACTCAAACAGGCATTTATGTTCATCCACGAGGCAGGGGCCACCTGTACATAAAAACACAAATTAGAAACGTAGTCCTGTTTATTTATTTTATTTATTTATTTTGATTTCTGAATATTTTTTGGGAAATTACTTTGTTTTGTATTCCTTTGTATCATAATGTGTTGTCTCACATCATGTCTGGGGCTGGGCACCATTTTGATTTCACTGTTCCTGGTTCCAGTTTCCTCTCAGCTTATCAGTTTTGATTCTTAATAGTTCTTTTCACAGATCCCATTTTTTGGAATCATAAAAATAATATTTTATGAATAACAATCTGTCTACCACATTTGGTGGATAAGTTAAGATCTCATATTGGTCTGTTGGCTGTGACACAGATTATTATTTTTCACTTTATGAAAAACAAATACCTTTTTTATTGAGGACACATTGACACAAGTAATTCTAAACTAAATATCTTTCTATAATTGATTTAAACCAGATATTTACCCTTATTTATGTTGTGTCATATTGCCTCCAATGTTAATTGTTCTGTAAGCTGTATCTGATTGAACATGATAATTAAATGAAATGCACAACTAGGTTTAAATCTGTAACTGTCACTACGATTATTCAGAGGTAAATTATGTTTTGGATGCATTAACACAGAGGTTCAATCATTTCACCCCAAATCTTATCACTTTCAGCATGGTGACATTCCTTTGTATTTTTCATTTATCCCTTTATCACAAGTTTTTGTGCCTCAGAGTCTCTTTACAGTTGCAGAAAGAAATGTGAACTTGAGATTAGCTATGTTTTTACCTGCGTGACAAGATGTTGCTACAACTGCTATGACAGTGGCTGGGGATATAGCGGCTGACTGTGGACAGGACACTGTGACACACCAAATACAATGTGATTCCTTACGTTTACACTGTGTTGAAGGAAATGCTCTCTTATAGGTTATGCCTTCCTGTTTGAAAAAAAGAAGTCTTTTTTTTGCGGCAGTTTCACCCTGGATGCACGTGGCTTACAAGTGTGCCAGCTCTGGCTGAAACTGCTACAGCTTTCATACCAGGCGTGTGTTTGTGCTAAGTTGTGGCTGCATCTTCTCTCTGTCACAGCTCTAATTCTCCATAAATTTCACCCCAATAATAAGCTTCTATTGAAAGTTTAGGAAGAACCACAGCTAAAGGTGCTTATGTGAAAAACTGCTGTTACTGCAATGTTAAGAAATTCTATAAGAGTTTCCTTGGTCAGCACCTGGATTTGGATCACTATCAAAATCTAATAACTACTTCGTGTGCCATGACCAAAATTTCCTTAAAAATCCATTAAAAACCATTGAGGACTTTTTTTAGTTATCTTGCGCACAGATGGTCAGACAAACAAAGTCCAAGTCTTACTCTTTTCTCTTTCCTCTAGTTTTTTTTTATCTGAAAGAAGCTTTTGGACATTCAATTTTAGCGTATGACTCATAAAATTAAACATCAGTTTTTTAAATAATGAGATAATGAGGACAACAGATTTTGTTTCCATGCTAGTAGCTTTCATAAGACCCAGAGAAGACCAATTACAACAGCTGGTTTGACACTTAATGATTTAAAAAATACTTTGGTCCGTAGAGTGTACCACAAATTGATGAAATAACTAAATTAATGATACTTTCATTTGGCCAATTTTTGATATTATTTTCACTTATTTTTCATGGAATCAAAGTTTCAAACCAGTTCGGGTGTCACATTAAGAACAGAGTTATAGTTATTACAAGGCTACACACTATAGCTCAGGCAAATAAATAGTGCTTTATGAATTTTTGCCTCCAAAAGATTATTTAGACCATTTTTGACATTTATCAGCTTAAGATTTACATTTTCCATAATAATTCCATAACGAATCTTAGAAATTTCGAACTAGCTCACATGGCTAATATTGTAATCTAGGGATGCACAATGTTGGATTTTTGCTGATATCTGATATGCCGATACTGTTACGATATTTCTGGTCAAGAGCACAAGCTCTGTACTTCAGAAAAATGGACTTGTTTCTTTCAGTGTTACAGTATATCTTTGCGAGGAACAGATGTGTAACAAGAAAAACAGCATTTAACTCTTGCAAAAATAAAACCCTTGATTTTTAAATGTACCAATGCAGTGATGAGAAGGTGCATCAATATTGTACACTTGTGATGATTTGCCGATATATGGCCGATGTATCAGCAGTAAATATCTGCTAAAAATTCAATATCAGCCAATATGATACTTAACTTTTTAGGCTGATATCAGCCGATACCGATATCAAACCGATATCATGCATCCCTATTACAATCACCTAATCAGACACTGTATTTTGACAAAGCATAGACCAACAATAAAGCTGAAGATTATTTTGACTTGAAGAATTTTTTTTTTTTCCAAGATCTATTAATATCATGGTATCACATTGAGAATATCTGTGAGGAGAATATCTGCTATCATGACAGCAGTAGTACATGTCAGATCACACATTAGATTGTATTATGGTTTATCTTATTGTGCTGCGTCATAGCATCTAACCAGTCAACTCTAATATTCATGCTTATTGATGTACATATGATTGCTTGCTTTTCTGTTCAATATTCAATCTGTTTTAATTACTGCAGTTGGTTCCATTCAGGCCTCAGTTCCTTCTTTCCCACCCATTTCCTCCACCTCTCCCTGTCTGCAGCTTTAAATCCACCTTTCCCCCTCTTCACCAGCTCTCCCTCCCTCCACACTTTGGTTAGGAGGCACCGGTCGTCATTATAGGACGCTGGCAGGCTTGCCGTCAGTCGCATTCTGGCGAGAGTCAAGTGCCACAAGGTGCCTTTTTCTATTTGTTTGTTTCATGCTACAGTGCACCAGGCACTGACCTGTGGTCGCCGTGTCGTGCACGAGGGAGGTGGGTTCATCCAATCAAAGCCTGGCTGAAAATTAACACTGATCTTTCCATTTCTGAGGAGGGAGTGTGGCAAAAGGCAATTTCATGTCCATAGTGAGGGTGCTGGATGTTTGCTTGCATTTTTACTGATATTTTGTTCAATCTTTTTTTGTTGTTTTTTTATTTTGGATTTAATAAATATTTTTCCTTACGTAATAATTTTGACAGGGCTCAAACTTTGTTTTCAGGATGTTATTTCTGAGGCTCAGAATCTTAAAATTTGATATTTGAATATTGCAGATTTGTTTTCTTGATTTGTTTTTTTTATTTCACAGTGAATTCAATCTGATCCTTCCCTCAATTCACTACATGCAATATTCATAGTTGATCCATTGACTGCTATTCAAGCGGGAACTATTTGAAGAGGGAAAGTTCATGTGCATTTTTGATGGATTGTGCATGTCTTTCCCTACTCTATATGGATAGAGAGCTTGTTTGAAGGTCAGTGATTCTCTTCAGTCAGACTCTTCCCTCTGCTCTGCTTTTTAGAGGGGGGAAAGAATATCTCTGGTCTGCACTCCATATTTTTCATGTGCTTCTAAGGATGACTAGGTTGGATGACCTTGTGTCCTGCTGGAGATGAATCTCTTTGAGCCTCCCCTCTCTTCTTCTTCTGGAGGAACTCTATCACGAAGAAAGACAACGTTCTCTTGGCTGTTTTTCATGTGAAATATCCACTTTTCACAGAATTCAACCTTTTTTTTCTTTGATACTTTGTTGTAAACATGAATACCCATATTTCTTTTGATTCATATGTCTTTTTTGTGCCACACTTCCTAAAATTGATTTGTTCTTCTGCTGATCTCAGTTTAACCCTTGTGCCACTCTGAGGAGAAAATTTCTACATTACCAGTGACCACAAAATGGTAAAAGGAATGTGATCCGTATAGATCCAGTTTTTGATTTATTTAGGGTAGTATTGGTTTGAAAAGTAACCTTTTACACGCCTATGTGTGCCATACACTACTAATTGTCATAAAAAACCACATTAAACCACATTTACCATGTTAACAGGTACTAAGTTTATTTAAAATAATGGCTTTTACTAAGCAAGAAAATCTTGCAGGGCCAACCAAAATCCTCACAACCATAACATGAGAATGTTAGAGAAAGAGAAAGAAAGAGAAAACTCTATATTTTTGTTTTATAAACAGAAAATGTCACGTGCCACTGAACTATCCATCATATTACAATACCAGCACATTAAAGAGATTAAGACAATTTCCAGCTCTGCACAAAATCAGTGATTGAAAGGTGACATGCAGGCCCAAACTTAGCATTGTTTTAGTTCTTAGACTTTCAAAAATACAAACATGGGAGGAAATATTTTGTGATCATACATGGTAGTGGTTCACAATCTTTTTCCCTTGAACCCCCCTTAGCTGTACCCAAGGAGAGTCGAGCCCCCTGGGGATCTACCCAAACAAATTGGATGAATTACTGTGCAAAATAAACCTCAACTTTAATTGATTCATGGATAAAATCAAGATAAAATGATACACATCCTTGTGCAAAGACAGTTATAGAAGGTATGCCCTGAGTGTGTTGTCTTTGTTTTAGGTAAACCACATTTTCAGAACCTCAACTCTGAAAGAGCCTCACGCCCCTCCAAAACCCTCTGAGGCAGGGGCCCAGGTTGAGAACCATGGGTGTAAAGCATAAATTCAATAACAAAAGTCATGTTTTTATTTTGCAGATATTGTAAATCATCTCTTGCGGCTCACCTGCTGTACTTCTGGGGCCCACTAGGGAGCATAAACCCTAACCTTGAAAGGCACGGTGCAATAATTGCGCCAGTCTTACATGATGCAGCGATAAACCATTTTGACACGTTTGTTTTTTCGTGGCCACATATTGGGCACCACACTTTTTTGATAGCTTTGATTTTAAATGATGTATGTCCATGGCAGGTCAAAACCCCCAATAAAGGAAAAAATCTCTCTCTCTCTCTTTTCTGATAACTCCACCAGAGAGAAAATATGTGCTTAAACAGTCTGTTTTAAATTTCTCCCCTGATGATGTCAAAGAGGGATTTGAACCTCCCACGGATAGGAGACACGCCTTTGGCCACGTGTTTGTTCAGCAAACTGACTCTGCTCCAGTGGAGGGTGTCTAGACACTTCATGTTTGCACACAGTGTGGAAACCCAAAGCCTTTTTCACTTCATGTGAGCTCATTGTGCTTCAAAGCCACAGATACCAAAATGGCCTGTTCTTAGCAGGGCTGAAACAGAGGGGTTTATATGCATGCCAAAATCAAATATTTGGGTGGATTTTTAGGCAAGAAACTAATATGTGATATGATAGCTTTTAATGTTACTTTTAATGAAAATGTCATTATTTTGTCATATGACCATGTAGGATTACCTGTTGGAAGGTTGTGTTTTAGATGGCAACTGTCTGTCCATCTGTCTGTCCATCTCCAAGCAAGGTAACTTAAAAATTACTTTATGGATTTGGATGAACTTTTCAGGAAATGTTGGTCATGGCACATGGAAGACCTGGTTAGATTTTGATGTTGATTCAATAATAATTAAACTAAGAGTGTAAGAAATGCCTTGGGGGAGGTTGTGATCTCTGAGCACTTCTAGGTGGGGTTCCTCCTAAACTTTCTTTAGACGCATACTATTGAAGTGAAATTTATGGAGAAATGGAGCTTGCAGGGAGTAGCAGCCACAACGTAACAAACACACACTCCTGGTGTGAAAGCCCTAGCATTTTGAGCCCTAGCTGGCATGCACATCAGCAACATACATCAAGTTTCCACATTTTTGATAATAACTTGGTTCAGAATATCAGAAATGCCTTGACATAGATGTGTGATCTTGGAGCATTTCCAGTTTAATAATAAGATCAACCCTTCACTCTTTTTTTAAATGTTCATTTTTGTTAAATTTTATTAAATAAATTCAAATCCTTCTGTAGTTACCCTCGTCCATTGACCCTTAAATTATTTTGGCATGTTTCTGACCTTTTCCTGAGACCTGTACAGTTGCATGTTTGCATTTGTATATAGCTTACATTTGCATACCAGAAAGTGTTAAGCACTTAGAAGACATTGGATGTTGAAGTGAAAATCACTTTTATGCAGTGTCATATCAAGGAGGATAAAGAGAAATGTGTTTCAGTTTGAAACCAGTCAGCTAAACCTTGATCAGACTGCTGGGTTTCTCACACATAGCTGGTATTTGAGTCCTCACGTTTATTTACACCCCTCAAGTATATTTCCTGACCTTTTTTTAAATAAGTCTTCATACATTATACTCATTATCCACCATATAAAGACATCAACAAATACTGCTCTGCTGATGAATGCTGTCAAATGAGCAGAAATACATAAAAGATAATCCTACTGAATAAAGTGAGGAAGACCTTCAGGACTTCAAGTGACACCAATCCATCAAAAAAGCCAGACTTCAGTAAAATCTCCATTTAGCAGTGGAGTGAACACTGTCAAAATTAAGGCAGAAAATAAAACTGAAAAGACCAAAAAATGTTGTGGAGGGTTGAAGTGATTAATCCTTAACTTTCCCTGCGCGTTAATAAGGGTATCAATATTTAAAAATGAGCTCTGTGTGTGTGTGTTAGCTTTTGTGTTAGCATGTCGAGGACAAGGGCTGGACGGGGGGTTGAGTGGATCTCGAGAGCTGGCAGGTGCATTATTGCAGCAGGCTCGGCCTAGCTTGACATGTGTGTGTTCCTAATCTCCCAGTGATATGACAAAGCTGTGTGGGAGCCTGGGCTGAATCTCTTCTGTCTGTTGTGACACACACATACGCACCCCTCACCTCCTTTGTCCAACACACACACACATGATTTTTCCCCTCTTGACCCCTGAAGAATCCACCACTCCACTATCCGCCGGCACCTTAACGCTGTAGATGTGTATTTCTGTGTGCCAGGGAGAATTGTTAGACAGTCACTAGTTGCATTTATTTGTGCTGTCGCTGTGGGTGCAAGTGTGTGTACTCATGCACGTGAAATTCTTGCACACCCCGTGCATACCCCGTAGATGCAGACGAGTGTGAGCGAATCTCAGGCCTGTTTACTTCCTGTTAGTCAGAGCGAGGACATCATAATGTAGTGGAAAAATTGCTGTTGTCAAAGTGAAGAAAAAAAAATATTACAGCAAATTTTTCTTTTCATATTTCTCTTTCCCAGCTCTATTCAATCTCTTCTAGGAGTGAGTTTTAAAAGGTAACATGTTACAGCTGTGAAATATGTCCCTAGTGTCTGATAAGACTGAAGCTTTAGTTTGGATGTTTTTGAAAACTTATTTACTTTTCCAGAGTCTCCTAAAGATATTTTTTATTATTATTTATGGGTTTGTCACTCTCAGATGTACTTGGTCATAATAATAATTGATATTGATGGCCGTTTCAGTATGTAAAGTGGCAACAAAAATAGTAGTCCCTGGCTCCCAATATTGGAAAATGTGTGTTTATAACAACAGATAATTGTAGCCAAACTCCTGCATGATATCTTAGATGACCAAACATTGGCAACATTTTGGAACAGACAAACTTCCAGTGTTTGAGAATTTCTGTGCAATTCCCACAATGTAAAGGGATTTCGCCTTCAGCTGTCCGCCATTTAATTCATTCGACCATTGCACGTCTGTCTCATTATATAGACTTTGTGTACTTTCTTCAAGTTTAAATGACTTTTATTTGTATTAATCTTTAAGACAAGGACTGTATGGTATTCAAAAACAAAGTAGGCTACCTAAAAATGTTTGGAAAAAAAAGACAACTTCATCCTCAGTGGTGTATTATAGTCACTCTAAAAAAACAAAAAGATTAAAAAATAATAATAATAAAAAAAACATTGAAATTCTTATAAAGTCAAAAATTTACATGAAACCAAACTCAGAATTTTCAAGTTTAAAAGGCAAAAATTTGATGGGAATATTTTTGAAAGTTGGAGATTTATAGGTCTGAAATCTGTACTTTATATCCCCGAAAACATTGACATGCTCCTGACGAGTGCATTGTATTTCTTACATTTATCACATTTAATTGAAAAGTACTCTTTGAATATGTTTAAGCATCATCTGGCCGTATAACAGCCTTGCTTAGCCAATTTTATATGCCACCAGATGAAGGTAAAGCTGGCTTTTAACTAGCTGTACATGTATTTGTGCCAAATTAGTGGAGAAAAAGTTTCTGGGATTTCTATCAGATTCAGAAAAATAATTTTGCAGCTGCAAGTGTTGTATAAAACAAAGAGAAAAGCATAGGTTTGGACCTTGGAGGTACAACTAGGGAGGGCTCCAAGGATAAAAGGTCAGGGAGCATGCTAAGATACTATGAGAGCTCAAAGGTTGAAAAAGGAGGTCCATGCCAACTTGTAGTTCCTCAAGTGTCCATTTGAGGCTGGCTGCAGGAGGCCGTTACATGACTGTGTGTAGGGAGTGGATGGTTTATATGGCCTAAAAAAGTCTTAGAGCCTGGTTCAAAAAATGGGTCCGCTCTAAAACTATAATGCATCTATGTAATCTCACTTGTATGTTTGTTTGTTTGTTTTTTTTGTTTGTTTTTTTTTGTATCGTGCCTAAATTCCTTTAACTGAGGATTAGTTTTAGAAATAAGGACACAATATGGTTTCAAGTCTGCACAGATATGCTATTGGTCAGACGACTTTGAGTCCCGCCTCAATACATTCTCATGTGTGAGTAGGTTGAGCTAAAATTTGGATGAAATGGCACTCACAGTATGGTGACAGCCATTACGACACATCAACATTTCTAAGGCTCCTTTGATAATCAAAAGACTGATGTCACATTGCTTTGCCAATTTCTTTCTGCAGTCTATAATACAAAGTTACAAAAAAATCCTTGCCTTGCCTAGAAGTGTTTTTTCCCATGTCTTATTTTTTGTTTTTGTTTTTGTCAGTTGAGTATGCACTCACTGAGGTTATTTGCAGTGAAAATATTTAAAGAAAAAGCCATTCTGCAGAAAGCAGCCATTCTCTTCAGTGTCAGGCACTATAAATAATGAACGTAAAGTTGTAGTCAATAATCTTGGTTATGGTATGCTTTGTTTTTGTTGCTCATAAAGAGGCACAGTTGATTTTAGGGCATTCAATACTTGAACACTCCTTACAGGAGCTTTCATGTATCAAGACAATATGCATTTAAACACAGCTGCAAAAGACCAAGAGAAAATCTTACATTTAGCAGATGATAGAATACCAGATGCACACGCCCCACACACACACAATTTGACCCAAAGACATGAGCAGATTACATGTGCATGGGTGTGTTTAATATGTTTCATTTCACATGGAGCAGCGGCAGCAGCACAAAACCGTAACACAGGACGAGGGCATATTCTTGCAGGAACTGAGCCAGTGCATCTGACCATGTTGACATTTTACACTGACATCAGATGAAGACGGAGGAAGGTAGAGGGGGTTAGTTTGCTGTGCTGCTTTCAGTCGCATTGTCACATTAGAAGGTGTAAATCAGGGGAGAAGACAAAAAGTAGGTAATGAGGAGAAATTTTAGATGTGTCCATCTGTTTACAGAGTTATATTTACATCCAGTGTTCTCTGTGTGATGGACACACCATAAGCTTAAGCTGTGAGTGTTGTATATGTTTGTGCTGCTCAGAGGATAAATCTATGTATCACATTTTTTAGCACTGGTATTTCTGTGAGAGGTTACTTCTGTGTTGAAACACTCAATATCTTTGGCAAAGCATCTGTATTGGCGACTAATAGATTTCAAAGTTTATTATCGGATACAGCAGTTATGAAACATTTTGTCTTAGTTTACAGTCAATATAAAGACCATATATTGTGGCTATTGGGCAGAAGCCCTGTGTCTCCATTTTTAATGTTTTATTTTTTTCCTCTCCATTAAACAGTGTTATTTACTGAAAGCCAGGCAAAACCATTATTAATTTAATTTTAAAATCCTGTATTTTATCATTTCCTGAGAAGCAGGGTTTTGTTGATACAAGGTTTTTGCATGACAATGACAACATACTGACTGTATTATTTACTGTTGCTTTGGGGCAGAAACCTTGTATCTCCTTTTTTGTACGAATTTTTTTAATATAAATCACTGCTGTAAGTGACCCTTTGCATCTGTGAGTGATTTTTTATATGAATTTTAAACCAATTATTAAAACTGTTATTAAAACCAATAAAATTAGAACTACTAAAAAATAGCCTGTTATGCACATTTTTTTCAGTTCTCTTCAAAGTAGTAGTTTTAACAATACAAAGTTTCACCTGTTATACCTGTAAATGTACAAATGCACCCAGGTGCTTCCCTTAATCATCACTGGATGTTTTATAAAAAAAACCCGAACAATATAATTTATTTTTGTTTCTATTGTTTCACATTTTTTTCTATAAAATTGATTATATCAATGAAAGGAACATATTGTGTTTTGTTTTGTAGAGACTTAGTGTTATTTACAAAAACTGTGTATATCTGCATCAGTTTGGTTAAAAGATGGTCTGGACATTTTGGTGATGGCCAAAATCTAATATTTTGCAGCTGCACTTCAGTAATTTAAATCTCCATATTTTGTTTACAAATCAGAATATAATAGATTTCAACTTAACGTGTGCTTACTTGTGTTTAAGATGGTGGCTCACAAATATATTTTCATGTCTCTGGAAAAGCAGTTTGGCTCAAAATGTCAAAGAGGAAAGTTTATACTTGGAGCCTTTGTGACAGTTTTGTGAGGGTTTTGGTAGGCTCCATAATTTCCAGGTTGTTTTTAGATTTGGAAAAGGCTGCATCACATCATTTAAAAAGGGAATAATTTTACTGCCTTCTCCGTGACATGCCACTTGCATCATCATACCCAGACGATGATCCTCTCGTGTGTCTTTACAGTTGGGCCCTCACTCTCCTCCAGCCTCGCCCCAGAGACCTAATGCATCATTTGAGCCTCATCCAACTCACTGCCTCCCAAAGCCACCGGCTCCTACCAGCCTGATGGAGGCATTTTTTCGCCACTTAGAAACACGCACCGTGTGTCCGATCCCTTCCCTCCTTAATATGTCCTCTATTACCATCAGGCATTTATGCCTGTTTTTTCTACTCCACTGACCACTGAGCACCGGCTTCATTAAAACTAATTGAATCGGAAACATGTCCGCCCGAGGAAACATTAACTCTTTCTATTAAGGAAATTTCCGATTTTATTTTGTCAATAAGGTCAAAGGACTGAGCCTGTGTGTTCAATACTGATCCATGCTTTGCCTATAAATGTTAACTGTTTAATTTAGACAGAGTGCATGTGAATGTAGCTTACACTCCTGTATTTCCTGTTGACTCTATGATGATTCATGCTCCTTTTTTCTCCTAAGTCTATAACTCCCTTAAGAAACTCCCCTGTAAGATAACATCCTGTCAGTATTCCTCCATTATTAATTCCTTGTGGTTAGCAGAATTGAGTCTTGGTACAAGCACTGCGTTAATGCTTTTTACCGACCACACTTGAAACAATAATTTGATGGCATCCGTCAGGAATCAATGCGTGATAACAGAGCGTACACAGCTGTTTAATATGAAGTAAATATTTATGAGTGATCTGACTAGGCATCAAGTCCAGTCAATCTTCTTGGAGAGGATCTGTGCGAATGATTAACCTCATTTTACTGCTGCTGTCTGGCCTGGTAATGGCCATTAGAGCTAAGAAGGAGTGAGGCCTTTGATTTTTGGCTCCTCATCATTCACAGCTTGTCGCATCCCTTCATCCTTCATACATGGCTGCTGAATTGATTGTCTGTTTAGTCCTATGAATGATAAAGCCGCTCTGGGCCACAGGCTGAGAGAGAGAGAGGGGGTCTGGAGGGACACACACACGCACATACACACACACTTCCATCTATATGCAAGGTGGATTTCTTTCCCCTCGCCTCGCCACTCGGAAATCCGCTTTTTGCATTATTTATTGGACAATCATCAGCATTTCAATATGGTAAATCAAATAGTCACAGTAATATAACTATGGGCAGTCGTATCCAAAGGGCCATCATTCTGCTCATCATTCATTCATTTTGTTTAGAGGTAAAGTCGGCGGGCCTCGAGAGATTCATAAGTTGTGTAATCAACATGTTTTACTGCAGGCTCAAACAACAGAGGAGGAAAAGAAGTTAAGAATGTGGAGCGAATAGAAGGAATAGCTGAGATTTTGAAGAATTCCTCTGAGAAAAGGTGGTCAGCATTTAAATGCTATGATAGTCTAAAGGATCACATATTGTGAGATAAGCTGTGTCTGTCATGTAACGATCAGTCACCTTTAAAAAATACGATCAAAAGTTTTTAAAATAACACAGCCACAGTTATATATTTTAACAAAAGCCTTTGCAAGAGTCAGAGAGAACTGTGATGGTTGGAAATACTGAAATACTGAAAAATCATGTCAATTTGGAGCCTTAAAAAGGTAAAACAGAGTGATTACACGTGTTTTAAAATCAAATCCAAGACTTTAACGAGTTTCTGCAAATCCTGAAAAAGTCTTATAGTTCCTCTGTGATGCAAAATACACTTACTAATGTTTTACACAATAGTATGTGTCCATAGCCTGAATAATCCCCAAACATGAGAGAAAATCCCTCCCCCTCCTCTGTTGCTTTTCAGGAAATGTGTCCTGTAATCTTGTCGAATTATTTCCCTGATGATATCATTAAGAGCCATGCCACATCACCCAGATGGGAGACACTCCCTCGAGCCAGGTGGGAATTTGGCCAACAGCCGGCTGAAGTGGCCACAGTAAACACTGAAGCACAGCACTGGAAAGCAGAAGCCTCATCCAGGGGTTCAATCAGACACAGCTCATGAGGATTTACACTAAAACAGGCTGTTCTGAGCAGGGCTGAAACAGATGGGTTTATAGGCATGTCTCAATCAAATACCTGAGTGAAATTTTAGGAAAGACACTTAGGTAGACCGGTATGAGCTTGTTAAAAGGGGGTAAAATTGTGACCTTTGAAAAGCCTTTAATTCGATTTTGTATGATTAAGGCCATAACAGATGTACTTTTCCCTGTGAGGCCTTTTTAATTTTTTAGATGGCATCTGAATCAAGACTTTCTTCACCAAATCTGTGTTCATCTATTTTAAGGACTGCTTCAGAAAACACTGGGAGAAAAACGTGGTAACAGTTGTAAGCATTTTAAAGTTTTCTTCACATATGCACTCATATCTGCATCACTTCCCCTCTCTTGGGAGACAATTGTGACTGATTAACCTGAAGTTGGATTATGCATAGACCAGATCCAGGCTTTCTGTGCGATGTAAAATTAAAAATCCCAAATTTATATTTTTAAATTGTTTGCACCTCCTCAACAAGGTCCCAGGTGTCCTTTGGGCGGGGGACCCTGCCTTAAATGAAACTCTCAACAAATCAATATTTTAGGGTATAGAAGAAAGTTGAAATTAATACATCAGGCCTGTGAAGATTGCCATTCATTATGCAGTACAAAAATCAGCATTAACTCTTTCAGTGGTCTCTTAAAGGTCTCATGAAGTCTTGAAATTGATTTCTAAAAGTGTATTGTGACCCTGACTCAAAGTCGCTTTCAATCCCAAAATAAGGGAAACTAATACAACTTCAGCCATGCTGAGGGGTTGATGAATTTCAGATTTAATGCGGGATCAAGTGGTGTGTCAATTTATTTAATTTTTCAAAGTCTTTTTTATTTTTCTTCCCCATTTTGCAAGCCACCTTAAAATAATGTTTGTCTCTGCCCTTCATTTTTTTCTTTTTTGACATCATGAAGCCAGATTACACTGCCTCTTTTATATCTGTCATTCCTGTATACAGTATATTGTCCTTTACTGGCATGAAATCGGTATCAGTAAATAAGAAATGTTTTGATTATATTCTAGGACCGATATCTCAGCCTTATATATCAGCCTAATTTGCTCATAAACTTGACAGTTTAAATTGAATCAACAGATGTAACTCAGCTGAAGTTTGTTTTTTCATTCTCATGCTTTACACCTTAAAATTGACCAAAGTCTTAAGTCTGAACCTGAGGAATAAATCTGAAAACCTCTTGTTCAGTTAAGAGAGTTCATTTAAATATTGAAGTATAACCTCTTCACGAAAAATGTCATAAAGGCATATGAAGATTGTTGTTTCTGAGAAAAAAACTTTATCTACATCAATATCAGAATTTGCCAAAATGAGTCTGGAAATATTGGCATATTGGATATATTGACAAAGGAAATGATCGTGCACACTTAAAACAATGTTAATGAGATGAAGTATTTGTGCAATCCAAAATTTTTGACCTTTCTCAAGCAACATCAAGAGTTTTCAGGACATTTTGTGATATAAAATATTTTGAATGTAATTCAAGGATCCATGAGGGCCCTGTTGAAAAGTAAGGTGTCTAGTTAAATGCCGTGTACAAGTTTCTCTTGTTTAAAGCAGATCATACTTAATGTTTCAATTTGACAGATGTGTCAAAAAAAGAGCACAACAACACTAGCACACTGTCTGAATTGCACAAAACTGACATCTTGCCATTTTTCTCAGTAATTTAGAAGGAGGACAGAAAAAAAATAATCCCAACTTCTTTGGATAAAAGCTAAACAGGTGGACTTTTACCAGGTCATGATCACATCATTTTCACTTGACTACAATAACTTGAATGCCACTCGTGCAAAATGTATTAAAAATATCAAAACTGAACCTTATTTTATCCAGACAGGACTTTAACACATGCTTTTCTAAAACTCTGAATATGATGATAAACTGGCTCCATCTAAGACTTCAGTTTGATATTTGTGCGAGTAGTTTTCTGCTTGCTGCCACAGCAGAAAACATGACTAACTCCATCAAAACACGATGATAATAGCTGTTAAAGCAGCCATATCCCAGCTCCTCAGATCTCAGCTGTCTGTTTACCAAGTGTCCATGCAGCGCAAAGGTCTAAGGTCAAGTGCTCTCCCACCAAAGGGATCAGATGAGGCAAAGGCTTGACTTACATGTATGTTGGCCTCCACATGTGATTATTTACACTTAAGTCTTCCACCTGAATAATATTGTGGACATTAGAGCTGTCACTTTGTTCATAGCCTTTTTCATAGCACATTTGTAAATAATATTCTATTCCAGTGACGGATGGTATCAAAAAGCACCACAGCTTGAAAAATGAATCGATTTTGGTCATACCGCAGGTGTTAAGGAGAGGCACTAAAGCATTGCCAACATATTTTGCAGCGTAGACAGTGTAGAGAGGTTTGCTTGCAATTTTGGATGAATGAAATCCAGGGTGGAAAGAATACAAAAGATTAAATTTAAGTAAAAGTAAAGTTACTTTGATTCAGTTTTACTCAAATATAGTTAAAGTAACAGTCTATGTGCTGTGTTGTTGAATGTATAAAGTAGAAGTCAAATATATTTGTAAAATATTCTCAAAAACACGGACCATTGTGTCTATATATAACTGTAGAGTATACAGTAACATCTGATGCAAATAACCACAGAGTTGCAATTCGCCCTGATTAGTCAGATATTAGAAATAGAGGTAAAAATGTATGTCGTGACCCCTGTGTCATACTTTTACATTAGCACATTAAATTTACCAAAAAAGCAAAGGAAACCAAATAATGCAAAAAAAAATGTGGGCAAGCACTGCACCGGGTCAAAATATGTAAGGATGATGTCAAAAATCAGCTGCTCTTCAAGGATAAAGGAAAGAAGATTAATTGCTTGATGTTTCTTTCATTTTTATTGATTAATGTTCGCTGTCAAGTGTCAGGTGATCGGTCACCTAACGGTCTCATTTGTATCGGCCTATGAACACTTGAGTTTAATTTTTAAGTATGTCCTGATCATGACTCAGCCTCGTCAAAACCCGATGACATCTCTTTAGAACAAAGAATTTTTAACTACATTTTCAGTGAAGACTGCCTTTTTTAAGAAAGACTTTTCCTGCTTGTAATCTGGACAGTTGTTTGAAATCGAAGACTGAAAATGTAAATATAGATAAATCATTTGCCATGTTGAATTAATATAGAATTGACTCCTGTTTACTCCTTGTTTCTGATCAATAGATCTGCAGCACTGAACGACTATTGTTTCACTTTCACATCCTGACACCATATTGGTATATAACTTTTGGTATTGTGACGATAGCTGATTGAAATTTTTCATTGTTTTGGCTTTTCATCCTTGTTCTCTGACTCAGCACTCAGATGCTATTGAAATGTAGCAAAGTGCAGGAATCACTCAGGTAAAGGTACTGGTTTTAAAAACTACTCCAAAAAGTATGAGCACACCAGAGATCTACTCTACTACGAAAGCATGTTATGATGCTTTCCACCTCTGCTGAAAACAAGAAATATGGGATACCAAAGACTTCTTTTTTGATGCAGTGTATTTAATTTTGAATCAGCATTGTTGGATTTTCTCTGTTGCCACATTAGATTGAAATTAGTTTTCAGTTGTAGCAGAGGCCATTGAGAGATGTTTGACTCCAAAAGAAATTCAGACACTGAGTTTCTTGCAAGTGTCCAGTCCTTTTGATAATTCATTAATTCCTGAGCAAGGAATATTCTATGAAGTGTTATAAGTTTTATACCATGGACTGAACTGCAAGGAAATAAAGGATGAAATGTGCTTATTTTTGCAGAAATGTTAAATTTGTGTGTTTATTTTAGTGACATTGTAATTCCTGAATTATTTTAAAGCCAATCATAAGGTATTATATGTATATTGTGCATTAAATTAATGTCTAGACTATCATATTTTGAATGTATGACCCACAGCGTAACATAAAAGTATGAGAGTAAGATAATCAGTCCATTCTAAGGGGGTTAGTGGACTTCTGATGGGGAAGATACAACAAGACAAAATCAAATCAGTGCACCACATTTTGCACAAAGGCAGGTGATTAAAAAACTTCACAGCTGAAGTCAAAAAAGCTCAGATAAAAGCAAGAATATGTTACATGCTTGTACAATTTTATATCTTTGGTAGAAACTGTTTAAGAGATTTTTTTAATTGTTGTGGTTTTTAGTGAAGAGTGTCACTGATAATGTTTAGTGTTGCTTGAGATATGTTTCTGTTAAGATATATGGTGAGCAGTTAGGGGAGCTTTGAAATGTTTTTATCCGCCAGAAAACGGGGGCTTGACAAATTATGTTTGAGAACCACTGGCTTACTGTTGAATATCTGCCCATATGTGCCACAACCACTTCAGGAATGCTGAGATGAAATTAAAGGTTCCTTAGTGTCCGTACGAAGGGTCCATATCGACTATAGTTTGAAGCACTAGGTAAATTAAATCATCCAAGTTTTAGATTTTACTGTCAAAAGAGGAGAAGGAGTTTGGAAATTGCTTTTGATTGAGCTGTCAGTGTTACTACTCAGACTGAATACACACCTGCAAAAAGATGCTCAAATCAAGTGTATGTGAATCTGACAAAAGTGCAGCATTGTGTAGCTTTGCATGCAACATAATCCATACACACCTGGTTCGGCTACATCGTACTATAAATGTAAAACCCTCTGAATGCTCACACAAACTCAGCTGCAGACCCTTCAAGTTTCTGCACTCATAAGTTGGTCACTTTTGCCTGCAAGTCGGAGGTTCAAAGCTTAAAACATGGCTGAACAACTAGATCTTTTTCTGTGCCAGAGCTGACAGGACCACATCTCTCCCTCTGCTGATGCCAAGTGTTGAGAGGGGAAATGAAGTCATATGCTGCTAATGAATCTGGACTGTGACTCCTCCAGCATATATAATCATGCACAAACACTGACAGAAGTATTAGCTGCTTGTGTCATGTTTTATTGTGCCGAGACAGACATGTTAAAGCCTAACTGTACTTTGAGTCAACAGAGGGAACTTGTGACATTGTAATGCATCCTTTCAGCAGATCTGCTAAATGTCAGCAAACTGGTTCTGAATGTAATCCCAATTTGCCTTGGAATTAGCACTTTACACTGACGATCTAATTATTTAGACAATTTATTGCCTGCTGCTAATATCTCTCAAAATAAGCTGTTCCCTTCATCTCGATGCTGTGATAAATGTGGAAGCAGGGAGAAGTCTTAGACATGCCTCAGAGCCCTGCAGTGTCACTTTTCTGCTCTGACAGACTAACGGAGAGGCTTTGTGACAGCGCGCAGGCCAATTTACTGTTGCCTATGTACCACTCTGAATCACTTAAATTTCTGCAATTATACACGAGGTTGATTGCGAAGAGTGTGTATTTTAATAGCGCCGAGACAACAGGATGAAAGGACAAACAGGCTGACTTTCTAACCTGCAGTAAATAAGAAATCTCTCCCAGGGGTCTGCGCACTACAGAAGGTATTACGGTATCAGGATTGATATTAAACAATTACATTCACTGTCGCCATTACAGAGCAACATTAAAGTATGGCCGCATTTTTATTTACTCAAATAACTCCTCAAAGTGCAGCGCTCTGAAGCACAACAGTCTACGAGTCAGTGCTGGTGTAACTCCTGAAAATATATATTTTCCCACTAAGTATATTTATACGTCCTTCTTTTGTTTAGCTAAGTGTTGTCTGGCTTTTAAATGTCGGTTCCGTTTCGGGTTTGACTCGTTGAATAAATAGTGCGGGTTAAAAGTCTATTTCTGTAATATGAGGGAAGACAAATTAAGACTTCCAACGGGCAAGAATGGTCTCAGTTTTAATTTAAAACACCATGAAAATACACACAACCATTTTTGACGTTTGAATCAATGAGGTAGCCCGTAAGTCAACTTTTTCTTCAGGGGATAAAATTAAAAATACAATTTTTTATCTTCTTTTTTTTTTTTTTAGAAAATTATTTGCTTTGAATTATTACATTTCAATCCAGAAATAAATATTACTTTTTCTGTTTTCTGTTACATGTAACATTTACTTTTGTTGAAGGGAATTAAATTAAAACGATAATCATAAAAACAGCCCTTTCCCTCTTTTATTTCAGTAACATTATTTTGGACACGTACAGTATGTCAGATATTTTTCACGCTGAAATGAAAGTTTAATTACAACATTCAGTAGGTAAATGTTTTAAACTTTTATTTTGATGAGCACAATATGAATGAAATTATTTTAAATAAAAGACAGGCCTGTAACCTAAACTGTCAAATTAAGGAGGAAGATAAATCATAGGAAACACGAGAGGGCCTTTACTGTTACCGACCAATTCCTTAAATTTAATACTTAAAACCGAACATTTCAGTGAAATCAAAATGGCGTCAATCGGAATGATCGTCAGAGCGTTGTTTATTATTGTTTTGCGTAAAGAGGCCTGCGCGCGCTGCTCACGAACATCCGGACCAGAAGGAGAGTCCGAACTCCAAACTCAGATTTTTCTATCTCTTGCCAAAGCTTCCTATGAAACAGCCCCAGATTAATAAATAAATATATTTCAGAGAAATTATTTAGCAAAGGGATTGATTTAAAGGTTTTATTTGTAAACATTAAATATTTCTTTCTCTCTAAAGTTTTTGAATCGGGCACCAAATCTGCGTTACAGAAGTCGTTCAGTACATGATCATCATGATTTCAAAGATGTGGGCCTACATCACACACACTCATGAACCTCTGGAATATAAGATGGATCTTTTATCCAATTTTCCAAAAACGTGATAAACCAAAACTACCTAGACGTTTCTAAAGACATAAAACATAGACAACGTGCTCAGCATGAACTTTGAATGGGTTTGAAATCGTTTTTAAATTGCACCATGCTTAGTGTAGCTCTTGGCAATAGAAATAATAAATATATAGAAACGTTTATATTCAACAGCAACAATACTTACAGCACATACAAACAAGGAATGTCTGACAGTTTTACAAACACCATGGGTCCCTCATTTTTCTATACACATGAGATATTTTGTCCACATCATAATGCGTCATACATAAAAGGAGTGCCATAACTACGAATCTGTATCAAATCTAGCAGACTACATAGTGTCCGGTATATATTATATATAGACATCACCTCAGCAAGTGCCTATAAAATAAAATTAAAAGAAAAAAAGAACCTAGAACATGCGTTGTCTTTTCTGGATACTTTTTGGGATCCTGTCAGAAACACATAGGCACGAGTCAGAAAAGAAAAGCAAAATTAAATATTTTCATTGTAACAAACTTTGTACACGTGTTATAAACCGATGCGTTGGATGCATCACATAATCTATTGTAATATACAGTGTGTGCGCGCGTGTGATCCTATATATAAATGGGATATATATTACAGCTGAGGATGCTGAATCAGTTGAGCTGCTGATGTGGAAAATATCAGAAAGTGATCAGCATGACCGGATTAAATTCGGTAATAATTTTGAGGCAATTTCCCCCGGATTATCCACTTGTTTGGCACTCAGGGAAACAGTTTGGATGTATCATAGAGGCCTACATATGTTAAAATCTCTGCCTTAATTTCTTTTCAGTGAGTTCTCATTCATGAGTTGTACTATGTGCCTACGGATCTTGGAAATATTCAGAAATAATAAAAAGTCTGACTCAAACAGTCTTTTGGAAGTTCTTTGAGGTCTCTCCAGCTTGAGTCGGGACTCAGAAAGGTAGGGTGTCGAGGAAAAGTTTGTCAATTATTGCCGGCGGAGGGACTAGATCTTCTAGTTTAAGGTAAAAGATACGCTGCAGACCTTGGGTACATAGCGTGCGCAGTTCAGGGAGCTTTCCCAAGAGTTTTGACAAGTAGTTGGGACGATTCAATCCACCGCCATTGAATGTCACTTGATCTTTGAGGCAGTTGACTATCTTGTTTTGGAGGTCCTCGACTCTCTTGGGTTCCTTGAGCCCGTGTCGCTCTGAAACATAAAGAAAAGAATACTTATGCGTTGATATTAAGTGGCTTTCATGTGCTTTTACGCACGGATTTTCTAAAGAGGAAAATGTGTGCCGTCTTTTTACCTGTTATCATGGCCAGCGCTGCAATGCAGGAGAAAGCTGAGATGTCTATATTCATGCTCTGCAAGTTGGAGGAAAACTCCACGATGGCATCCACCCACTCTCCAAAACCACGCACGCACTGTAGTCTGTGTAACACCACTCCATTACAAAAAATAAGTTTGCCTTCCACCGGGTTGGACCTGCAATTAATAATGAAACGCCATTAATTACGCACGGTAATAAACGAGGATTTAAGAGCCTTCTTATTATTAGGTAGCTAATAAAAGCCAAAGCAATGAAGCTTGAAGGAGGAGCTGATGATAATCTGAAGCTGGGATTGTTTGGTTTCATAATTACGCGCTGCTCACCTGTACGCCAGCCGCAGAACGAAAAGCTCCAGGAAGGCGGATTCAAAGAGAAGATCCTGGTCTTGTTTGGGGAGCTCAGAGAAGCTGGGGATCTTCTCCGCCCAGCCTCGGATGATCTCCATGGAGCCCGTCAGGAGATCATAGAACTGCTGGATGTGCTGAGTGTTGTCTCCAGTCATTTGGTAGTCAGGGTTAGCCTGGAACTGGAATTTAATTTAAACAGCGCCTTAATGAGGTCCTTTAAAATATATAATCCGTGAAATTGCAAATGGCCATTTCCAAGAGGGAGAGAGTCCTTTTTTTGCTATTAAACTCATGTCTTCTTTTTATTAACTCCTCTATTTCAACGCAATTTACTTAGAGGAAAAATATTCCCCATTAAAAGCCTGACAAAGTTGGGAATTCAGCGAAAACTTTCAAGGCAGTAAATTGTGGCACAAATGCTGGATTAAATTAAAAAGGCCGTCAGTCTTAGTCATCCTATTTTCCACCCTCAGCTCCTTACAGTTTTTCTTTTTAAGTGTTCTGTGTGAATGTTTTATCTCTCAAAAAGTGTTTTACTCACTCTGGAGTAGTCCAAAGCAGACATGGAGGGGTTGGAGTCCACATGGGCCCTGACGAGCGCGCTTATGAGGCTCACCGGCGGCGAGGGAGGGGAAGGCTCCTGGGGACTTTTGGGTTTGGATGGGAGGCGTCCTCTTCGACCTTTTAGGTTATCTGTCCGGACAACTGCAGAGGGAAAAATATCACTATGATTAGGCTATTTAAAATAATAATAAAAAAAAACACTCCAGTTGTGGGTGAAATCATTGAAATTGATCTGTAATACTCCTGTACGCTTTTACTGGTTTCCTTGTTTATTGAATTAGAAATAACAAGCAGTGTTGTGAAATAATTTAACACATGGCCTAAACATACCTTCTCTCACCATTCCGACGACAATACACTTCTGGAAGCGGCAGAACTGGCACCGGTTTCTTCGGCGTTTGTCGACAGGACAGTTTTTATTGGCTAAACACACATATTTTGCGTTTTTCTGAACGGTGCGCTGGAAAAACAGAGGAAAATGATGTCAGTCAGCAGGCCTAGTTTCATGACTCATAGTTTGAAAAACAGAAACTTTACTGATGACCCCAATATTTAATCTAAAAAAGAAAATATGAAAACGGTATAATGTGTCAGAAGAAGTAAAAAGTCAGCAAGAACAGACCCATTGTTCTAAATAAATTTTTTATCTTTATGAGATCAAACGTGGCTGGAGGTACCAACGTTATTTAAATATCAAGGTCCTTAATGGATGCTTAATACTTAATAGAGCTGACATGATTATCTAAGGATTGGATAGTATTTCTGAATAACTTTCGCATAAAATTTGAAAAAAATAAAAAAAATAAAATAAGAGAAACCCTCAGGTTAATGTGTAGATACAAAAATGAGGCACTCATCATTTCATAAATAATCACAATGCCATTAATTTCCCCCATTTTCGTGTCACCCCACCTTGAAAAATCCTTTGCAGCCCTCGCAGGTCCTCACTCCATAATGCTGGCACGCAGCGTTGTCCCCACACACCGCGCACAGACCCTCGTTTGACGGAGATCCTCGGGATGGGGGCGACGGCACTTGGCTGTCCACCAGCTGGTGCGCGTGTCCGAGCTGCAGGGAGTGCGGAAAGGCCAGACCCGCCTGTTTCCGGATGGCGCTCGGCACCGCGAAGCTCTGGCCGTCCAGGCCACGGTGCACGCCGGGGTTGTCGTGGGTCATGGAGACGTGCAGCGGCCCGTCGAAGCGCATCTGACAGCTGGAGACGGGTGTGCCGGGAGGGGACTGCTTGAAGGAGAAGAGGGAAAGCCTGGACACTGGGTTCTTGCGCTGGTCCATCATGTGAGAGGTGGCCGCCACATAGTTCTGGTGAAAACTATGGAGGGAGCCCGGGTCCTCCCACATGTGATTGGGCTGCACCTGGAAGTTTGGCGTGCTGGGCGCGTGGGGTGAGGACGGTTTGAAGTACATAGGCCCAGAGTGAGCCATCATCTCTTCCGACTGAGGCGGCAGGTGGCTCTGCTGATGGTAGCCGTGCATCTGGACGTCCTCCACCTTGATGGAGGATTGCTCTCCAGAGTGCGGTACCTGATACAGACAGGGCGGTTTGACGTCGTAACTGGTGTTATAGTTGTCCATGAATGTGCTGAAACTCGGCAGAGAAGTAGTGGCTGTGATCTCAGTGTTGGTCAAGTCCATGCTAAACTTCACAAACTCGGGCGTTAAGAAGTCGCAGCTGTATTCTCCTGCGGTGTGGTAGCTGTAGCTCTGGGAGGCAGGACTCGCTCCTTGAGGTGATGATCCATACTGAGCCTGGACGCAGGGCATGGCTGAAAACAAGCGAAGAAAACACATCAGAAAATATCTCCAAAATGTCTAAAAACTTGAGATTTTATACTGTTTAACTCAGGATTAAGAGCATCGTATTAACAAGTAATTCCCAGAAAAGGCATGCGTTTTTAGAAATTATCAGCAGTTTTCATCTCATACCTCAAGTCTTCTGACAGTTTTTCGGTGACACTTGAAATGGTTGATGTCAGGAGTTTTATGGATGTCCGGATTCAAGAAAGCGGCTCTTTTCTGCTTCTTCCCCTGATGAGACACATCACTTTTACTTTGACTGTCCGAAGAATGTCCCAAAGATCCCCCCAAAAGTAAGATTTAACCCAAACTGCGCGCAAAATGTACCCAACCTCAAATTACGCACGGCAATTTGGAAAATGTGTTAAAATGTGGAGTGGTTACAAACACAATTTAATAAGTGATATTCAGTTTCTAATTTGAAATAGTTCAGGTAATGAAAAGACCAACTTTGTCCATTAAGGCAAGTTCCAGAGAGAGTTAAAGATGACAATCGTGTGAATATCTTTGTTAGTTTATAAGTGCAATTTACTAAAGGGAAAAAAGGAAATTCTAAAGAAGGGCGTGCAGATAAGGTGCTTGAATAGGATTAACTGCAGAGAAAAGAAGCGTAAATCTTACCTCTTTCACATCAGGATCGTGGCTTTCAATCCATGCGATAAGCACGCAGGGGGGATTCATCAATTTGCGTAAAAGCTCCAAATCACGAGCGTCTATACCCAACAATGCCAGGCAAGCAGGCGGGCGGGCGGGCAGACTGGCAGGCAGCTGAGCAGGCAAACCGTATGACTCCGCTCACTGACAGCGACACGAGCTTCGACTAACCCAGTCTGGCCAATGTGGCTTTGTTTATGTGAGCGCTGGATACCGTGGCCCACGTGTTTCACAGCGCGACGTCATCGGCGTCGACAGCGTCACGGACCAATCCGCTGGGGAGCTCTCCCAAGCCCCAATTTTTCTGCTGGAGTATGTTTGTCTTGTGGTATGTGCTCTATGTTGCTTCCCACATGGACATTAGCAGGGATGTAGTGGAGGGTAAAGCCTTCTGTGCTCACTTGACACACCTTTTATGTTTGTAGGGGGCTTAAATGACGCGTGTTTGGGACTTTTATTAACCCACGTGACAGGATTTAGGTCTATTTATCACAGATGTGCAGAATAAATGAGGCAGGCTTTGATTAGCTGATTGTTTTTGCATATTTCTATTAACGTTTGGTTGCATTGATGTGTACTTTTTATGTCATTTTGTAATCCCTCTATTTTTTTTTTTTTTTTTTTACCAAATTAGCACATATTATTATTGAAAATTCCAACCTATCAATGGCCTATCTATTACAGTAACTATCTTTACTGCAAATTTTTACTGGTGACAACTCAGTAAGGCAGCTGTGTTTTTGCCAAAAAATAAATTAAAATGCAGCCTCTCCATTAAAACATTGAGGCTGTGCTTGACTGATGAAAGAAGACAAACCGATTATGTCAGCAAATGTAACTAAGCATTCTCATCCTGATCAGGGACAGATCTAGTGGCCGGGGCCAACATGGGCCCCCTAAAACCTGTGGGCACCCCTAAATCCTTTACAATAGTCTGCTTTTTGTCTTGTCATTCCAGTGGAAAGCTACTGTAAGGGCATATTTTTTTTATCTTAATGCTTATTAACTTATATGAAATGTTTCTTTATTTTCAATGAATTGGTTTCTTATCCTTCAAGGTCCCATATTTTTGGATTTTCCAAACTCTTCAGCCTGAGACCCACACAACTTGGGGCCGTCTAATGTCCCCGCAGGTGGTGAAAACATCACGAAAACAAAATTTTTACAGATTTTTGTTGTACATTTTTTAATTTTGTTGTAAATCTCACATAATGACCGAGATTTATATTTGATTAAATTCATTTCACTTATAAAGATCTATTAAAGATCTATTTTACAGTAATTGATTGACTATATCATGTGAAATACTTTTTATTTATTTATTTATTTATTTGGGGGGGGGCATCTTGGGACTCCCCT
Organism: Cetoscarus ocellatus; assembly: GCA_037902135.1. Lineage (NCBI taxonomy): Eukaryota > Metazoa > Chordata > Actinopteri > Labriformes > Labridae > Cetoscarus > Cetoscarus ocellatus. The sequence continues at coordinate 34,232 of JBAMNC010000681.1, forward strand.
TTTTTTGTTGACCCCTTAAGCGAGTCCCAACACCCACTCTTGGAATTACTGCCAAATTCTTTCTCCTTTTAAAATTGAAAATTGATTCCTGATGTCCTTAAAAAATGAAATTTCTTGCCTAAAAATCCACTCATGTATTGTATTTGGCATGATTACCCTCCCGATTTCAGCCCTGATTTGAACAGGTTGTTTTGGCCCTGGTGAGCTGACCACATCCCTATCAAGAGATGGATGTGACTTCAGCTTTCCAGTGCTGTTCTCTCATGTTTACTGTGACTGCACTGACATGCTTAGACACGCTCCTTCAGCTAGAGCCAGCATATCAAATACCTGACTCCAGTAGTGTTTCACATATGGGTGAATATCGCCTCAATTCATCACGAGGAGGAATTTTTCAGAAGGATTATTGGAGCACAGATTTTATGAAAGGTGATTCACGCAACAGAGAATATCACTTCATCTTTCCATTTGCTGCACACACTGTCATAAAGTGTCCTATAGTACACTTAACCCCTTCATCCATTATGTTTTTACTTTTAATTTACTCTATGTATATTACTTTTTCTTTCTTCCATTTTTTTTGGATCATCCTATTTGCTACTTTGCCCTCATGAAGCTGTAACACTTGGAATTTCCCCTCCAAGGATCAATGTAAGGGTATTTTCTCTTACAATTTAGGTAAACTGTATGAGTGCAGAGGGTAAAATATTGTGCATCACAGTCTCATGGACATCTGCATGAGTTTTTCATATTGTGTCATTGTTGTTATTCTAGTGTAAAAATGAGATGAGTGTACATTGGCACTACTATGCACAGTTATGTCACAATACCTCCTCTATGGCACTCTCACTCCACTTGCATGTTATGGGCCTAATGAAGCGGGGGTCAATATTATTCTTTGTTATCTCCTGACAGGAATTCTGTATTTCAATTGTGTTCCAAATTTAGACCTCACATGCACGGGGTGGGGTTTTCTTACAGGCCAGGGCTGCCTATTCATAGAGCTACTATGGTGTATGTGTGTGAAAAGGGGGAGGAAGAGGGAGGGAGAGAGGAGAAGGTGGGTAATTAGTGGGCCTGTAGCCAGTTGTCATAAGGCGACCAATTTAGTCCCCAGAGAGGGAAACATGATAGGAGCGAGCAAGAATGGAGAGTGACGCAGAAAACTGCTGGAGTTGACGCAGTGGCCAAAATAATCTGTGGGCTGTATTGTTTCTGCAGCGATGGAATAACTGATCGCAGTGTAATCTTACAGCAGCACCTTGCAGCCAATCAAAGCTGGCCTGATTTCATTTTCTTGATGCATTTTGTCCTGGACTGGGAGCAGGGGCGATGGCAGGATCAGACCTTTAGGGGTGCTGAAGAAAGTGCACCAATAGAATTTCTTTCAGGTCTTTGATACTCTTGCTAAACCACTTTGTATCTATTCTGCTGCCATTATGCTACAATTGTACACATCCTGGAGCCATTTCTTTATGTTTTTACCCTTAAATCACTTCTTATTACTGAGGGCTGGGCATCAAAAGCTGAGAAGTTAAATAAATTTATCACCATTTTCTATGCGCTATTGTTTTATTTTACTGTGTTTGTATTTGTTACTTCATACTTTGGGATCTTTAAGTAATTTAGGAAATATTTTATTTTTTGGTTAATAGTTTAGGTTGCAGGTTAAAGACTATGTATGTGTCATGTTTTGATTGTGTACATTATTTGATGTTTAGGCTCTTACTTACAAGCTCTGGTTAGCTTTTGGGGAGTCCCTTTTCACAAATGATTACTTTATGAGAAATCAGGATTGTATCTACTTGTTTTTTTATTTGTTTTGTGAATAAATGACTTGAACAGAACTGACACTACCCATGCCAATGTCTGAGAGTTCCTGGATTTAGGCTTTTTGAAAAAAAAAAAGGCCATTAATGGTAACTGTTATGTGAGATATTTCTATTTTGCCTGGAATGTCAATTTCTTTTGCCAGAGAGAAACATTTGACAACTCACATAGTGGTGAGGGCAGAGAAGGCCCAGTATCTTTGATTCTAGCGTTTGTGATTCGTGCAAAAATGTGTTGTGGTTTGGTTCTGCAAGTATTGGAAAGGTGGGTAGTGGAAACACATTAAAACAAGAATTCAGCACCCATCTTTAAGCACATTTTATCTCTACACTGTGGTCTTTTGCTAAAGATGGCTACTGAAATTTGGTGCTGATGTGGTGACCACTGCCAACACATCATCCACCAAACTGATCACAGCACAGATTTATTTGCTTTGTTAAGGTATCATTCACTTACTGTTGAAGCCAAAGATGCTGAATCCTCTGTGCCTCTTCTGCTTAGTGAGTAGTTAAATATTTCCCCGGGGCTGAATGGACAAGAGTAGACATTATAAAAGCTCATTTTTATCTCTTAAAAGTACCAATATAGGAACAAGTTTGGCACTGGCATCATTTGAAAATTATTGCTTTAGATAACTCAAACAATACCCACTACTTTTTCTTTAGAAGACTACACTGTCATCCTTCTAACACTTAAATAGCATTTTTGTTCATTAAAAAGACCTGAAAATAAATAATCATTATGTCGTACTGAGAAAAACCTAAAGGTGTCACTGTTTCTAGATGGTGTGGCTTTATGTATCCCTCCAGTCTGGAAATCTGAAACGCAGAAATTACACGTGGGCTTAGTCCAGCAATACTTTTGGAATTGAGATGACATATTTAGCATACCAAATTTGTAGAGACCTGACTTGAATATGTAGCTTTACAGGAATTTAAACATATACTAAAGGGTCTCTTCCTACTAAGCGAGTGAGCTGGGTGTTGATTGTAACCCTACTAAGCTAATGTAATTCAAATAAGAGCACAGAATGTTGTAAAGTAAATGTAATCCTAGAATTCTGGTGCTTTACCTTAGATGCATTTAAAGTGGTTTATGAAATAAACACTAAGAAAAATTATAAGAATGATACACTCTGGATAAAGTGATTATTTTGTCAGTGTCTTGAAGCTAGCACTGCCGAGTTTGTAAATTTGACAAAAAGCAGCTTCACCCTTATAGCCATACCTCAGAGAGATTTATGTTATGAAGCAACCAAAAATTAAGAGGGTCTTCTTTGAGCTTTTGACATATTCATCTTTTGTACGTCATCAGTGAGAGTGTAAGTGCCTTTAATTAATGTCCAGTTTGATGCTAAACAAACTATAAATGGCTTTATACAAAGATATGTCTCCATGACCTGTTGACAGACAACCCCACATGAGGAAAATTCCTTCTTTCCCTCTGTCTTTTACCCCACCTTTCAAAAAATGTGTGCTCAAACAGGCCAGTTGAGGATTTTCCCTGAATGATGTCATTGGGGAGACATGTCACCTCCCCCCACAGGCGGCAGTGGAGGAAACATGCTAAGGCATTTTTGTGAGGCTGCAGTAAACATTTAAGCACATCACGGAAAAGCTCAAGGCAGGATCATGAGGATTTACACTAAAACACATGTTCTAAGCAGGGCTGAAACAGAGGAGTTTATGGGCGTTCCAAAACTTGAATGAATAGGTGGATTTTTTTTGGTATCTGGAAACAGTAAGAAGTTTTGGGATTTGGTCAAATATGGGATCTGCGACATATGTTCTTTTCATTTGTCTCTTTGCAGCACTGCTGTGCACTCCTGTCTGTAAGCTTTGGTGTTATTGTAAAATATTCTTATGAAAATACACATAAACATTCATTTATTTTATGATTTTGTTTCCCATATGTGAATCAAAATTATGAATATTCGATTTATTGTGCCAGTGAAGATTAATGAATTGAAATTCATATTTTTATGAATGTTTTAAAGTTTTGTCATTGGTATCAGTTTGGATGTTACTATGATAGTTGCTTATAGTAATAGTAGTGCTTCTATTTCCCTTGATGATTAATGGACATATAACATTACTTCTGATACCATAACAGTATACAGTTTGGTGAGATGTAAAATGTTTTTTAGACATTGTACCAGAAATCACCAGAACTCTGCAAACCAGGAATCCTTTGCATCATAACATCTGAATTATTGCTTTAAAAACCTAAATGCATTTTTGTTACCATTACATCACAGAAATGAGATATTGTGAGCTGGAATGATCAGAAATGTTTTTGCTATATCTGACTGTATTGAAATGAAAAACAAGAAGAGCTTTTTATGTCTATAAAATTATAAAGTAGTGTTTATTTCTTTTTAAAAAAAGTGTTCTGCTCTATTCAGAATGTCCACAGTAGAGCCGGGAATTCATTGAGTTTAAACTCAGTACCGCCTCCACAATTATGAAAACAGTAATTGAGATTAAAGATTACTGTGCCACATTAAATGTTGGTGTTTTTTTCTTTTTCCAAAATGACAATGTTTAAAGCATATACATTCAATGAAAGAATGTGGTGACCATGAGTAACTGTGTTTAATTATCCTGATCTCAGTGTCTATTAAAATAACAGTGATAAACGATTTTTGCCATATTTTCACAGCCCTAGTCCACAAGATCTTTAAAAGTCAAAAGCTGATAAACTGATGAAGAGAAAACATAAGCCCCTCATATAAAAACACCTTAGATGCAATATTATAAGATATTTAATCTGTCTTTTTTCTGCAAGTGTCATCCTTTGCTATGGGGGACATTACTTTATATATGTATATAACACAAACAATATTTAAAATAGATAACAGTAAAAAAGAATACTTTGAATTCTGCAAATGTAATTTTTTTGATAGTTGTCTTCACAGACCTTATATCAGATAAATCAACTTATTTTCTCCTGCATTATTCCCACCAAATTTATAGCATAATGACGAGAAGCTATCACAAAGAATTGTAAGCTTTACTATCTATATTACAGAACAAAATATACTGTAATAGTTACTAATGTAGCCAGATGCATGGTTAAAATGTATTAAATTAAACGTCAGATTTTTTTGTATACCCTGTTTATACTCTTTTGTTGTCTCTGTCTATAATCATGTAATTGCCCCTTTTATTGTAAACTTTCAGTCCAAGCAATTATTTAAGACTATTTTATGTGTTAAAACAACAGACGTACTGCCTCAGGAAGACTAAAGCTGCCAAAAAGAGATTGTTATTTCCATAAGTACTTTTTTATTGGTTCAACCACTGTCCAATTTTCATCTGTTCCTGCACTGATCATTTTAGGGGGTCTTAGTTGAAATTTTAAGGTGCTCAAACACTTCCATAAAGGGTCTTAATCCTTTATGACTATAAGCCATGAGTGAAAGGGGACCTTGCACATACAGGGTGATGTATAAGGAGACGTGTGCAGCAGCATGGTGTTATTTTTAAAGCAGACACACAGAAGCTTTCCTCACAGCATGGCCTGAGCTCAGTGCACACAAGGACAGAGGAAAAGAGAAAACTGTACCTCATGGTTACACTCACCTCTAGAGGACACTATTGTTCACCAGCCATACATTCAGCAGCTCCTCATTCTGACAATTAACCTTTTAATTAACCCAACCCCTCATTAAGGCTGTGTGGTCACGCCCACTCATTTTCAGGTGGAAGCATTTGTGATTCAAAATTTCCCACAATGCACCAGAAGACTCACAATCGCCAAAATGATTTGAAGTTTTACCCTCATTGTGATAAGGAGCTCCACCTTCCACTTACCTTTTTCTATTGCAGGAAGCTTTTGCCACTTTTTGCACAAAACCTCCCAGTGTGTGCAGATTTTTTTTTGAACCTGCACGCACCCACGTTTTCATACAGTATATGTGACACACATGGTCACACCGCCTTTCTGTTATCCACTTACCATTTAGAGTTTGGAATGAAAACACAATTAGCAGTTTAATTGGCCGTTTTACTCAAGAATAATTAACTTCCCATTTATATGCACAATTAATTGACAGTCATTTGAAAGTGAGGAGTTGGTTTTATTCCCACACAAGTTATTTCACAGAGAATGTGTTTTTAACTTAGTTTGAGGAAATGTCAACCCACGTTACCAATTTTTAGTGTGTGGGCGAGCTGGGGGAGTTTGAGAAAGAGAGGGAGAGAACGACAGAGATACTGCTTTTTATTGGCTGACAGATTTATCTTAGTTGCATGTCAAATCAAGAAATCTACAGGAAATGTCCTTTTATCGTTGATTAGAGTCTATGATCATGTAAAGGTCACATGATGGTCATGGTGTACGAGGACCAGTTGCTGTCCATCACCTAAAGGACTGATTCAAAGGGAGACGCGGAAGATGAGCAGTGATCACCTTTTGATTTACTAAATATGAGTTAATAATTTGCTTTTTGTATAAATCTGTTTGTAATTTCGCACCATGCACTCAAAGTCAAGTTTAATAGGGCTGGGCAATACAGACCAAAATTCATGAGGTATTAGTGCTGTTGAACAGTGTCACTATGCTACTCTGACACAATAATCAGTAATATGTATTTATGATATTTTTGATCCTATGAATCCATTACACTGTGTACTTATTTTTTCATTTGAAAAAGTTAGCTGTCACAGCAAACTCTCTGCCCCTGCAGTTAAATGTCTGTGTGTCTAATCCCACATTACTTCCACTGCATTGCTTCCAGTGGTGTGTGTATTAGTCTAAAGGGCACAAATGTGATAAGCTTCTACTGATAAACCCAATATACCTCAACTTCAACCATCAGTGTAAGTTTAAAGAGCACTTCAAGTAGTCAGGGGGCTAGAAAAACTACAATACAGGCTAAGATCCCAGTGTACCTACCATACACTGTAAAAAAAAAAACTGTAAAAAAACGGTAAAAGCACTGGCAGCAAAGTTTCCAAACGAATACCGTAAAATTACAGTCAAACACCGTAACACAGAACTACGTAAAATAACTGTAAAAATACAGGACTAGATTTTACAGTCAAAATTAATTAAAACACAATGTTTCATAGTAAATAAATGGCATTTTACTGTAAAATAACATATATATTCAGTCAAAACACATTGAAATCAGATTCTTTTCAAGTCAAGCTCTGTAATTTAACGGTATAAATTATTTATTTTAGGAAACAGTCAAATCTATCTACAGTAATTTCATGTTAAAATACAATTTTTTCCATGTACAATAACAAAGTTATAATGTATAAAAACAAACTATGATCACAAAACTAAAGATAAATGTCTGCAAATTTACAGTATTAATATGCACTTTTTAGAGAATTAGTAGGTTAAAAAACAACCACTGGAAACTGGAAAAAAAAAAAAGCCAAGTATGTTATAAATACATCAGAAATAGCTACATTTAAGGCCAATCTCTGTAAATTAAGAATATTTAGTAGTTTTTTTCCCATGGAATAGCCTGTAATTTCACTGTATAAATGATTTATTTTAGGAAAACAGCTAAATGTGTTTACAGTAATTTCATCTGAAAATACTTTTTTTACATGTAAAATGACTGAGAAATAATGTATAAAAATGCTATAAATGCATTAAGCCAATGAAATCTCTGCCCATTTACAGTATTAATCTGCAATTTTAAAGAATTATGAGATTTTAAAATGTGCATTACACAATGGAAAAAGCAGAGTACATTAAATATACATCAAAAGTAGATTTATTTAAGGCCAATCCTTGTAAATGAACGGTATTAATTTTGTGAAACAGTTTTGTCTATGCTGATTTGCTGTGTAATTGTGGTTTCCCCAAGTAAAAATACAATGACACAATGCATAAAGAAAATATATACCTTTAATCAAAAAGGAAATTCTGCACATTTACAGTATTAGTTACTTTAAAGAACTGGATGATAGAGCACTGTTCATCAAAATACATATAAAACAGGTATATATAAATATCTGCAAATTTAAGATATTAAACAGTCATTTTAGTAAACTGAACAAATATTGTTAAAAATGATCATTTCACCGAAAAACAAGGATAGTACTTTATTACACTTCGAAACAACTAAGAAATAGGAATATTTCAATATTTCTAACCCTTGCCCCAAACAACATGTTTTCAGTCACGATCCCTTATAGTGGAAACCAGATAGCTCCCTGCTCCGACTTTCCAGTAACACTGGAAAGCCCTCTCCTATTCTGCATCAACATCAACATAAAAAACAATCTAAGAATCTTTTTCAAAACATGACATGACCAGGATAATCATACTGTAATCAGTCTGTTATCCTGAAAAGCATTGTTTGAAAAAAATAAATATAAATAAATAAATAAAACTATGGAGATCAAAGAAAAATTGCAGATATGTTTCATTTTTTAACACCATGGAGTAAATGATATGATATACATGATATTGTACATAAACATAAATGTTTCTGGTGTTGGACAGATGATCCATAGTCATTAACAGAAAGAATTGCAGATTTTGCTCTTTTCACAGGTCATTTTGACAATAAGTTAACACTACACCAATTGTATCCTTTAAAGTGACATTGATAACTGTTGACTTGTACTGTACATAATGTCCAAAATATTGAGCAGCTTCTTCAGCAGTTGCTCCTGTGCTTTACAACTAAGATACACTGACTAGACCCCCATATACATTAAAGTCCGTGTAAAGCAAAAATAAATGTGTGTTTTATCATACCACAGAAACATGTGTCATTGACCACTGAGCCAAATTTGAAAGAATAAAAAGAAATTAAGTATATAAAATTAAGTCTCAAAATCATGCAAAAACAAGCACTTCTCTTTGCTGTGAAACACTGGGGGCGTGTCAGTTAGAGGAACCACATCCACATGCAAGAGGGGAGGGGTGCCGCCTCCGTCTACTGTAGAAGGACGTGACCTACAGTAACAATGGAAGCTAGTACTGTAATGTAAAACCCTCTTTATATTAGCTGGAAAGGGCATTGTTAGTGAGCTGACATCACTAATAGACTTTTTGTAGACTTGTGTTACTCACTTACTGACATCGAAAAGCAACGATATAAACAATATAGATTTCCCCCGCGCTAAAACTGCACTTTCCACATTCTTTTGTATTACGATGTTTTTATTTTTCTGAAAAATGCTTGGTTTTCACAGAACCCATAGTTGTATTGTATCGTATCGATATCGAGATATCTGGCATGAATATCGAGATATGAAATTTTGTCAATATCGTTCAGCCCTAATTGGTGGCACATAAAAAATACCTGTGGTTAATCATTGCACTCTAATATGGACTCCGCTCAGGGAATGAAGCCAAATCATGTCATGATTACATGCAATAACATTTGCTAACATTACATGAGCATGGCAGGATGAACGATGAGAAATCACTGCAAAAAGCATTTAATTGCCAGAATCCACAATATTTATAATATAAGCACACACTTGTGCTTATAAAATTCTGAATGGTTGAATGGCTTTCACATGTTTTAAGGAAATACATTTATGACCTATTTAATGTGTTTAGAAGAAAATGGCTGAATCTTTGCTTTACATGGACTTTAACTGTTAAAAGTATCCCACTGAAAACTCTTTTCATCTATGAGTAACACCATAAGAACTACCTATAATGACAGAAACCATCTTTAAAATAAATAAATAAGTTTCATGTACTATGAATTTTTCTTAGTTTGGCCCACATTTAACCAGACAACATGGAGAGGGTGGGCTTTAAGTCCCATACTACAGCGAGACGACAGGGGGCGATTGAGATGTTTTGACTTCACTTGACATCCCATTTCCTAAACCAAATCTAAACAGAGCTAAATGTCTGGTGGGTAAAGCTGTGTAGAAGACCATATTCAACTAAACGTAAAGAAGACAAACATGGATGTCTACATTTGTTATAAGGGAAGTAAACATTGTGTATGTATGGATTATTTTTTAAACAGAGTGAAAAAGCAATGTATCCCTGTGGGGAAATTAAAATCTGACATGGGTTTTGTAACATGAGAATCTACTTATTGCCTGTCATGTGCAATGAGAGTAATTTGAGGTAATTTAAGCACAGGAACAGCTTATGAAGACAATTACCAACATTTGGACTAAAATCATGGCCATTAAACTTTGTAACTATTTCTCGCAAATGAAACAAATATAGAAATTATGTCAGGATACATTCAATGTGGGCAATACATACTGTGTGTGAGAAACTGTTGTCAGATCATTTCAAACTGTCTGTTCACTTGCTGCTTGGGCCTCCTTAAATAACTCCGATTGTCCATCTATGGAGAAAACAGGCAGTGGTTAAAGAATCCATGTAAACCTTTTGGCATTTTACAGACAAACATTCATGAGAAACTGAAATTATCATTAAGGATCGACCGATACATCGGCCGGCCGATATATCGGGCTGATATTTTCGTTCTTTACTTGAATCGGCATCGGCCGATTCGTGCGTGAGTTCACTGATGTATTTTTCCGTGGCATGATTTACAGACAGACATCCATGGACAGCTCTGTGTTGCCGGAAGACCCTGCAGCACATGCAGACGCGTTACCCCTCCCCCGCTGCAAGAGTGGTGAAAGCAGCATCTAGGAGGCTGCTTCACAACAACGATAAGTTTTAAACTTTCAATTAGCCTCTAACAGTTAAACTTAGTTGAAATATTGCCACCCACTTTGAAATAGGAAACATGAATGCCAAGTGCATGTAATATATGTGCTTGAAAATATAGTTAAGTTTGTGGGTCAGAAAAACGGGAATGCTGTTGAATGCTTCATCTTTAAAACTGCTTACCATTGTATTTAGGGAGCTGTTGATGTAGTTGTAGGCTCATATGTACAGCTGTAACGAACACCGGTTTAAGGATTAAGTAATGTCAACGTTTTCAATATAGTTCCATGGTGTTTGTAGGAGTTTAATTCAGTGAACACCGGGCTGAGGTTAAATGCGTGTCGTGTGTGTGTGTGTGTGTGGGTGTGTGTGTGTGTGTGTGCGTGCGCTCTCCCTCAGAGCAGAGTGGAGCAGCCGTGTCTGCTATCAGAGAGGTCTTTAGCGTGCACTAGACAAACTTTAATGATGAGAGAAATGTTTTATATGTAGTACTAAACTGTGTCAGTGTTTTGTGAAAACGTGTTTAGAGCTGTTTGCTGTCGTTATCATCCAGCGTTAGCGGAGTTTTTCAGTCAGCGTCTGCTCAGCTGATGTGTGTGTGTGGAGGGGGGAGGGGGTGCGCGTCTCAGTGCGGAGGAGCAGCCATCACATCGATGGGAGATAAAACTTAAACTATGAGAGAAATGTTGTGTACATGGTTGAATATTTATTCCTTTTAAAGTTGACAATGCTGTTTAAAACTTAAACTTGAACAATTTGTTGCTTAATGTGCTTCTGACATCAAGGTTATTCATCAAAAAAAAAAAAAAAACTACTCAGAGTATTAGTTACTTTTAACTAGTGATGTCACTGTCACCTCTCCAGACCAGGGCTCGAAATTTTGTGCATTTTCCTTTACCAATAGTTAAAACGCTAACAATCAATTAATCATTAACAATTGTTAATGATAAAAGTTAAAGTTTTTATTTCCCTATTCAGCAAATGTCAGACAAAAAACAAAATGAATACATTTTTAACTGGTTAAATTATTAATGCAAAATCAATCATTAACGTCCTTTTTTTGTTTGTTTTGTTTTTCATCCTCATGTCCTGGTTTTCATTGGCTTGTTTGCTATCAAATCACCTTACTGGCTACAAAAATGCAGATAAAAGGTTTGGATATTAATTAAAATTGTACTCAGTACTCAACTATGATTTTAAAAGTAAGTAGATTACATGGTTTAATGAATACTTAAGTACAAGTAAAAGTACAGACTTGAAAATCTACTCATAAAAGTACAAGTACCTCAAAATATTACTTAATTACAGTAATCTGAGTATTTGTAATTAATTACTTCCCCCTCTGGACAGCATAGTAGCCTAAGACATGATCACTTTATTTTGTGCAGAAAAAACGAAACCATGACAGTCTTAAGTTACAAATCAATCACTTCATGTTAATGGCTGCTTTTCAGGTTTATTGTTTTCTCTTAAATGATTCAAATGTGTGACAAAGGACATTTTCTGATGAGTAGATTATACCTGTCTTATAGTATGCCAGCAAGCAATGCATCATTAAGGCTGTGTTGTAGATATTGATAAAAGGATGATGATATTGGGTGATATAAGTCTAAGATGATGCAAAAACATTGATACTGATTGATACTAATCTGTGTTTTTATTTATTCTTTATACAGATGGCTGAACGCAAAAACCCAGTGTGGCAACATTTGCACTTTTTTACTTGAAAGTATGTGTGTTGAACAAAGCTGAATCCTACAGTGTTCAGTAGGTGTTGTTAGTTAAAGTTGTTAAATGTTTACATTTCAATAAATGTTTCTTTGTTTAAACTTGAGACCTATAATATTTGTTATTATTGTCATTTTTTTCATGTAAATTGAGGGAGCAAAAGCAGTATCGGCCATAAATATCGGCCCAAGAAAATCGGTCATCGGCTAAGGGTGATGGAAAAAAATCTGTATCGGCATTGGCCCTAAAAAATCCATATCGGTCGATCCCTAATTATCATTTCTACTTTGAGTTGCTTTTTTCTTATCAGACATTACCAGAGTATATGCAGGAATCCTGAAGTTCAAAACCTTAAGACTTTTTAAAAGACCACCTCAAAATATTTTAAGACCTCATTGCCACTCCAAGCTGTAATCAGCAACATATATTTAACTTTGCTTGTAGCCCTTGCCCAGATCTGTGCCTAGATACAACCCTGTTTATGAGTTCTGTTGAATAACTCAGTTGAGACTCCATTGATACTTTTTCAAAATTAAGTTATTTGCAGAGCAGTGTCACATTTCATGAGTTGAGCACAATTGTACCTTCTTGTTTTTGGTCCGTAAATATGCGCAAATATAGACTTTGTGTTTCATAGAATATAATTTACATTTGAAACATCTGTAAAAAAATAATAATAGATCATAATTCTGAAGGGATAGCTTATATTTTGGCTTGGCGTGGTGTGGCGGTGTGCCACGATCATTTACACGTCGCAGAAACCCTGGGGTATGGAATAAAGATTGATGAGATTAACAATTAGTTTGAATGATTTCAGCAAAAGGCTGCAACATTACAATGTGAAAAAAACTGAAGGGGTCCCATTGTATCTATTTTACAAACTTACCAGGGCCATGAAGACACATCAAGGGAACATGGAGGAATATTACACAAATACCACACATAATTTATAGTATGTCATTGCCCCTACCTGATGTAACTTGAGAGGGAATATGATTTGTCTTCTATTTTGTATGTGTGTGTGTGTGTGAGTGTACTCACTTTGGCTGCACAAGGTGAAATGTTGAGGAGTTTGTTTTCTTATCCAGATGACTCTTCTACAGCAGGTACTGTCAGTGCTAATGAAGGGAGAACCAGGTCATTGTTTCCATTAGAGGATTCTTAAGGATTTTTTTATTTTAAAGTATATTTCACATTAATCATCACTCACCTCACGTCTGCCCAATTACAGCAGTACATGTCTGCCTTGTGATCCACACTGAGCATTGCTAGCAAAGCCAACAATGTGCCACCTTTCTTCCAAACTAAGAGAGACACAGAAGAGCAGAAATAAAGAGTGATAAATATTACCTTTAGAGACTACACTGAGCACATTACTCCACTTCTATTAACATTATGTTCTTAAAAGTAAGATTTGCTCAATTGAAAATATCACAATCATCCTGTTGTCACTTTGTCTTGTCTTGTGTTGTTCTGTGTGTCTACAATACGAGGGAACTCACTCACTGTAAACTGAATTTACTCAAGGGTACAATAAATATTCTGAATCTGAATAACTCTTCTCTTTTCAAAATACATTCATACAGAGGACTCAAAATAGTCTTACCTTCTCCAGGTCAAACTCTCCTTTTTACAGGCATGACATCAATACAAGCGGCTCTCACACACATATGGGGAAACAGGAGAAAACAGTTAGTCTGGCTGTGTCCAAAGCTAATAAAAACTAACAAAAATTATTTACTTACAAAACGTAATTTATCTTTCTAGTCATCATAGTCTAGCTCCATCTCTGGTGGTAATGACAGTCAGTGCATCTTCACTGAGACAGGTATGAAGTATGTTCATCAACACAGGCTTTAACAGCAAGCTCCAATCTATGTAGTTTTACCAGTAGGAAAAACATTATTTGTACTTACTACCTCCATGGAAATAGGGCAGCAATTCCACTCCAGTGAACCACAGTCTTGTGTCTCATTGGGTCGAGTAGTCATTATCACTAGGAGTCATCCTCTATTAAACAAGTTACATGTCTCCATTTTTTGTCATGCCATTTTATGTCTTTTTTTATGTCCAGAGATGGAAAAGAGACACAGGAGTCAGGACTGGATCTTTACTTGGCAACTTTGGCAACTGTGGCAACAGAAGGAAACACACAGACATTGTGAGCTGAATTTGAGCTTGAAAAGGCTTTTTAACTTATGAAATGTTAAAATAAAAAATCAATTTTGCACAGTAAAATTAAATTACAAAAAAATGGTTAGTGTCTGAGTTCAATGGTTCAATATTTAAAGTTCAACAAGTAAGGTGAAAAATGGCATCAGTTTAATTAAGATTTAACAATTAGGCAACCAAACTTAATATGGTAACCTGAAAACCCACATTTCACTACCTCAGTGAAACATTTAAGTACAAATGAATTGATTCACATTCAGCAGGCATTTATATCATTTAGCAGCAACAACTTGCTCAAGGGTCTTTGATCATCCACTCAGGATGGAGGATCGAGTTGAAGATCAGTTCAAGCCCAGTCACAGACACTCAGGGTATTTTATTCCTATCAGCTATTGGTTATTAACACAGACACCATGAACTGTGTGTGGCTTGAGCTCGAAATTAGCTAGGGGAGACAACAGTGAGCAGGCTACCTTAGCATGCCAATGCTAGAACAAAACTTATTTAAAAACATAAATTAATGATTTTAGGTCTCTGCGGGGCTCTCTCAGGAGGAGTGGCATATGACACGGAGCAACATACAGCAGTTTGACCGCCATCAAATCACGAATAACAACTTTTAAGAGCGTGTATCACCGAGAGCAGGGACAGCACTATAACGAATTACCTCTGGCCATGTTAGAAAACGTTTTGACCAAAAACGAGCGGTAACAATTGACAGTTAGACGCCTAGTCACAAAACGTTAGCTACCTGCCAACAATAGCCAATGTAACGGTAGCAATTTATCAGAGGGATGCTAACGTTAGCTTCAAAGCTGTCCACCCGATGTATGACATATTGAAATTATCATTCACAACACATGCATTATCTGGGAGACTTACCTAAAACGGCGTTTGGTTGACATGTCCGCTGTGGCTTTAGTCAAGGTAGGGCCAGACCAGCCGTAGTCTCATACCATTGACGCTCATACGTCCAAGAAGGGAGTTTTTCACATGACTCATAACCCGCGCTGAACCTGATTGGACGGACACTAATCCCAACCTTTTCGTCATTCTTCAAACTTGTCGACAACTGGCAGATTATTGGTTTATTCAGCAGGTTAAGTCGTTATGGGCGGGACAAAGCAAAGTGGAAATAGGCGCAAACTTTAAAATTTGAATCTAGTCTGATTGCATGAATTAAACGAAGCAAATAATGAAATTATATATATCCATGTAGATCCATGTGTGAAAGAATCGCTGTGGATGTATGCATTTGTACTAACATAGTATTATTCTGTAAATTAATGAGCTGTCAAGGTGGGTTGGTGAAAGGGGGAAAAAGGAAAAAATGTGATGGAGGTATATTTAAACAGAATCTGCACTGTACCCCCATTCCTCAATAAAAGTGTTTTTAAGAATAAGAAATTTGCATCTTTTCCTGAGTCCTGAAAGTCAAGTTGGAACATCAAATGAAACCTCATAGCCTTAAAATAAGCTGGGCATGACTGCAGAAGAGTATGAAAAGTGGTCAGATATTTTTGTCAGTTAAGAAGGCAAGGACGATGAGTTCTTTAATTTGGATGACTAGGTACTGGGGACTGATACTGGGAGAAAAAAAAAAGAGAAGCAAAGGAATGAATGAAGAATAAAGGACATACAAATGGCTGAAACATTTTCCATAGTTAGGGATAATATTTTGATAGACTAAACAGTGTTTCCCAAACTTCTTTCTTAGGAAACACTTTTTTAAAAAGATAAACCATTGCGACCCAATTCATAATAGGCCTTATTTATAATTGTGAGAAGAGTGAATCTCTGACCATTTGTACTGCTATTTCTGCATCACTGTATATTAACTTGAATAGATAAACCAGCCATTGCAAAGAAATTAATGATGAATCACAACTAGGTTTGATTTATTTTATTTAATCTTTTTTTTTTTAACCAGGAAGGTCCCATTGAGATTAAAAACCTCTTTTTCAAGGGAGGCCTAATGCAGGTGATATTGAAAACAAATACATTACTGCATAAATTAGACCACATAAATGTATTAAGGCTGAGTTAACAGGCTAACCCATTATTTTTATTTCCTCTGATCATAGAACAATTTCATGTTAAATACTTTATAAATTAGATAACTTAGAGCATTTGGGAGGCGTTTACAGGCTCTCTGGGTTTTTTTCTTCTGACATGTGGATTTGGATCCTGACTGTGGACTGGACATATGGCATATTTGTATTTGTTTTTAAATGTGATATTTCTTTAAAGTGATATTTAAGTTTTTTTTTTTTTTTTTTAAAGTGGGGTTGTATGCGTTTCATATGACCACTAAGTACATTATATTAAGGAAGAAAGTTCTCTCCCTCAGTAAGCCACAGACTGTGAGAGTCTGTGACGAAGCCGCAGGAAAGTACCATACCAAGATCAAATGGTATTTTCTCCGCCTACAAGAACTCAAATCAAAAAGTAATACCACAGTTTAAGAGTACGCTACATATGAGTGCAATAACCTTTCGGAAATATACAGTTATCTGGACCTAGCCAACTCGTGTCATGTATTCCCCCGCGCAGCGCTCCTGAGAGCTGCTGAATCACTCCGCCTCCCTCTCAGCTGATGTAAACATAACAAGCTAGCGGCTTCAGACGCCGGTTGTAGCCTCGTGTGACTTTTATCAAGTATTGTAATTGTTTTGTCTTTACTCTAAGCGGTGTGAGGAAGAGACAATGCAGGAAATTAAAAAAGGAGTGATCATGACAGCGCCGACGAAGTTCCATTCACTTTGGAGTCAAGAGGATACCTGTATGAACCTCGGATGTCTGTATGAACCGGAGTTCACAGAAGAAGAGCTGCTGCAGATGGGGACCGAACAGACCGAAAGGAATACAGAGGAAACATCCACGGACACTGGACATCAAGAAAGAGTCGGAAATACACAGTGGTGCGAGTGTAAGAACTAGCCAGAGGAAACAGGTGATACGGACGGCGGGATTACTCGTCAAACAGACTTTCCTGCTCTTCTGAATCCTCGAGTTTTGCGGTCATTCTTCAAATTCCTGAAGATAAACTGGAAAAACGTCCCAAACCTGAAGGACCTAATGACAGTTTCTCCTCAAAGTAAGTAATAATGATCTGTCAGAAACAAACAAGCAGAATAGAAGAGGCTGTTCACCAAAACAGTGCAGACTACTTGTGTATGTGTGTCTCTCTCTCTCACACACACACACCCATGCACACAAACGCAACGATTACAGTGTATTAGCCTAATATATATTGAGATGTATAGATATGTACACACAATCTGTCAGGTAACAGGTAACGAGAGATGCATTCGCTCGCTATACGATGTAACCGCACGCCCTTGTTACGCAGAGGGATTCGGTGAAAGCTATGAGTTATCCATGATGCACATCTGTTTATGCATCAAGGGAAGCATCTCAAAAACCCCATCTCAGAAATATTTGTCGTATAATGTGTTCTCAATCAGTCTACATCCGGCATCTGAAGCCGCTAGCTTGTTATTTTTACATCAGCTGAGAGGGAGGCGGAGATATTTAGCGGAGGGACACATGACATGAGTTGGCTAGGTCCAGATCAACTTTATATTTACGAAAGGTTTGTGCACTTTAAAACACTCTTTTGTAGCGTACTCTTAAAATGTGGTGTTACTTTTTGATTTGAGCGGAGAAAATGTCCTTTGTTGTTGGTACAGTACTTTCCTGTTAGCGGCTGTATCTTCGTCACACTCTCTTACAGAATGTGTCTTATTGAGGGATAGGAGAGAACTTTCTACTTCATCTAATGTACTTAATGGCCATATAAAGCTCATACAACCCCAATTCAAAAAAATCCTGAACTATCTCTTTAAACTCGAAATTTGGATCTGATGGTACTTGCTGAGGACTACCCCTCCCCCTCCCGCGCGAAGAAGTCGTCATGCAAAGTTGCGAGCATGCGTAGTTGGAGTCGAACTTTGCATGAACCTGGCTGCTGCAACAAGTTCGGACGTCGACCCTTTTCCCAGCTCAGCGTGATGAACACCGTGGGTAACTTAAGTTCACTCTATTTTAAATTCATGTGAAATTGTATGTTTGGTGACGGTGAGTAAATATTAGAACACTGGTTCTACCGAGCACACACGCTTTGTGCTGGTCTGTAGCATCCATCCAAACTAGCAAATACAGCGTTGCTGCTCAGTGATATCTGCATGTGAATTCCACTGCACACATGTTTTGATTAATAAATTACTATGCGTTATGCTAATGACATATTGTAAGTTTTTCTGAGTGGTTTGACTCGGTTTTCATTTTAAAGCCACCCTGGTTCTACCATGCTACCATGTTTAGCAGCCTGTGGAATAATTTAGTTTCGTAAAAACGTGCACTCAGAACTTTTTTTTAAATTATATTTTATTTTTTATCAAAAGTATCCTAATATCTAAATTTCAAATGTGTTTTACTGACAACAGTTTGTTCGTTTAACGTGAAATGGGGAAGGTCTTTCCCTGCCACTTTTGTAGCCTTTCCTTAAAATCAGTAAAAGGTTATGTAGACCACCAAATGCTACACAAACATGAAGCTAATAGCCAGTTTCCATGTTGCGTTGCTGACTGCAAACACATGTTTTTCAAATACAGTGCTTTGAAGACGCATTGTTATAGACACCATAGGAATCCATCTGTGTCAGAATTGGACATTATGCAAGGGCCATATACATGTCAGAACACAAGTTGCCAGAAACAGTGCACAGATCTCAAAGACCTTCTTGCTCACCTCAGGTCACATCTTTCCAAAAGTGAGTTTGTAACTTGTCCATTTGCTAAATGTGGTAAAACATTTAAAGTAAGGTCATCATTTACTTCTCATATATCCAGGATCCACAAACATGCAATGGCAGATCAAGTATCTGCTTCATGTTCTTTAGAGTCAGTGAGTACAACATCTGATGTGATGGAAAGTGATACAGCTGAAAATGTCCCTGAATCTTCTGAAAATGTCCCTGAATCTTTGGATATGCAAGATGATCCTGATTTGAGAGCCTTGTACACAAAAAATCTCTGTATGTTTTACATGAAACTGCAGGCAAAATACCTCATACCTTCATCAACTATACAAATGATTGTTGAAGAGATAAATGACTTGCATGGTATTTGCAGTCAGCACACAAAAAAGCAATTCAAAGAGGTACTAAAAGCCAGAACAAATCTCTCTGACTCTGATGCTGATGAAACTTTGAGTAGTTTGACAGATTTGCATTCTTCATGCAGTACTTCTCTCTCTACAGAATATTCCAGGAAGCAGTTTTTCCTCAAAAACTTCAGCTACGTGCACCCACAACCTATTCATCTAGGGACGGATGACAACAGAACTGACAGGTATGTACAGTACATCCCTCTTAAAGAAACAATGAAAGCTATGCTAAAAGATCCTGTCGTATGGCAAGAATGTGGGAAGACTCAAAATGTCCCTCCTCCTGGGGTGTTGAATGATGTGTGTGATGGATCAGTGTTCAAGACAAATGCTCTGTGTATGCAACCAGGTATAAATTTAAAGCTTATTTTATACCAGGATGCTTTTGAGGTAGTCAACCCTCTTGGCTCGGCAAAGAAAAAGCACAAAATAGTGGGGGTGTACTTTACACTTGCCAACTTTGAGCCATTCTATCGGTCAAGTGTTGATCAGCTGCAGCTCTTACTGTTGTGCACGGAGCGGGATTTCAAATATTTTGGACATGAGAAAGTGTTTTCAAAAATGCTCTCAGACTTGAGAGAGCTAGAGGATATTGGACTTGTCACCTCTTCAGGTCATACTGTACGAGCAACAGTCTTGTGCATTGTTGGTGACAATTTAGGATCCCACTGCATTGGAGGTTATTCTGAAAATTTCAGTACCTCCTCTCACTGTTGTAGGTACTGCTTGGTACCCAGAGAGGAAATGGACAAATTGAGTGTCACATTTCCAGTGAGAACTGTTGAGAGTTACAAAGAGGCAGTGCAGCTACTACAAAAAAATGAGACACAGACTGTAAATGGAGTTAAGTTTGACTCACTTTTCAATGGTCTTAAGTATTTCCATGTGTGTCAGCCAGGCCTTCCACCGTGCATAGGCCATGACATATTTGAAGGAGTAGTTGCCTATGACCTATCCATTTACATTCAGTACTTTGTGAAGGTAAAGAAATGGATGACATACCAGCAGCTTAACCGGCAGATCAAACAGTTCAAGTACCTGGATTCTGATGCTAGTTCTGTTCCTTCGGAAGTCAGTGAACGTGGCATTAAGATTGGTGGGCAGGCAACTGAGAATTGGTGTTTGCTAAGACTTCTTCCCATCATTATTGGGGACAAAATCAAAGACACACAGGACCAGGTATGGCAGTTAACTATAATGTTAAAGGAAGTGGTTGAGTTAGTCTGTGCGCCCAAGATATCTGCTGGGCAAGTCAGTTTCCTTCAGGTCCACATACAAGAATATCTTGAAACAAGGAAGCATCTCTTTCCCTCCGAAAAACTTAAACCAAAGCATCACTACCTCCTTCACTACCCATCTCTGATCATGAAGCTTGGCCCACTCATTCGCTTGTGGACAATGAGGTTTGAGAGCAAGCATTCATATTTTAAACGATGTGTGAGGAGGACACAAAACTTCAAACATGTTTGTAAATCTCTTGCAAACAATCACCAACTACTGCAGACCTACTTGAACTCCAGCTCCTTCTTTCCTCCAGCACTGCAAGTGATGGATTCCTCTCCTTACCATGCTGAGTTGTACAGCAGTAAGGTACAAAATGCTGTTGAAAAGAGCTTGGTCACACCTGACTTTATATCCACAGAAGTGCGCTTACACGGAACGCTCTATAGAAAGGGCTGCTTTATATCCCTTAAGAATGCTGAATCTGTGGAATTTGGACAACTTGAGCTCATACTGATGAAAGAAAACAAAGATGTGTACTTTCTTGTGACACCTCACTCATCGTCTTACATGCCAGAGTATGGGCTTCATAAAGTTGGAGAATCAGCAAGCAATATGCTTTGCATCAAGTCTGAACAGTGTCTTGATTTTTATCCACTGGCTGCATACAGGCTGCTTTCAATGAAAGTAATATCCCTGAAGCACAGTGTTTTGGATCTGTAGATATGTTTTCATCTCACTCATCCTTTATTCTCCCTTTTTAGGCATGGAGGACATAGCCAACCTTGTCAGAGAAGCACTACCAATGTGTAGCACGCCAGCTACACTGCAACCCATTGTGGATGTCCTCCAAGACATTGGGGTGGAAACTGTTGATGATATGAAGCTTATCCAGATAAATGACCTTGCAGGTGTGCTCAAACCCATTCAATCAAGGAAGCTTATTGCACATGTTAAAAGTAAGCAAGGCTCAATCTGTAATATGAGTATATTGGCACCAGGGCCATTTTTGGTCTCCTATTATTATTTATGTCTCTGTGCTTTTTAGGTGTCTTCTCAGCTCAGAGTGAAGCAGTTTCAAGCCACTCAAACACAGAGGAGGATTTCACAAGCACACCCTGGGTCCCTACAAGCCCAAGGATACCCTCTACTTCTCAAAGTCCATTTGGAGGCCCAGGCACACCCCAAACTCCTGAAACACGCAGGGTCACTTCAAGCCCTAGCCTGCCCTCTACTTCCCGAAGCTCATTTGGAAGCCCTGATGCACCTAAAAGTTTAGAAACACCATTTCAAACCTCATCATCTGGTAGTGAATGCTGTAGTCCCACAAGACAAATGGGCAGTGGCTGGCACTACAATTTTGAAATCCCTTGGAACACGCTGCCAGCTGTTGTAAGGAAGAAATTAAGCAATCAGGAACGGCCCACAGCTAGGGAAAGGAGGGAAGTGATTCGTATTGTTTCAGCTGAAATTATTGCCACTTGCAAGACACCAGCGAAGAAGCACTTAAATGAAATCGCACGAAAGATGGTCCTAGAATATCCAAAGTCTTTCAAAGACATCATCGAAGGCGAAGTTGTTGGAAGCGGCTATGATTCTCTAACAAAACAACTTCAGTGTAGAGTGGATAACTACAACAGAAGTGAGAAGCTGAATAAGAAGAGGATGATCCTAGGTGACATCAGCACTGTACCAGAAAATAAGAAGCAACGGAAAGACTCCTATGGCTGCATTAAGTGGGAATCTGGACCTGTGAATGTGGAAGACCAGATGAAGAAGAAAAACAAAATGCAAACAATGTTCATGGAAAATGAGAGGAATGAAAAACAAATCGAACAGTTAATCTCAGACACCTTCATATCTCAGAGAAATGACATAATTTCTGGTAAGGACATCCGGGCCCTTACTGAAGAATGGCCTCTCCTCTTCTCACTTGTTGGCATGAAAGCTCACTTCAAACTCCTGACTGGTGTCCACATCAATGAGGGATTTGAGGAGGCCATGACCACAAAATTGTCCAGAGTCCTTGAATATTTTCAGTCTCTTCCATTGGAAAAATCAAGTGTAGCAGCAAAACAGAGGGCAGAGATCCAAGGTAGAGGTGGACCTTGTGGGGCAGTATTGATGCTACTTTCACACTTCAAAGAGAATCCTGCAAGAATGTTCCACATGGTCGACAAAACATGCATCAGTTTGGAGGTTGAGACAGAACGCCTGCCACCCACACCATGCATTGTTGTATGTGGTAAGTGAGAGGCAATAGAATTTGTGTGCCCTTTGTGCAAATAGAGGCATTAAAATGGAAGGATTTACTGATGACCCTTTTTTTTCCACAGGAGAGAGTCCATTGTCTGCAACAACTTTCATGGTGGCAGCAGACCAGGAGGTGATGATGGACAACTTGAAGAACTTCACGGACGCACTGGTTGGAATGTTTATGTGTTTCTACATCTTTAATATGCGCTACCCAGTGGAACTTGGGGTCACAATGGAATTTCTTCAAAGGTAAATGTACATGAATAATCATACACACATACATGCGTATTCACTAGCACTGACACACAGCAATGTAATTTTGTGGGGTCAGCAGTAACATTTGTTAGCTGGCTAAAAAAAAAGACCCCTAAAAAATCAATATCAGTTTAACTGATCAACTGATTGGGAACCTCGGTGCGGTGGGAATAGAGAGAGCTCATCTGTTTGAAGGACTTTGATTTACTGCTGTGAGAAGTTTGTAGCTCAAGACTCATCAAACTGATTCTGGGATGTTTGTGAAAATTGTAATATTATTTTGAATATTTTGTTGATAGCCTATTAACTTGCATATCCACACTGTCAGCGATTGATTTAATTATTATTTATTTTATTTTTTTGTCCAGCTGGGCTGCTTTCAGCTGGAGTACCATAAAATCTGGTGCATAAAAGTTGGCTGCGTCTTATGCACCAATGCGCCGTCATTACAGTGGGTGCAGCTGCCACTATCACTGTGACCTGACGTGATTTAGACCCGTTGGGGGTATGACAGCGACACAGACCAGGCTGACTGTGTGTCTTACTAGTGCGACTTATATTCCAGATTTTGTCTGAATTCTTACTATCTTTCTAATATTTTAGTTAGCTCATCTCTTTGTGAAATATGACGCTTTCATGCTGATTGACTTGTCCATGTTTCTGATTGGCCACATGCGGCAAATTCCCCCTCTTTCACGTGAACGCACTCATAGCTAGATTGGGAGGTACAGTAACTAATCAATTTGATAACCCGCTTCATGATACTGCTTAGCAAGACTGCCATTGTCTGAGTTAGTAAAAACCAGATAACCAAGAGATCCTGGCTAGTTGAACTCACTTTAAGATACAGGCCACAGGCCTGTTATAGGCAGCTTACCTCTGACCACCCATAAAAACAAGGGTTATATTGGGAAAGTGATCACTCTGCTGCCCTCTTGTGACAAGAATTATCACCTGACCACCCAGACACACCAGGAGCCCTTTATGTCTTCCACCATGCAGATTAAGCACAAATTTGAACATTCTTAGGAATGTTAGATTGCATGTAAATTACAAATACACTTGTGTTTAGCAGTTATGTGAATTTTGTTAAGAAAGTTTGTCTTGTTTTTCTCAAATACACTTCTCACTTCTCCACGTGAGTCCAACTGGATTTCTAGAGAGTTGGCAGATGGCTGGACCAACCGTTGTAGAAATGGGAGTGTTTTTTTTTGTTTGTTTGTTTTTTTTTTGGTTTTTTGGTTTTTGTTTTGAATAGAATACATAGGCTATTACAGGAAAAAATAAAGATATTACAGTGTACATTTTTTTAATATACTGTGCAATCCTTACCAGTTTCCCCTACCATCCCTTGTGTATCTTTTATTCTAGATTGATTAGATTGTTGTCCAATTTTAGTTAATGTTTTGTTGATTTATGAGTTTTTGTATTTTTTACCACTCATTTATGTCCAGGTGCATCTTTAAGATCAACCCAGACAGGGGCTCAAAAGTAGAGCGCAAGGAAAAAAAGAAGAACACTGCAGTGAACCCTAAAGTCCTGACTCTCATCAACCGCATTGCAGAGTTTGAGTGGAATTAATGGGTAAGTTGCTTATTGTCATTTTTCATGTAGTAACCCTCCTGTATCCCTTCAATTTACTACCCTATTTACTAAAATGTCCACTTCAAAAAAATGATAAAAACATTATACAAACAGATTAAATCTTTAATCAACTTCAGTTCTGATCAAAACTAACAAATACTTAAAACAATTTTATTTTAACCCCTTAAATGCCAGTTTAAAAACATGATGTCACTGTTTTAATGAAAAAAAAAAAACACAAAAATTGAGTTATTTGTCTTATAAAACATAATTTTTGGTTGGGGCATTAGTTTTTTTATCCCAGTCTTGGACTTGTCAAATTTCAACAAAAATTTATTTTAAATGCATTTTTAGTTTTTGTGTAGTGTCAGATTTACAACTTACTACCCTTTTAAGGTCATTCAGGACCAAAGTGCCCACTTCAATAAACTGCTATAAAAATATAACAGATTAATAATTGTTTTGTCTCTTTTTTCTGTAAAATTCATTTAACTTCAGTCCTAAGCATAACTTTTAAGAATTCAGTTATTTTCAGGATTTCAACCATATAAATGCCAGTTTGATTATGTGATGTCACTGTTTTTTGATTAAAAAAAACACACACACAAGCATACAAAAACTGATTTTTTTTACCATATAATAAATATATTTTGTATAGGGGAAAATTTTTCTATCACAGTCTTGGTTATGTCAAAGATAAACAAAATTTATTTTGATGGATTTTTTAGTTTTTTTGTGTAGAGCCAGATTTATTTCTTTGCTGCCCTCAAGTTGCCACAGGAGTGAAGCATTGTTTACTCCCAAAAACCCCTCTAAAATATTACTGAGTACTATTTTTTTAATCTCTAATTTGGTTAAATCTTTTAATCAACTTCAATCCTGGTCTCAGATACCAAATATTCAATTATTTTAAGGTTTTAACTCTTTAAAGCCAGTTTAATTGCATGATGAAACTGTTTTTCAATAAAAAGCAGACAAGTGCCATTTGATTACAATAAATATCCCATTTAATCATATTAAAAACAAATCATGATTTATGTTAGTTGTATTGTACTCAGTGCTAGCCAGTGTTTTTATTTAAACTCATTTGTTGTTAAAATGAGGTTTTAATTTGAATAGATAAGATATTTATTTTAATCTTGGCATTTGTGTGTTTTTATTGAAAAACAGTGACATCATTCGATGAAACTAGCATTTAAAGGGTTTGACCCTTAAAAAATAATTGAATATTTGATATCTTTGATCAGGGCTGAAGTTGACTGAAAGATTAAACCCAAAAAAATATTAATAAGTAATATTTTAAAGTGGTTTTTGGAAGTAAACATTGATACTCTCATGTGGCCACTTTGAGGACAGCAAAGAAATAAACCTGGCTTTACAGAAAAAACTAAAAATGCATAAAAGTCTATTTTATCATCTTATCCATGACTCTACTAAAAACAAAATTTCCCAAAAATGTCCTTAGTGGTCACAGAGGGTTAAAGGTCTTAAATCCAGGACAAACTGCCTGCATGTGCAGACAGTGTGTTCAGTGCTGTGTCTGCATTACTGATAGTCTCTGTTTTTCTGTTTTTATTTCAGGGCCATGTTGAGGTCCTAGAGCGAGTTCGAGCAGGTCGGCATTCCACCCTTTTTATGTCAGGGCCATGTTGAGGTCCTAGAGAGAAGTTCGAGTAGATCGTCATTCCACCCTTTTTATGTCAGGGCCATGTTGAGGTGTCCTAGAGCCAGTTCGAGCAGATCGTCATTCCACCCTTTTTATGTCAGGGCCATGTTGAGGTGTCCTAGAGTCAGTTCGAGCAGATCGTCATTCCACCCTTTTTATGTCAGGGCCATGTTGAGGTGTCCTAGAGCCAGTTCGAGGAGATCGGCATTCCACCCTTTTAATGTCAGGGCCATGTTGAGGTCCTAGAGAGAAGTTCGAGCAGATCGGCATTCCACCCTTTTTATGTCAGGGCCATGTTGAGGTGTCCTAGAGCCACTTCGAGCAGATCGGCATTCCACCCTTTTTTGTTTTCCAGATGCAGCATCTTTATTTCTCAATAAAAATGTGTAAAAAATGTGGAGTCCATTTCTCCTGATTTGCAACATTAGCTATTGCAGAGGGTGAGAGAGAGAGCTGATTTATAACCAATAGAAGGCAACTGACTTTAAAACTGTCTTCACACAGTAATGTTCAGTAAATTTCTTTTTGTGCATTAAAGTGTGTACCATTATCTGATTAGATAATTTCTGGTAGTCCAAATTCTCAGAAAATGCTTTCTTTCATCACTTTAACTGTGAAATCTGCATCAGCATGTGCAGTTTCATGTATTTCAGTCCAATTACTATAATGTCATATAACAACTAGACAATACTTTAGATTTTGACATTTATCTAATTCAATTTAGTCCATGCTTAAATCTTGAAAAGGTAATTTTTGTTCAGGAAATCAACCTTGTCTTGTTCTTATGCCTCCTTGAGCATTGTTCTTTAGTCATTTTTAACATTTTTTAACATAGTTATGTGCAGCTTTTTGGAAATTTGGAGCATAAAAACATTTTTGTACTCCCCCTAACACTGTAAAATACTAATTTCTTCTAAAAAAAAAAACAAAAACATGAAATCACCTTTACAACGCATACTTAATGACCTGCAATGTTATGGATACAAACTAAAAATTTCTGAAATTTAATGCACATTTCTTCATTAATAGGAAAGATATGCAAAATGACATCACATTTTATGTTAAAATAATTTTATTATGAAAGAAACATGTTAAATTACCTTTAAAAAAACTAATAATACTGATGCAATATGTTATGGTTAATATCTTGTAATTCTAAAGGTTAATCTTTTAATTAATGCTAGTATCCGTTAATTTACAGGTATTACATTGTCTTATGGAAAACGGTAATAAACCTGTAAAAAATACAGAAAATGGTATGAAAAATTACAGTTAAAGATCTAAAAAAAACCAATAAGTTGTCATAAAAAAACATGATATTAATGTAAACTAACATTATGGTTAACTAACTGTAATTTAAAACATGAAACCTAAAATTACTGAAAATTACTGTAAATCTACTAGCATTTCGTTGTTTTATTGGAAAACAAGAAAAGTCTGTTAAAAATTACAGAATATCACCTATAAAATTACATTTTTTTTTTACAGTGTATTTCATTCTCCTGCGTGAAACAACATCCAGGGCCTGAATTTTTTAGTCAGTCTAGATTGCACTTTTGAGGTTATTTCCCACACCTATGTGTGATACTAAATTTTTTTTTACATTTTTCTTGGCAAGTCTAATTCTCAGGACTTTTCAGGTATGTGTAGGCCCCCAAATCAGCAGTTATTTGCTGACAAAATGATCAATCATAGGGATTTCTAAAGGGTTCTTCACACCCATCTCAAGCCCCAATTACAAGTCTTATATCGTTAGCTTATAACAACTGATCAGTTCAGTGATACATCACGAAACCTGATGTCACATATCATGTTTTTTGTTATCATTTAGATTTTCTTTTCGTAACACCCATAAGCCTACAGACAAACAACAGATAAAAAACAAGAAAAGCAAAATACAAATATTAAACACAACACAACTTTAAAATAGTGTAAATGTTTAAATGGGATAACACAAAAGTAATAACTCCTCTAACCTGCTACGATTCAGTTTGTTGCTACACAGATAACTCATGGAGTCCGGTAAAGCCTCCTCATTACGTGCTGCATAGTTGTATGTGATGATTGTATTAATTTCCAAGGCACACCACTGCTCTACACTCTCTGTGCTCAAGCCCTAGATACCATCTTTTATATTGTGACAAGAGAGTAGGACAGAAACAGAAACTTTGAAGGTAATTAGGGTTTAATTTGTAATTGGGGAAATAAAATATTAAGATATCTTTTTTTTCCTGTAACATTACTTTTTGAAAAAACTCTATCTAGCAGATTATTTGAATTGCAGAATTTACATGTTACTTTACTTAAAAAGATAGTTCAGTTTTTCGAAGTGGGGTTGCATGAGCTCCATATGGCCACTACTCCCTCAGTAAGCCACAGTCTGTAAGAGTCTGTTACGCAGAACTAGCCGAAAACAGGGAAGTATTGTACCAAATGCAAAGGGTATTTTGTCTGCCTATATATTTCTCTGCGCAGTGCTGCCGTGAGTCGGCCAGTTCCAGATAAACTTTATTTTTCCGAAAAGTTAATGCACTCAAAAAAATTTCTTGGTAGCGTACTCTTAAACTGTGGTAGTATTATCTTTTTTTGATGAAAGTTCTTGTAGGCGGAGAAAATACCCTTTGTATTTGGTACAATACTTCCCTGTTTGTGGCAGGTTCTGCATCACAAACTTTTACAAATTGTGACTTACTGAGGGAGAGGAGAGAACTTTCTACTGCATCTAATGTACTTAGTGGCCATATGGAGGTCATATAACCCCGCTTAAAAAAAACTGAACTATCCCTTTAACATAATAAATAATCTGAGATTTTACTTAGTAAGAAATTACTCCTAGCACTGCCAATAAGAGGCCAATTTCCAAACTTTACACCAGTAAAAAAGCAAAAAACATGGCTTGAATTGCTGCTAATTCCAAACGTAACCTGCTGTAATGGTGTTATATAACTTTTTTAAGAATATGTAGTAAAATGAGGGGCATTCGGCTGCAACTGTCTCTGAAATTCCTGTGAAATCTCATTGGAACTGAACTGGCCTAAATTTACAAGTTTTTTTTGTCCTTCTCTAACCTGAACAAAAAGCAAAAGGAAATTTAGCCTTCCCTTAATAAAAGTTAAGGTAATTTAAAAAATTTACCAGTCTCTCACACAACCCCTCATTTTATTCCTGAGCAGGAGCAGGTATCAAACTTTCAGAGAATTGAACATCCCAACCCTGAAGGCATCCCTTTGCTCGGTGTCTTCTTTCCATTTCTGGATTCCCTCTTTACAAGCTTAAATGTCTACTTAATATGCTTTAATGCCTGCTCTTTAGAGCCGGGGAGCACTTCATCACTTTTATACACCTTTATATAACACACTGTTAACTAGCAATGCCTTATGGAACAGCTTGTCTTGCAGCTGGAAGGCGGCTGCATGGCATGATGGAGGTACCTGTTCACCATTCACAATGAGACAGTAAAATGGGAATAGAGGCTCTGCACACTGCTGCTGTCTATATCAGTCAGTGATGAATATTCATGAATCACAGTGTCATGACATGCTCTGTAATTGGCAGCAACATTAGTAATGACACTGCTGGTATCAAGCCCCTGCATATTCATGTGGTGGGGCAATATTTCCTCCTGGTGCTGTTTTTTTTCTTCTTCTCACTCCTCCTGAAAGTGGAAATGTATTCTGAAGCTGCAGGTGTCCCTGGTGCCACAATCAATTTCTGGCTGGATTGTACCCCAGTGAAAATCAGACAAACCATTAGTTTTTTTGTCAATCTCTTTGATTAATAAAAGATCTGAATATTAAAGGTTGGGAGGAATAAATGGTAGAAAGTGAATATTTTTTTGTCAAAGTTAGAAATGAAGGCCTTAAGAACTCTTACACACCATGCCTGTAGTTATTTTTCTTATTGATGGAAAAACAATTCACAAAGTTATGTTATTGTTGTATTGTGAAATTCAAAGACACTTGTTCATATTTAAAATCAGTTTTACCAACTCACAAAGAATACTTGAGCGAGCCACCCAGGTATGCTTACAGTCACCAAAGTGTATCTGCCAGCCTTTTCAAGAGGGGCCTGGCTGGAGCCCTCTGCTGTTAAGCCTCTTTCAGTGTCAGGGCAAAGAGTGACCTCTACTTTACTCCAGGGATTATTTTTCAAACTTTCTATGGCAATTTGAACTTACAAAATGTTGTGCATAAAAATACAGTTTCTTATTAGTGTTATTTATGTAAAGCAAAGTGTTTGCAACATTTATAAACTTTATTGTCCGTTCCAGTGACAGAAAGAATTGCAAAAAAAAGAAATAAATAAAATAAAAGGTTAAAAAATGAATTTCTGCTCCAACTAGTGGACAGAGGCTGTACTGAAAAACAAGAAAAATGTCCCAAATTTCTGTAAATTGTGATTGGAAAATAAATGATCACAATATTTCTCTAAAAGTATTGATATGGTATTTCCCTGCAAAATATCACATTGCATTGGTCGTAATGTAATAAGTATTGTGTTGTAAATTTTCAATAAAATTCAGTTAAACAATAAATGAAACATTTGTAAATATTCTTAACAGAGGAAAGAGAAATAAATGTGCATACTTAAGTATTTAGGATGTAAACCTATGGCACCAGACTCCCTTACTACATATTTACTTGTGCCTCAAAGGGTCTTACATTGGTTGGCGCAGCAGGTAGTGCACATGCTTCACAGCAAGAAGGTTGCCGGTTAGATAGATACTTTATTGATCCAGAGGGAAATTCAAGAAAGGCACCGCTGGGATTCGAACCCAGGATCTCCTGTTTACTAGACAGGCACTTTAACCAACTAAGCCACGGCGCCACTTTTCCAATCCTTGAGTCTGTGTGGATGTTGCATGGTCTTCCTGTGCATGCGTGGGTTCTTTCCAGGCACTCCGGTTTCATCCCACAGACCAAAAACATGCTCATTAGGTTGATTGGTGGCTCCAAATTGGCCTTAGGTATGAGTGTGAGTTTGTGAATGGTTGTTCGTCTCTCTATGTGGCCCTGTGATTGGCTGGCAAATGTCAGCTGGGATAGGTTCCAGACCCC
This sequence comes from Cetoscarus ocellatus, assembly GCA_037902135.1. NCBI lineage: Eukaryota > Metazoa > Chordata > Actinopteri > Labriformes > Labridae > Cetoscarus > Cetoscarus ocellatus. The sequence continues at coordinate 65,801 of JBAMNC010000681.1, forward strand.
CCACAATACTGAAGGGGATAAACGGTGTAGAAAATGGGTGGATGGATGGAGTCTTGTATTGGATACTCAACACTGGGGTTGCAGGGTCATGACCTGATGGTGTGTAATTGTTTTTCATTTTTTCCTAGTGTGTTGTATTGCTCATTTAATCATCCATCCATCCATGCGTTATCTAAACCTCTCAACCCTGCCCTATTATTAACCCAAAAATCACTGCATATGAGATAAGACTTGACTAAACTCCTGACTGGAGAGGATCTTTCAGATAAATCTGGTCTGAACATAGATGTAGTTTCAATATCTACCAAAAAAAACAACTTTCCATGTCACAAAACAGTTTGTCACTTAAAGATTGGCCAAAAATGTATTTTTGACATCTTTTGAATTGCCTGCAAAAAATAAAATAGTTAATTTAGTCAGAACTAATGGTATCTCCTTTGTTTTATTTTGTAATCTATTTATGTACTTCCTGGTTTAGCAGGGGAAGAGGCCTCTTAGTTGTGCCCCCAAGAAAGGTGCCTTTGAGTAGAGCTTTGCAGCCAGACTGTCCTGTGGAGCCTTTAGAATAAATAAGTAAATAAAAATGTATAATTGCTATTCACTTGAACGAAAGAAAAATCCACTGAGTTGTAATTATTGTAGCAGCTTGCACAGAAACAAGCCCTCCAATAGTGCAAACTCTCTTGCAGATTTTTCTTTGTACTGGAATTTGCTGTGCCTCTGTTTCGGCTTCTCTAAAGTGCCCCAGAATGTATGAGTGGGGAATTGGGTAAAGCTTTGTCTAAGCTGTGAGGATTTCTTCTCTAAGCAGCTGGATGGGAGGATGTTTTTCTCCTCATCTTGGTTTCAGTTTTAGAGCAGAGTGGTGTTCAGACTTTGGTGTGAGGAGGCTGACCTGCTTCAAGAACAGGAATGGGGACAGTACTGTAGCGAGGTCTTTCTATGGCCAGTGAGCCTGTATCTTACGTTATTTGCATCCCTACACAATGACAATAATGTGGAAGTTTCCCTGAGCTTCCCTATGTGTATGCAAAGCTATCCTGTCTGTGGGGGGTGTGTGTTTCTGACTTACCACCATGCATATTTGTCCATACCAGCGCCACCTTATCCTCCTGCAGACAAGAAATCATGTTTTTGCTCTTCTCCCGACCGGCGATCACTGCTGGGAAACTGTGAGAGAACGCGGAAATCCTCCACGGACGATGCTGGTTAGTCTATGGTAGTCATGGTTACTCACCGATACCTGACCAAATATGCTCTCCTCAGAATTATTTGGAGAACTCGGTGGAGATTGTCGTTGACAAGGTTCATTTCACATATAAGTGGTAAATTATACATCTGTGTTGTATAACTTAATGTCAGACAATAGTCAAAGGACTGAAACGTAGTTTAAGCTAACAGCTAACAACAGGGTCTAGCTGCTATGTCATACTGTGGCTTGATATGGATTGGTCTGTAATGAGTGTGACTGGCAAACCAATTGTCCAATCACCAGCTGCAGTTGTTTTTAAAGGTTCTGCCCTCTGAAAACATTTTCTTTGGGCTCTTCTCCGGATGGACTAGTGAAATATTCCGTAGCAGATATATGGAACTGTCCATCTGGCGTGTCAAGTTAGGGTAGTTTGGGAAACAGGGTAAACAGCAGCTATATCTCAAATAAACAGAAGAAAAAATAATTGAGTTGCAGGTCTTGGTTGTGCATCAATCTGTTGTCTTGATTGTTTCTTTGGTATGATAAATATGACATGTCTGTCATGGCGGCTTGGTCATCCCATTTTTCACAGCAAAACATAACGCTACAAATATCAAACTTAAGAAGTTCCTCAACTTTTGAAGGTTAGGAAATTTTTAGGAAACTGATGTAATGTAAGTGCCAAACAAATGTGCATAACATAGGGTTGGCCATTTTTGTAATTGATTTAAAAAATCTATTTTCATTTGCTAAAAAATTCAACAGAGTATATTTTCTATTCAACATGATTAAGTTTCACTTAACTTCCTGTTGTTATTTTTCTTATTTTTCTTATTTTTCTGGCTGATTGCCATTTTAGCTATTCTTGTAGAAGGAATGCCGTTTCACAAGGCTGTAATGGGAGCTGATGCCACCACTTCAGGAAGCCTGCCTTATCTAATATGAAAAAAAAACAGGTATGATTCTCAAAACTTAATATCAAGACTTAGTCATAGGCATTAATTTGGTTAAGCTATAACCTGATATTATGCAACAATTGATACATTGATTGGTTACTGACTTTTTTGTATCTTGGCTGAGTTTTACAAAAGTAGTGAACAGAAGTGAAGTGGGAAAGCAGGGGGTGAATACAAACGAACACACATGTTGTGTGTAATATAGCTCACCATAACACAGGATCCGTGGGAGCCATGGGCATGTTTTTAAACCAAAACAATTGTACATTTATGGGGACTTACTCAGTTTATATCAGCTTCTTACTAATGACAATTAGGAATACATTTGGCTGAGTCACCATTTGACACAATAGCGTATTGAACTGAAACATCTTACGAATGCAGAGGAACTTGCGATGAAAATGGTGTCCATATGGTGTTAAATGTGTGTGCTTCAACCTTTCGTCATCAGTTTGAGCTAATCTGTTGTTTTGTCTGATTGTTGATAGGCATTTTATTGGTTTTGACCTTTGAGGTGTCTGCTCTCACATCAGGAAGTTGAGTGCTCTCATGTGCATCAAGAGTCCTCCAGCTACATTCATTGCGCTGAGTCAAATATAACAACAAGTGCACAAGAGTGAGTTTATCTCAGATTTTACTTCACCTGTGATTTCAGCAGAGACAGAGAGCCTGTGTGTTAAGTTTGCACAGCCAAGCTTCACAGACAGATCCACAATGACCCGGTCATACTTTCATAATAAAACACCTTTAGGTTTTTGTTATTTTAAAAAGTGTTATCATTTTTATTTCTTTACAGTCCATTACCAAATAATCCATGGCCTGGTACCAGTCCATTGCCCAGAGACCCATTCATATGGTGTTGCAGTCATCATGAATCATGAAAAATTAAGGGTATTTGCTAAGGGCTTATAGTGTGAAGGACAGATCAGGATGTCACTTCACTTGAAGGTCCGCAAACTTGATTAAGTGAGGATGATGTAATACTTAAATGTAATGATTACAACGTTTATATGGCAGACCAATCAGTTTTAGTGATGTCCCTTTAACTGCAGACATACTGTTTTTTTTGTCTGTTTGTTTGGGTTTTTTTTTTATTTTTTCTGAGCTTTTTGGCCTTTACATATAGTGGAGAGACAGTGGCTGGATTTTGAAGAGGGGGGTGGTGAAGGTGGGGGTAGAAAGTTGGGGAAGACACATGGCAAATGGGTCTCATTTCAGATTCAAACTACGACAGCCTGCCTAAGACAAGAGCTGTGATGTTTGGTAAGTGCATGGTTGGCACCCACTCTGCCAAACCAGCACCCCAACTGCAGACATGCTGATGGAGAAATCATGAATATCTTTAAGAACTAAATGACTATAAAATACGAGTCAATTAATGAAATAGTTTAATGTATGAAGTCAAGCGTGACACACGAAAGTTGTTTCATATTAAAGGAAAATATCAAGGTTGTTGAAATTATTATTTTTCTTTTCAATAAATGATGTTCAGGATTGCACACAGAGCTCTTCAGAGAAACAAAGAAATTATAATACTCGTCTGTCCTGCTCACCACTCCCTCTGTTTTACGGCAGATTGTATGGACCCTCTGTGATGTGAATGTGATGAACAATTGCAGTGAACAAGAGAATGACTGTCATTTATCTTTTTCTCTTTTGCTTCATTTAGATAATCCTGTGCCATCATCTTCTTTACCAAGTACCTGCCATGTAATTAGTCAGGTTGGCTTGTTACTTTGTGTCACTGCAGCCCGCTTGTGTGCCACATGCAGATTTTGTGATTAATCTACAGAGACACTGTTCTGAAATGTTATTTGGAATGGAATATAAATAAGCACGTGATGTATTGTTTTTTATTGCTTGATGGTGTCTGACAGTTTTGTCACACAAAATACATGACTCCTTTATTCCTAAATCCATCATGAGGAATATAAAGACATATGCATAATAATGATACACATTTATTAATGTGTACTGTCCCCTGGAGTCACATGACAATGGAATGGATGGCTGTTTCTTTCTTTTTTTTTTTTTAGATGGTATGAGCTTGTGTATCACACGTGGAGGAGACGTAACAGGTAACAACTACAGAGGAGTGTTGGTTGTGAGCATATGAAGGGCTTATTGGAGTTCTGAGGGTTAATGGTGCAGGTGGAACCACTTAACCCTGCACTCCTTGGTGGGATTGGGTACTGTTTGATTTTATTGCTTCAAGTATATCAAGTCTGGTCACTAATAGTTCCTCAAAATGATTCAAAAGATTTTTTATTTTGATTTAATATTTTGTATTTATTTTGTTTAATAATTACAAATTAGAATAATTTAGTAATGAAATCAGAAACATGTGTTTAACTTGTGGGATCAGAAAATACAATGAATAGGAGTTATGAAAAACTAAGACTGATGAATGGTGATTTTTAACAGTCAGTTCAAAACAGACAAATGTCATACATGTACAGCAAACAGGTTATAAAACAAAATGAAGTGTGGTTTTAAAGGTCTCATTTTACATATTTTGATTAGTTTGCACCGGCCTCAGATGCCCCCAGAGCATGTCTTTAACATTTCTGCCAAAAAAATCCTCATAGATATTGGATTTTTGAAGGTCCAATAACCCCTATGTTTCAGTCCTGTTCGAAACAGACTGTTTTATTGGGAATAATCATGAGCTTAGTCTGACCACGCCCATCTCAATAAGTGGGTGTGGCTTTGGCTTTTCAGAGCCATGCTCTAATGTTTACAGTGGCTGCACAGACATGCCTAGTCATGCTTCCTGTGGAGTCTGTGGGCTGAACAAACATCTGGCTCAGTGAGTGTCCCCCATCTGGGGAAGGTGACATGTCCCCCTCATGACACCATTGGGGCAAACTTTTTCAAGCAGATTGTTTGAGCACACATTTTCTGAAAGGTGGAGCTGGCAACTTAATGAGGGGATGTTGTAGACGGACCATTGTTGCAGGCCTGGAGTGGCTAATCGGGAGAACCAGGATGAATCCCAGTGGGCCGGGCTGGTTGTAGGGCGCGAGGGCCAGAGCACAGTATCATAAAAACATACCCCAACCTGCACCCGCTGTAGATAAATAGAGGTTATAAATATGTGTATGTAGAAACTGCTACGGGTGCGGTGTATCAACACGGACATCCTATTTGAGGGGTACTTGCTGTTGAAAATGACGCACGTTAGAGTCTTGAATGCGACGTCTATGTTATATATCTCTGTAGTGTTGTTTCACTACAGGAATGCAGGCAGCCAGTTTCAGCGGGGTCTGTGTGTCCTACTGGAAACTAATGTTCTTTTTCCCGGTTTGTTTGACATCATAATTAAAGAGCGTGGAGGAAGTTAGGTTTGAGAAAGGGGCATCTGTAGACAGTGACGTGGCAAAATTCCCCGAACTTAATCTGTGAAAACAAGCTTGCTGCCTGGTTTGATGGTGCGGGTAAGCTAATAGTGAAACATTAAGACACTTGATACACAAAACAACACAACATATACTGTGTAAATGATGTCTAGTTTTCGGTAATGAAGTGTGTGTTATTATTAAAGTTTTTAAAATGATTTAAATACATTTATTGATAATAGGAGGCCAGTGTTACAGCCAGAACTAACTTTTAATCACTCATGTAGCCCCTCATCAGCATCAGCAGACCCTCATTAAGGAAGCTGGAATGCCCAGCGAGAACCCACATACGTGAGGGAAGAACTTTCAAACTCCACCTAAAAAGGCCCTGACTATCTGTCTGTCTGTCCGTCTGTCTATCTATCTATCTATCTATCTATCTATCTATCTATCTATCTATCTGTCTGTCTGTCTGTCTGTCTGTCTGTCTGTCTGTCTGTCTGTCTATACTTGTAATGCTAAAATTATACCTATAAGTTGCAAGCAGATGTGAGCTGCCGAAATAGAGTCCCGCTCCAGCCCTGCATGGTTGCATATTTTGTTGCATCAAAGTCATTAAAAAGTATGTTTTGCATTATACATGACTCTAGTAAATTGAAATAATTCAAAAGCATTAAATGCAAAATGCAAGATTGATCTTCAACCTCTTGATGGACAAATATTTTGGTATTTTATTTTGTTTCACTTTAGACTGTCGGCACCAAGACTTCAACCATGATGTGATCAATTAATGACAACTTATCATTTCCCTTTTCAGCCTTTAACAAAGCCTACTGTGGTCCAAATAAACCCTGTGTGTCGTGCTGTGGTCGAAAGAAAGAAAAAAAAAAGAAAGTATGTCTGAACAGCTTTTTCTGGACACCTTCTTTTGTTGGGTGTCTCTCTTAATGTAAATGAGCTCTTTCTCATCAGTGACAGAAAAAAACACAACTTATTTCAGTTAAAGTGAAAAAAATGTCCAAAAACATCTAACTGTAAGTATTTAAAAGAAAAGAATGAAAATAAGACCAGGGGTCTCAACAAAATGTTGTCATAAATAAAAATCAAGTAAACTTTTTAAAATTTGACTTCATATCAAGAAAAAAAGACACATAACAAGGAAAAAAAATATTTAGATGGATATAACTTGATTTAATAATGAATAACAAATAAAATTGAATTGAACAATGAAAAAACAGAAACTGATCAAAACAATTCATTATTTAGTGGCATATCTTGGGCACAGGAGGAAATTAAATGACTTTCTATTTAAATCAAAGAGTTATGATGATATAACCTTAAAAGAAAAAGCAGAAAAAAGACTTGAAGGAATGGATGAAAAAGTAACACAAATGTCTCATGTTTTGTCACCATAAGGAGAAATATTTAGTTTTATTTTCTGATTGTGTCAGATACATTCTTTTTACATTATATTATTTATCTTTCAGTTAGGGAGCTATAATTGATTCATTTACTTTCCTACAACATAACGGCAGAATAAAATCAGATCTCCTGCTCTTGAATTACATAAACATAACTTCAGTAACAACAGTGATGAATCTCTTTTTTCTTTCCACTGTTTTTGGAGCAGCTTTCTGAGATGATTTTTCATGGCAGGCTCTTCTTCAGCCCCTGCTTGCAACCACAAATGGGTGTTCTCCATCCTGACGTTGCATAACCTCTCTGTCATTGTGATGGAGTTGCCTCCAATATGTCTCCAAGGGGCTTCATCTGTAAAGAGCTTCAAACGGCTGTGAAGTCTGAAGCTGCAGCATGTTAAAAAGTGGGGGGATTTTTTCCTCTTTAACAAGTCTAATCACTTGAAAAATAAATGAAACTCCTTTGTTTTCTATCAATGAGGAGGCGCCCTCTCTTGTGGTTACTATTACAAACTAAATCAATTATCTATGCTGCTTGTTGTAGGCTGCTTTAATGTATTTTGCCCCCTTTATTTACCCATGTTTTCTAATGGTGAAATAAGGGGGATTCAAACCCTGTCTTCTAATCCTCAGTTATTCTTCCTTTCAAAGAAGGATTTAGAGACCATCTGGGACAGCAAAGTAGCTTCAAACAGACAAACTGAAGAACGATTTCAGTGTTAAAAATGGTCACTGCATTGCTGAGATGCATAAGTTTGTCACAATTTTAATAGTAATGTGAACTAATGAAAAGCACCTGTTTGTTCTTTTTACCACAAAATGCTCCCAAAACTTTTGAAAGGTTGTTTTCAAAGTAACAGAATTTGTAGCAGTATTCGGAAAATGATGCAACTTAAGTACTGATTTAGGAGTTATATTAGATAATAATTCATGGCTGCACAGATCCTGACTGCACAGCTACACTTGTACAAAGGCACAACAGTGGTCTATTACACAACCCTAAGTATCACAGAGGATAATCTCAGAATAACGGGAAACATTTAGTCAAAGTAAAAACACTCAAATATGTAAAAGTTATTGTTTTCTATAACTGACAGTTGTACTTTTTGAGTAGCTTTCAACAGTGGAGAATTAAAACAATTGAAACATTAAACTATTTTAACCTGACACACCAGATGGACTGCTCAATACGTTTCACTAGAAAGAGCTCATAGAAAGAGTTTGGGAATGGGCAGAACCTTTCAAATGCATATCCAGCAGGTGATTTGATGATTGTTCTGTCAATCACTTTCATTACTGGCCAATCAGATAATGTAGTGGACGGCCGCTACTCCTGCGATGTAAAATACCAAATGTAAGCCATTACATGGAACAAACTCTCATCAAAACATGTCAGGAGTGGAGCGACAATAACCTTTCTATCAAGAAATGCTTTTGGTGTTGTTATTTTTTTTAAAAAGAAATGCGGTCCAGGACTGATAAAACTGCTACTGAAGTTGTTAGCATCTGTGCTAATCTCTGGACAAGCAGTCACTTCCTGCTGTTGCCTCACTTTTAGCTCCAACCTCTTCCTGCTCTAAATGATGCTGACTGGGCCGTGCCACTTTGGGCCACTCACTGGACTTGTATGATTACAGACATTAAATCAGGCAGCTCCAGCTGCTGTGCAAGGTTGTAACTATTATTGTTATGGACCAAAATTTTTTTGTAAAAAAAAAAAGAATAGACCTATTTGCATACAAACACTGACTCTAATATGGGTAAATTTTGACACACTTATGGAATAGTGAAGGGACCATCACTTGTGCATCTAAGGGCTAAAATTTTTAGTAGAAATTTACCATAGAAAAACACATTTTTAGATCAACTTTGTTTGCTTGGGTTTCTGTAACTCTGTTTTCAAAAACTGCAGGTCCTTTTCAACATCCACACTGTCACACTGCTGGAAATGATCGTTGTTTTTAACCAATGGAATATGTATGGCCTCACTATATTGTTCCCGTCATGAATATTATAGTGGAAAGTTGTGCATATGTGAGCAGCGTCTGGATCCAAGCTAAAGATTTGGGACAATAAGTATCTAAATGTTGATGTGTTTTCTTGGCTCTTATCGTCAGATCTCCAAACTGGCCCTGTGCAGGGGAGACGATTTCTCATCAGGCTCCAGCAGCCCGAGCAGCCAGCTCATTCACAGAGGAGTCCGATATCTACACAAAGCCATCATGAAATCAGATTACAAACAGGTAAATGCTTCATTTTTTCTCTGCAGCTGACACTTATCCGCAGAATTCCTGGTCCCTCTGGTCATATTGCTTTATTTACCCTCCTGTGTTCATTTTTCACTCAGGGGAAGCAGTGACATGTTTGCCTTGAATGACTGCCTGCCTGGAATTCTCTGAAGTTATTTTAAAGAAATCTTACAACTAACCAGACAGCCTCTTTGTTACAATATAGTGAATTAATTCATAAAATTATCCCTCAGTAATAGGTGGAATGAAACCAATGTGTCCCTCTTTTGTGTGTGAATTGTTGAAGACGAGTCACCCCGGTTCAAACTGAAATGTCACCATTTTCTGTTTCGTTTCACAGTATATGAGAAATCTCATTATTCTCAGCTTGTGTTTTCTTTAGTTGCCTTATTTTTCTATCTGTATGAACATACACAGGTCCTGGAGGTGAACGGTAGAGGAGGCCAATTAGTGTGATTGCAGCCAGTGCAACTGCAGACTCAGCAGTTTGACAGTAAAATGTAGGGCTGAGCTACACGTGGAGGAAGCAACAAGAGGGCAAAGTATAGTAACACTTAATGGGAAAACATGGGAGTTTCAGACTCATAGTACCAAAATGATACATGTCCAAAAACCTGGACTGTATGTCATGTCCCACCCCCAAATGCAATATAGTTTTTTTGCAAAGCATTCTGTGCCACACACTCTTGAGCACATAATTCAGTCTAGTTAGTATGTCAGAATAAACATAAACCTCAACATGATTCTGCATGTGCCAGAAGTGCAGATATTACATTAAGAATCCACTGGGGTTTTAGCATCTCATGCACCCACATACTATTTATTTTATCATCTTCTTTTGAAACAGCTTTGTAAAGGAAAACTCTTCTGTAGCGTTAAGTAATCACAAATTCTTATTTTTTTCATTATGCTATATGGGTTAGTTCAACATATGTCCTGAAAAAAAACTAAACAAAAAGGCAATAGCAAAGAAAGCCAGTTAACACCAATTAACCAATAGTGTGTTTGTGTTAGAGTGGGACAGTAATGACTTTTTTTCTTTATTTTCTTCTTTCTTTTTCAACCCCAGCCTAGGAAAACAGACAGTACATTAATCAATAAATAGATTAATAATAATATGAATTAAAAAATAGAATAAATGAAAAGAAAAAGTTCTATGTACCAAGTATCAGGCCACTAATTTATCAGGGTTTGCCAGATGGAAATAAAAATAATGCAAGTATATGCATTAAAATAATAAGGAAAATATAAATAGGCTATGAAAATCTAGTTAATCATTCAAGTGACTTCTGAAAAATTGCTTGTAGCCCACATAAATAATAAAAAGTTTAGGGTCACCTGCCTGTCATGTCGTGTAACTCACATTTGCGGTACAGGTAAGGGTATTTTTCTAATCAGGCAAAGGCTTCCCCATTAAGAGCACATTTTTTTAGCTCAGCTGGTAAATGGTCAAAGAAAGGGGTCCAAATCTTCAAAAAGAGGTCATTTTTCCTTTAATTCAGTCGTTCATGGGGGAGTGTTTAAAATCTGCCTGTATCAAAATGTAATACTGGTCACAATGTCCTGCTAAATTGCAGCTTAGCGAGGACAGAGAGCATAGCTACCCAAATGTGATTTAGTGCTTTTGTCATGAACAGAGCACAAGATAATCTAAAGCTGTAAGAAACAGTGGTATGAATGATAAGTATTATAAACACCCGGTCCACACAATATTACCGTGAGGCTCCCGTGTCTGTTTGCTGCTCTCTGCTGAAGGGTTAGGATAAAAGGCTAAGCCCAGTTAGCCCAGAGTTAGTCAATAAACCTCCTTAACACCTTCTGTCCATGATGGGAACTGTGATGTGGGTGATGTTGGGCTCCTGTATTTGCTGTGTAGGGGTGAAATACTCCCAGAGCTTCTATGTTTTTTAGTTTTTTTAGAACCTTAAGTTGTTGCGTTTATACTACTGCTGCTGTGTCATTTTTGTTACTTTATGGTCTCTTGTTTGTTGAAGCTTCATTCAACAAATACAGTAGAGTAAGGTGATTCACTTCTCAGCAAAACACTGCTCGATGCAATGTCCATGCGTGGCCTAAAAATTGCACAATGATAAACTGTAAAGTCTAACTGACAGATTATTCTGTGAGTGACAGTTTGTGTTACAGATTTTGACAAGATTAATGAACAGTTGTCATACTAGTGGACACGATTGTTATTTTGTACTGAAAAATACCTGCAAAGGAGTGTACTTACAAATGTAAATGCTTCAATTTTCTCCTTCCAACCAAATGCCTGCAGTGTTCCAGCCAATTACCAGCCAGCGTACAGCCACAGGGAGTCCCCCTTGCCCCTCCTGTCTGGGATGTCCTGATTTCCACTATAAACACACTTTAATCATTAAATTGCAGGATGCTCTTGTGAGCTTCCCTCACAAGATCACATACATTTGCCTTTATGGTGCCTTTGATCTCAATGGTAAAAATGTCTGATTTGTTAATTGAACACATCACTGTGAACACCCCCTTTGATCAGAATTTCTATTTGGGGGGGGGGGGGGTTAGACCATCCTCAGGCTCTCCGACTTTACCAGCTCGCAACTGGAATATGTTTATCTGGGATGTGACGAACTTCCCAATTTTAAGGTAAATGGCATGCACCTTTATTACAGTAGCATTAGTGTTAGCCTGTCTCTATGTTTTTGTCACATCATTTTGGGGGATCTCATTACTGCCACAGCTGTGACTGTGCATTGTTGTTTTATAGCTAAGAGACCAAAATGTCCTATGACGGGCAGAGATGTTCCGATACCATTTTTTTCCCTCTCGGTACCGATACCGATACTTGTGCTGTGGGTATCGGCCGATTCCGAGTACTGATACCGAGTACTGATCCGACACCAGTATGTTATAAAAAAAAATCATACTACACCTGCATGACTGTGATATTATTATCATTGTGGTAAGGCCTGGCTCAGGTTAAACCCTTTGTAAAACATGTATAAATACAGCAAATTCAAGCCATTTATTTTAAAAAACGAAGCCTGTACCATCATTTATAATCGTATTAAAGCCGGCTCAGAATAATTATATTGACTACATTACCCAGAATGCTTAGCAATGAAGGGAGCATGCGCAATGCGGCTCTCCACCGTCCACCGTAGTTGTGTAAAAAGAAGAAGTATATAATACAACACAAAGTACAATGCAACGCTATGCAATGGATTATGAACCAAATCACCGCTTACCCCCAATCACAGATTGCAAACACGCTGAGAGCTCCAACCAGGCAGCGTTACACCCATATGGCTAATACACCCTTACGGTTAACAGCGGTAGCAGAAGACGAGCAAGCAGTCAGCTTTACCACGGACATTTGGAGCTCCGTGGTATCGGATGGTGCCTGGACTCCAGTACTCGCCGATACCGATGCCAGCATTTTCGGCAGTATCGGAGCAGTTTCCGATACTAGTATCGGAATCGGAACAACTCTAATGACTGGAGACTTAAGGAGCCCATATGTTGTCTTCACTTGGGCTCATATATATTTGATTCCAATGACTGCAAGAGTATGCTCACAATCGCTAATGTTAAAAACAAAATGCTATACTGAGTTCCCCTGACCCACCTGTATTCTCAGTCTGTCTGAGATGCTCTGTAGGAGTGGTGCAGGGATGACATATATTTGTAGGTCAGGGATGGGCAACTGGCAGCCTGGGGGCCACGTGCGGCCCTTTACCCCACTCAATGCAACCCACCAATCATTTCCCACAAAAAAAATACAAATTTGAAATATGAAGAAAACATAACAGCAGCTAAATATGATTCATTGTGAGTAACCAGTACTACATAATGCACAAATTAGGATATGTGATCAAATATTTGTACTACCCTTAGATTGATGGTATATGCTTTGTTTTTTACAAGTCATTAAAAAACTTGCTTTGCTATGACTGTATCTCTAAATATCTTTTATGAGGAATTCAAAAATTATATAAAGTATTAGTAAAAATTATATTTGGAAACAATGCTAATGGTAATATATTTGTGCATTAAAAACTGGTGAACATTCATTCTTTTACTGCATAAAAAAGAAGCTTAAATTGGCTTTATGTGTCGTGCTCATTAAAACATGAATTTTTAATAGTGTTGGAGTTAAATATATGAATGTTTGTATAATCCTTTTTTTAAGCTTTATACTTTCTATTTTAGTTTAAGGTAGCGTTCCCTTGACTACAGGCCTACTTCAAACTTGTGGGATATTTCACTGTGTTTAGGATCATAAGTGATAATAAGCTCAGTGGAGAACAAAATATGATAAACTTACATGTTCAGATCTTAGTAATAATCTTAACAAGAGAATTAACATGTCCTGATGTGTTAAGCTTAAACTTAATTGATGAGAGCAAAAAGCTATTAGTAAACTACTATAAAACAACAACATGGCGGATTGAAGTACAAGCAATTACAAACTATCCGATGTATAACGTCTTGTTGTGACCTCTTGTTTGAGAATATGCTCATAACTGAATGACCTTATCACGTTGGTCCTCATGACTGTGGCAATAGAATATGAATTATTGATGATCAAAAATGCTTGCTGTTGGGCCCTGGCCATTTTTGTAGTCCTCATTAGCAATTAGTTAGCAAAAGTTGTTTTAAACACACAACAGTTTAAGATTCAAAAGCACGCAGCATCAAATGCATTTTATTATTTCCCACCAAACATTACAATCTCATGTGCGTGTGTTCATCACAAACCTTATTTTAGGCATTTATCTGAAATCAGTATGCTAAATCCCATGTTGTTTCAGGCTTAAGAACCAAGAAGTGCTAAATGCTAACTCACTTTCGGTTTTGGACTCATTCCTGCACCGCTCTGTTTGTCGGTTCAGCACTGCTCTGCGCCATGTTGTCTACAACTCTGCAATCATTTTACAGTCTAGGCTTTACTGGGCTTGCTTACTAGGACCAATGGGCTTAAATTGCTGTCAAAACAATGGAAGTACATGACACTGACAGGTCTATTCGGAGCAGCCTGGGGAACAAGCTGTTTAAGGCAGCTCCTGGCACTGTAAGCAGGGAAAGGGAGAAATCCTGATGATTTTCTGTCAGTGCTTTGAAGAACTCTATCACATGAAGGAGACATACAAAGCATCCTTAAGGGCATATAAAACTTGAAAAAGTCTTACATCTGCTCTTTGTATGAAGCTTTGTTTAGGCTGACCGTCAGAATCAGAATCAGAAATAATTTATTAATCCCCAAGGAGACATTTGGCTGTTTCAGTTGCTCGTATACACAGTATAGCAGTAGGAAATATCAAATAAAGACATTAAAATAGATAAGAGCTTAGATTAAAAAAAGTTAAAAAAAAAAAAAGAAATGAAAAATTGAGAAGAAAAATTATGTAGGCAGGTTGCAAACACGAGAGTCTTCAAGCTATATCAACTTCCTTATGAAGGAAAAACAAGTACATTAAGTAGAAGTGAGACTATAAATAAGGCCAAGGAATTTACACTATTAACATTAATAAAATTTACAATATGAACATAGAATGAAAGCACTGTTTGTCCAAAAAGCAAAGTTTGTCAGTAAGGTATAGTTTGACAGTAAGGATATTGCACTGGGTATTTTGTTTGCCTATATTACATATTAACAAATATTCGAGGTGTAAAACAGTGGAAAATGTTTATTCTCCAGGAGCTGACGGAGCAGTGATACTAGCAGTGACACTGGATACTAGATACTAGATACTACTATGTCCATGTGTAGCACCAATGTTAAGTATAGTTCTGTGTGCATGTATTCATTAGGTAAACGTCTCTGTCCAACTTAATGGCCTGTTCCAAAAAGGGTTCAGTATGAATTCAGTCCTTGTACATTTTCACACTCGCCCTGAAATAGATTCATGATGATGACACCTCTCAGCACCCATATCCACAACACTTCAGGTGAACAAGTAAACCTCGTTTCACCTGCTCTCTGCTCATTTTTCACCTCATAAGGCAGAAACAGCAGTAAACCTTTTCTTTGATAAAGGCCTGAAGTTGGAAAGATGGAGAAGTTCAGCTGAGTGGTAGTAAACTTTACAGTCACCTTTGGGCTCAGAGGCCCATTCAAGTGTGCGGCAGAAGAGGAGCGGTCTGTGGCATCTCCGCCTCCATCTCGCCTTTGCTCTTCCTCAGACTCGGGTGAACTCCGGGGCCTTGATTTGATTTGTGCAGCCTTGAATCATAAGCTTTAATTGCACCTGACATTTAAAGCTTCTCTCTGGTATTTAAAGCAGTGTACAGGTGTGGCTCATTACTGCGAGGATGGAGGGGGGGGATCGCAGATTTTTTTCTGATTTCTCTCTCATTGCCAGGCCGTGGCAGAGTCTTAACTCATCATGCTGCCTGTCACTATCGTGGAACCCCTCCTTCACTTGCACAAAGCTGTGTCTGACCCAGCTATCATCAGTCAAACTAGAGTTCAAGCCTATCATAAAACCCAGTCCTTTTTAATGCCACAAATACTGTCACAGAGAGCCAAGCCGCCGACAGTATGAAGGAACAAAAGAGTGTAACTCTGTGATCCACAGAACATTTTAATAACCCTGCAGAGTTTAAAT
This sequence comes from Cetoscarus ocellatus, assembly GCA_037902135.1. Classification (NCBI taxonomy): domain Eukaryota; kingdom Metazoa; phylum Chordata; class Actinopteri; order Labriformes; family Labridae; genus Cetoscarus; species Cetoscarus ocellatus. The sequence goes on from JBAMNC010000681.1 coordinate 81,541, forward strand.
TTTTTCCTCCAATGTAATACCCTTTTATAGCGCTCCTCCATGCACTTAAAAGACACACTGTACCAAGTGTTTATTATGATGCTGAAAGCTCTGCAGAGTATATAGTGTTCTGTACAGATTACACAGCACCGTAAAAGTGTATAAATCACTTTGTGCAATGTTAAAAATGATGGTACTTATCACAGCTGGAGATGCTTGAAGCAGCAATCTGCCTGCAAATTGTAGAACACTAAATCTGTCCTGTTATCCGTTTTCAAGTGATTGCAAAACCTGTTTTTTCTCTAATGCATAAGCTGTTTTTTCTGTCTTATGTGAACAACAAGTGTGAGTGGTGCATGTTTAGAGACTTGACTTTTAGGAACAGCAGACCTTAGGTTTGCAGACTGAGGATTAATTAAGAGAAATTGCAGAAAGTTGCACACGGAGGGGCTGAATGAAGAGTTGAATAGCATTTTGTTTTCATTTACCCCAGCATTAAAGACTTAGTACTTAGTAATTCAGAGTTATTCCAGGGAAAGCTGAATTTAAGATGATTAAACCTTAGACTGTGGTGCTCATTTTGTTGATGAAAATATGATTCAAAATGTTCATGACTATTTTTTTTAAAAAAAAAAACTAAATGAGTACCTATAATTAAATCATTTATAATAAAAACTGACAAAATAGATGTTTACTTATTCACAACCAGACAAGTTGATAGGACTGAGCATTCAAATCAACAGTATTTTGTTTCAATAAAGGTTTGTTAAATAAAAACTAACTTATCTTAAAATACTATACAAAAATGAACAACATCACTTGAGGTTTTCCTGCACTAAGGACCAGTCGGTCTCAAAGTGGGGGTCTGAACTCCCTCGGGTTCACAAAATCACTTCAAAATAAATACAATTTTTTTTCAACTTTCCACAAGAAGTGCCTAGAGTCTTTATGGTACAGATTTAACTAGTAGAAGAGATTTTTAATGTCGATGGTACTTCCTGGTTAAATAAAGGTAAAATAAAAAATAAAAAAGATGCTGGTAAAATTCTTCAGGGATTTTGGTCCATAGTAACATGGTATCATGCATTTGCCACAGATTTCTCGGTTGCACATCTCTTGTTCCACCACATCCCAAAAGTGCTCTTTAGGATTGAAATCTGGTGAATTTGATGGCTCTTGAGAACAAAAACTCATCGTCATGTTCAGGAAACCAGTTTGAGATGTCAAGCTTTGTTGAGAAGTAGCCATCAGAAGATGGGTATGCCATGTTCACACTTCCAAGAGACTCATCAGACCAGGAAACTTGTTTCCAGTCTTCTCTTGTCCACTTTTGGTGACCCGATGTGAACCATTGTCTAAGGCTCCTGTTACCAGCTGACAGGAGTGGCACCCAGTGTGGTCTTCTGCTATTGTAGCCCATCTGCTTTAAGATTTGAAGTGTTGTGCATTCAGAAATTGTCTTCTGCATACCTTGATTGTAACAAGTGTAACAAATCATTTGAGTCACTGTTGCATTTCTACCATCTTGAAAAACTCTGACCATTTTCTTCTGACCTCTGGCATCAACAAGGCATTTTCACCCAGGGGACTGTAGATCCATTAGATCAGCACATTCTTTCTAGGCATCACCAACCTTGCCACATTCAAAGTAACTCTTATCACCCTAAACTTCAGCTAGTTGTCTTGGCCATGTCTGCATGTAAAATGCATTGAGGTTGCTGCCTTGTGACTGGCTGATTGCTATTAGCAGTAACAAGCACTCTGACTGAAAGTATCTATTTAAGTGGCCGTTAAGTGTAACTACCAATCTAACAAAAAAGCATTAAAAACTTAATAAAACTTAACTGAAAATAAAAACAAATTGCTAAAGTGAAATTAAAAAAAAAAAAAAAAAACTTGTGAAGAATGAAAACCTGTTAATACCCTAACCTGTTAAGTCTTTAATCAGTGTTATAAGACCAGTACTGCACTGCAACTTCCACAGTTCTGTCTTATTGAAAAGTACATTTTAGAAACAGAATATCACAGTTAGGAGAAGTTAGGCTGTCTATGCCTCTGTGAGGAGTATCCAGGTCTGAGCAAAACTTCAAGCTTTGAGTCAGCATAGATGGAACAAATTGTGAGCTTATATGCGGTGGGAGACGTTCCAGGGTGAATTAATCAGGGGGTCATTTTGATGAGGCAGGAACAATTTGGTAATCTATCCAACAGAACTGTAGGACTTTGTTTTCAGAGTCAATAAAGCGGTGAAAGTGTGCACAGTGGAGATACATGATGATCGCTCAAAATAGACCCAACACAGTTACACTAACTTACTCGTTAATGTAAGCAAGTAAGAGATGATTGGCTGATATACTGAAGTAGTTTGGCAGCAATACAATCAGCTAAGGGAATTCATTGCTATATGATGACTACTGCTGAGGTCAGATTAAAAATTTATGCATGATTCTTGCCAGATCTGTCTGTCCTAGGGACGTTTCAGGACCTATTGGCCAAGCAAATCAGTCCTTTCATTTTGCGTAGTGTGTCATATAACCAAGAACAAAAGACTAGTCTGGGATGCCTCACAACTCACAACAGAAATTCCGATTGGTTTGATTTTTGTCCTGCCTCCTACGATTGCTTCCCTCACAGTAGAGACATTGACCAATGAGAGCCCACTGATGTGTGACAGTCACAGATGTAAACAGACCAAAGTTGATGACTTGGGGGCTTCATGAGAGCCAAGAGACAGAGAAAAAGCTCAGTAAAGCCCTTAAAACATCTATGACTTCAAGACATGTTGTAGAGGAACTATCACCAAACTGCAAAGAGAAATGATGGAGGGAAACAGCAGAGGAACCTTAGTATCTTGGTGTGTGACTGCACTAATCATCAAGATATAATTCATCACAATGTTTGGAAAACATTTAGTGTTTTAAATATGGTGTGCTTGTTTGCTGTCTTCAGTGTCACCCCTTCGTTTAAGGCAGGGGTCATCAACTACAATTGTACAAGGGCCAGTGTTTTGCTTGACAGGGAAGCTGTTCATGTCCTCGTTGTTGTACTCCTTCTTCTTATGGTTTGTTTTTTTAACAGCTGATGCTCCAAGCTGAGTCCCTCTGAGGTGATCTCCTTGTTTATCACTTGAAGGGCCACCAGATAAATATTTTGGTCAGAATAACACACAGATGCAGCTGTTTCAATTTTCCCTTTCCAACCTAGTGACTGCCAGGTTCCAGCCAATTACCAACCAACTTCCAGCTTCTGGGATCCCCCTCCACCTCTAAATGCCACCATAAACAAACCATGTTAGTTTAACTTTTTTCTCCCAATTTGATGCATTTCTTTTACTTAAAAGATACGTTTATATCACCCATGCTGCTGTCAGCCACATTGGGCAGTAAAGATATTTAGACTTCAGCTTTTTTGGGGTAGCCATGTTTTCCATCACATTTTGACTCTCGATTTACTTGTTCCCCTGGTTAAATACAAGCTAACAATGGCTTTCAGGTGTCAGATTAAACATGAAATAATTCCTGATAAAACTGTTTCAGTTTCAATTGTTTTAAGGGTTAATTTCATAGTTATACAGTTCATTATAAAAGAGATTGATTGAGTTATGGAATGTAACAACAAAAAGATACCCTCTAAACTACAAAATATTTTTCTCCCTCACATTTTCAAAGTTTTATAATGCTCTGGAGGCCAGATAGGAGACTGTGTGGGCCTGATGTGGCCAATCGTGTAGTTTGTCTTGCTTGTTGAGCAAGTCATGGCAGGATGTTATTGCTCTGCAGTCACTGAATCTTACATAAAGATTGTCATAACCAAGGAATAAAATCATGATGTCTGACCTCAACATAAGTCACTAATCTTAGCAAAATAAAAATGACTAGAAGTTTGTTAATTTTATGTAAGAAGTTTTTTATTACTACAACTTAATCAAACTGAAATACTTGCACTAAAACCTGTGAATGCAAAAAGTTTGCAAGGAGGATATTGGAAAGACTGAAGTGCAACAAAAACTTTTCGGTTGAAATCGAACTAAGTCAACTTAAAGATTACAGGGTTTAATACTTTTTTTTATATTAAAAACTGCACTTTAACCTTTAAAATCATTTAATTTTGAGTTTCTAATTTAATGCAAAAATGAAAAATAAAGCTTTTGCTTTAGCTCACCTTTCTTCTTTTTTTATTTCTTAATTTTTATCTGTTGTGGTTTCATAAATTCTTTTGATAAATATCTCATTCTGAAGTGTTTTTGCCCTTTTTAATTGTGTTCTAATGTAATATGTGAAGCACTTTGAATTTAATGTTTTTAATAAGAAATAAGACAAAAACACCTGGCAAGATTTTGTATTCAAGGGAATATCTTGAAGTAAGAGTTGATTAAATATATTTGTGTTTGCTCTTACTTGCCAAACAGCCTGTGATCTAGATATCTTCAATGCTGCTTTCCTTTCATTAGGCCCTTAAAAACGTAAAATTAGGTATTAAAGATTTATGCTGGGACAAATGATGGGCCATCAAAGGTTTATCCAACCCCTTGTATTTGTAATGAGATATTTTAACCATAAATGAGCTGTATTTACTTGGTAAGATCAGAGTTTTTGTGAGCAGTGTGAGTTCATATCTTGTCCCCCACACAGCCGTGTAATTGCTGTCTACAGGAGCGTAAACAAATTACAAACAGCATTTTTTTAAACAGCAAATAGCCAGCAGGCATCGCGTTCCAACCGGTCCCAGGATCTGTCTTTCTGCAGGCCATATGTGCCTCGTGTTGGCATCAGAAAAACAAAGCATATGTTGATTGTTAGCCAGGGTGTACATAGCATGTCCTGTTCACTTAAGGTCTCCCTCGTAGCTGCAAACTCCCAACTTTGTTTCTCTAGGCTATCTGTCAGACTTCATTTAGCATTTGAGGACATGTGGATTCCCATGTACTGCAAAAAGGCAACATACTTCTGCGGGAACACAGCCACTATCTGAGCAGTGATCTGTCAACCTTATTCATTTAGCAGAAGTAAGTAGGAGAGGGGGGTACTTTACATGAGCTATTTTTATTTGTTCAGCTCTATTTTCTGCTTTAAAAATACCAGGCAGATTCTGATAAAAGAGGAGAATGACGAGAGGGTATTTACAAAACTTCAAAAGCATAATAAGATCAAATTAGACCAGGCAAATAGGAAATTAAAACACTCAACTGTGCACATGTATTTAATTTTTCCTCAAGCTGTCTTTTCCACCCGTTTTCCACATACACAACTGGGTACATTATGGCAGTGACATTTTCAGTGCTGACCTTCTTTATGGGGATCGGGCTTTGACTGCTCGGGTTCATCTCCTCAGGATTTTTCAAGCCATCATGGTCAGATAGTTTCAACATGTAGACATGTTTAGGTCCAGATGGAATACTCTTAAAATTGATAAAATTAAGAGAGATGTGGCATTCTGATTGTGACAATCCAAACACATAAACAGATATTAACTTAACACAAAAATGTATGTATTTTAACCCTCTGAGACTTGAGCTTTTGTTTGCAATGCATTTTAATGGGGATGGTCTGACCTGATAAACATTAAAATTAAGATCTATCTCTTAATCATAAGCTTTAGAAAGAACTGGACAGACATGTGACTTCAGCCACTTGGTTATTAAAGGAGGCTTTGGACTGTTGTTGCAGCTGATCCATGAGTGTGGCCAAATTGATTGATTCAGGTGAATACTAAAGTCTTTTATACGTTCGTTTTCAGTGAGCAGCTCTCATCATGCGGAGCCGTATTGCTTTAGGCATTTATAATTTTAAAGACCAGATTCACTGTTTTACAAACTCTAAGGTCAAAACAGAGGAGCTGCATGAAAGTTCATCTTCAAAGTAAGTATTCGGCTTATACTGATTGTTTGGTTTATAACGAAGGAATCCAGTTTTAATGATAGGAGTACTCTATGCTTGTTGTGTAAATTGAGCTAAAAAAAACTTTCTTTGTCAAAATTACTGTGCTTGGTCATCAGGATGGTCCTTAAACATTAAATCATTTGGCTTATCATTATTCGAGATGAAGTAGTATTTGTGGATTTGGAAAATTCAAGTAAGACTGTAGATTGATCCTTACGCTGCTGGCCGAAGGGCACATAGGCTACGCTGTGTCTCAAAATAGTGCCTAATCAAAGCAGCGGTGTGGTGAAAAATTAATAAGATACATACAAACTGTTTATGGTGTCTGATGACCTCCTGCCTCTTATGTTTGTCACTTATTTTCTCCCACAATTCTTTTAGTCAAGCAAAGAATCTGGCACCATGTACAGCATAAGCATCTGTCCCGTGTTTTTCTGAACAGAGAGAGAACTGAGCTGTGACACTGTGGCACACGTTCAGACTCCTGCCATGTACATCAACCAAGTCCACTCCAAAAAACCCAAACTATCCCTTGACTTGTAGCTCTTTCAGTAATGTCTCTGATACCAGAAATCCTCTGCAGAAAAAAAACAGGTGCTTTAAAAAAAATCATTCCTTGGGAGTGAGAGACTTTGTGTTTTTTATGTTTTTGGCGGCGTATGTTTGTTTGTCTGTTTGTTTTTTTATTAGTAAGATTATGCAAAAACTACTGGACGGATTTTGCTGAAATTTTCAGCAGATGTTGGTAATGGCCCAACTTAAAAATGATTTTGGTGGTGATCCAGATAACCGTGAACGATCGTTTTTGCTCAATAACTGTCTAACTAATAATAATGTCAACATGATTCCGAGTGCTATGTGTGGGTTTTCAGGGTCAAGGAATCATATTTTGATGCTTATGTTATCATGGAACTATTGCTTATAGACGTAACAGCAATATCTGAGCTACCTTGGCAGAGTTTGCACTCTCTCCGAGTGCTTTCTAGTCATATATTTAAAATTTAGACCAGAACGGTTTGTTGAACCAGGCTGTAAATATTTAGGCTGTTAAAAAAACGCCTGTACCCCGTCACACTATCATGTAATTTCCAGGTTTACTGCAGCCAGCTTCAAGCAGGTACTAGAGGAGTTGCTTTTTTTTTGCAATTTTGCTTGTCCTTTATTTTCAGCCCTGTATATTGTTGCTTGTTTTATCAGGAGGAAGTTTTCACATCCAAAAAACAATGTCCACATTTGAGGGCATTTGCTATACCTGAATGTTGTATAAAGGGCCCTTCGTGTAACAAAAAAAAAAAAAGGAAACAAAAGACAAAACTTTTTTTTTTACTCTTAGAAAGAACTTTTTGTGAAAAGTATAAGAGCCACATTTTTTAGGTGGCTCTTGTGCTTTCCACAAAATGTTGGCCCTTTTTTTTAATTCAGCAAAAAAATGATGTTTTCTATCTAGAAATTTTGAGTGTTTGTTGTCAAGAATCTAATAATAGGATACATGTTGAGATTCATGAGTAGCAGTATGAAATACTACGATATAGCACGATAGTATACACAAGGAAACATACAGCAATGGATTTTTTCCTTTTATCTTATTTTTTTCTTTTTCGTTTTTTACTGAATTTAAAAACCCAAAATAATGTTTGCATATAGAATAGTTTCTAATCTGTTATTCATACTTAGAGCATCACCACTGCAACATTTTTGAACTTAATTTTCAGTCACAGTGTCTTTTGATAAAGTTTATATTTGCTGGTAACGATATCCAGTGTTTTAAGCTCTAATGTACCAATACTGACATTGTGCCAAGAATATTGTGCATCTTTGTTTGAAAATAAAATGAAGATGTTTTTAAAGTTTCTGTCAATTCAAACTATATTTGAGATACAAGCCCCTGGTTCTGTTATTTTAGGGGTGCAAAGATAAAATTTAGAGGACACAACACCCCTAAAATGCTTCTGCATCCCCAATGCTTTGATACCATTTAACTTCTTTTTTTAATTTGTGTTAAAGGAGTCATTGACAAAAGCATCCAAGATAATATCTTCACCTCCCACGATACCTGTAACAATTTAATTGGACGAGTCAGCCCAGCCAAGCGTCCCCAGCTCTATGACTGCAAGACATGAAATTCATTGTCATTATTGTCTCTGTCATTTTTCAGCATTTTGTCTGGCTGTAGAGTTTCCTCTCACTCCACTGAGTTTTGTACCTCCAGGAGGCTGGAGCGGCTGCTGCTGGTGGTGGTGCGGAGGTAAAGAGAGGGATGGGAGAAGAGGAGGAGGAGGAGGAGGAGGAGGAGGAGGAGGCAGGGGGCAGGGCTCTGTTCCTCCAGGGAGCTTTGATGCTCATTTAGCTCTGCTCTGTCATTCGGCCATTTTGCCTTTTAATTGCTGATGATAATTATCATCATCATTATTGTTATCTTCATCAGCGTGTCAGGCTGTAATAGCCGCGCGCTCCTGCTCTTCATTCATAAATCCTGCTACCGGGATCTGACTAATCCTTGAATTCCTGACATTTAATGTAGTATTAATGCTCCTGTTCTTTGCCTGGTGCCAATCTGTGACAGGCTCACAACAGAGAGCTGTGAATCACGGGGTCAGTGGTCATCAGGAGGCTCAGCAATCACTGAGGATCAGACACTGCCTACTGGTGCCGAGCCCCTCCAAAGCCTGGGCTATTTCTTTCTTTGTGTGTGTGAGTTTGTATGCACACACACATACACACACACACCACCAGTGGCATAAGTTTGCTAACCACATCCTATAATGGTCACATTCAGCCTACAGAGATGAAGAAGTGGGTTCCCTGGTCTTCCTAATACATCATGGCAGGGTGTATACTCTTGTATGTAATTCATTCTAAAATGTGGCCTTTAAATCTGTTGTTTTCTTGTTTTTTTCTTCTTCTTTTTGCTCTCAGTTTATTTATTTAATTCCCTTGGTGGGGGGAATGGCTTCCAGCATGCTGTAGCATTAAGCAGAGCCCACCGGCTAGCTAGCCTCAAGTCGCTCAAATGTAAAATAAATCAGGGCACAAAGGAGCCCTGCTCATTCCTGCAAAGTAGCAACATTTTCCCCGGCCAACAATGAGGACTTGAACTTCCCCAGCAATAACAAACAGAAAGAAAGTCACCCGAGACACCCAACATTAAAAGTGATTAATCATCTCTATTCTCTCTTTACTTTTGGACCAAGGGATTGTCCGGCAATAAATCTTCAAAGATGTACATAAGAATCACTCCCTAATGAAAGTGGGCTTTGTTCATTTGTCACCTTTTAGACCTCTTTCATTTAAATTACAAAACTTGTGACCTTGTGACTCTGAATATAGATCTCTGGTATTTTAGAGCTGAAGAGGGATTAATCCATAAATCTTGATATTAGATTTCTCTGTTCATTAGATGGATTCTGCCCAGGGATGTTCGGTCTGAAGAGCAGATCAGCTGGAGTCAAGAGATGTTTACTGTCGTGTTGGTAAGATTGAAAATGTGATTATCTGGAGTCGGAGTGATTATTTTCACTCATTGGAAGTGTTAATGTTGAAACTATTGACTATTTTTCACAACTTAAAAGAGGTGAATACCAGCAAAATATATATCCATACATATTTTATGATAAAAACTCTTGCAAAATGTTTTGGGTTTTATCAAGCAAGAGAAGGATACAATTTTCAAGGGTGGACTGTTATACATTCAAAGTCTGCGATATTTCTGTTGTTTTAAATAGAAAATGTTTGTTATCCAGTTATAATGACTTGTTGATAAAGGAGTATCAATAAGGGCATCAATATGAATAAAAACTGAGAAAACACCCACTCTTTATCCAAGGTATGCGTGTGTATTTATTAGTTTTTTTAATCAGTCAAAGTATTTGATAGTGAATTGGCATTATAAAGTGTTAGAATTTGGCTGATGAAGTGACTTATTAGGAGTAAAATATTTTCCATATTTATATTAAGGATTTTTCATTAACTTAAAGTTTACTCAAGTAAGTTTTTTGTCTGCTAAACTACTTTAAAACTTCAGCTGATGAAAATGACACAAATATGAGTAAATTAATGAGTGTTTTTGTATTTAGACTATAGGACTAAATAAAAATAAGTTGCCAAAAACACAGATTATAAAACCATGTTAAATGGTATTTAACATTCAGGATGCCCCTTGTTTTGTTTTGTTTTGTTTTGTTTTTTTCATTAAAGGAAGGGAGGAATTATTTTAATTGTTTTTAACCTTCACGTCCCTTTAAAAAAGTGACACCTTGGCCATTGTTCTCCAAAAGTTGACCCACCAGGAGTACTTATTAGTTTTTTGACACTGAACTCTTTCTTTGTCTGTGCACATTGTGTCACTGGTTTTGAAGGGGGAAATAGGAATATATCTGTAAATGAAAATGCCAGACAGAAAATCTTTTTCTAAGCAGTCTCGTTCAAGTCAATAATTGTGTGCGAGATTGTTTCAGGTACATTTTTGTATTTGCCCTGCTTTAAGTTAAAGAAAAATCCTGAGCATAACTTCCCTTGTCTCTGAAAAAATGGCATTCTCCGGGGTACTAGAATGATAAATTGGAGCCATCTGCTGGAACATTGTAAAAATTGCAAATTTGAAGCCTAGTCTGCAAATTGAACACACATAATAGGACTTCTTTATTTTTTGCAGGGGTAACTATATGATAATAAAAATCATATAGAGTTACATGTGAAGTACAGATTCTTCAATTTGTAATAAAATAAAGAATGCACATCTCTGCCAAATTGTTTGCCATATGATTTATAATTGGTAAAAATATGTGACCATATGATGAACAATCACAGTTATAATGAGTTTAATTGCGGCTGTAATTTGGATTCTGGATTTTCAATGAAAAATACATTCAAGAATAAAAACATGCATGAATACTTATAACTTAATTTCCTCTGAAATATTTCAGAAACAGAATGACATGTCAAAGGAAAACCATCCCTGTTACGCAGTTTGCCTCTGCATTCTTCGTAAATTGTAGGCTGCGCTGCACATCCCTACATTCCTGCCTTTTCCCAGGGAGCAGTTCCTGTTCCTGGTGCAGGAGACAGAGGGGATAGGAAGGGGGTGGTTAGGGGGGGCAAAGGGCCGCTGTGGCTTTAAGTGTGCTCCTTGTGTGGCCAGAGCAGCCATCGCACTGATGCAAAGTGACAGGGACAGATGTGACATATCGGTTCCGACACACTTCCATACCACCAGTCACAGGCTCGGGGTGACTCACATCCCCCTGCTCTGGTCCTGTCCCCCCGCTGCAGGACAACACAACGATGCTCGAATGAACCTCGCCATCGCCCTCACTGCTGCCAGGTATGGGGCTGCCATAGCCAATTACACTGAAGTGGTGCACCTACTGAAGAGGGCAGACCCTCAGACAGAGGGAAAGGAGAGGGGTCTGCGGTGCGCACTGCGGGGATGTGATCACAGGTAAATCCAACAAAAGCCGCTTCCTTCCTTCCTTCCTGCCTCACTCCATTTCCACTCACTCTCTCTCTCCCTCACTTGCACAACAGGGGCCCTCCCAGCACTTCTTACTCAGTGGTAGTTTGCACATAGTCATTGCACATCTAATGCAGGGGCTTTTAATATTTTATAAGCGTTTTATGGCATAGAGGGCTGCTTCAGATCTTGTAGGGAGGAACATAAGACGGAATTAGCGCACTCCAAATGGCCTTACTTACCTTTTAAATGTCATGCATCGGGCCGGCTTTAGAAGAATAAAGCAGTTAAGGGTAAAAGATGGTATTCTGAAACATTTCATGAATAACCAAGATTTTAGGATCTCTACACATGACCACCCCCTGATGTTTTAAAAGATGGAAGCTTGGAGGAGACGTCTCACTTTAATAATATGAGAGGAGGCCCTCACATAGGGAGGGCTTAGACTGAAAGGATAATAGAAACACTTTTTTCATCACTTCTTTTTTCCTTTGTCTTCTTTCCCTCTGTCCTACAAAAATATGAATTCTGTGCTCACCATTTTACCTTTCTTTCAGCCTCTCTCTTTGCAGTTGTCGATTTAAAAAGGCTAGTCTGTCCTTCATCCTGTTGTCAAAACACATCAATCACTACGTCTCTGTACGGTGGCCCTGAAGTGCAAAAACAGAGAAAAAAACAAGAAAAACAACAACAGAAAAAACCCTCACTAAAGTATAACACAACAATCAGAAGATATAAAACACATGTAAATACAACAATAGTAGACAACGTCAAATGAAAAAACACAACACATTAAAAAGATAAAATTTAGAAGAAACAATATGAGAAAAACTACAAATAAATTAAACAACAAAGAAAAAAATGAAAATACAAAAAGAGATTAAACTAAACAATGAATGCAAACACTAAACAGCAATTATAAAACACAACAATGTAAGAAAAAAAACAATAAATTAAAAAACAAAAAAGGAAACACAACAAAAAACTACAAAACAAAAATAACAAAAAGGAGGACACACAATCAAATAACTAGAACACACACATTGAACAAAACAACAATGAATACAGTTTATAAAAAACTGAATTTCATTGTCACCAGACCTCTTTTTTGTTTTTGTGTGTTTGACTTTTTTATTGTATAATTTATGTCTTTGCTTTGTTTTTGATTTGTTACTGTATCTTTTGTTGTGTGTTTTGTTTTATGATGTGTTAGTTATTTGCTTTAGTAATTTGTTTTTAAATTTCTGCTTCTTTTAACCTGTTTTATTTTCCTTTTTGTTGTGTTTTTGATTTGTTGTTGTGTTTTTAATGTTTTGTTGGTTTTTCATATTGTTGTGTTTTCAAATTTGTTATTGTGCTTTTATATTCTTGTTGTGTTTTTCTATTTTTTGTTGTGTTTTCTATTTATTAACTTGTTTTGCAATTTGTGAATGTGTTACTGTATTTTTTCCTTCAGAGCCACCGTACTCACAATATGTTTTGATGTGCGCTCTCATTACATTTATACTGTAGGTGGTCCACATCAAACATCACATTAACAAACATTTCCCCCTTCCACAATATTCAAAAGGCTCCCTCAGTCACTGCCACTGAGCTCCTCTGTGACACAAAGAGGCAAGAGGGAAATTAGGTATGTCTGTTTCCTATTAATTACAATCCTGGGAAGTCTCCCATGGACACACTCGAGCCACTCTATTACGGCGAGAGGGGGGCGTTCGCTGATAAATTAATAATCCGGCTTGTCACCAGCCACAGATGAATAGCCCCTGGTGATTGATGCTGTTTTCTTTCATAGGGCAGGAATTTGATGTCAGAGCCAAATGTGTTATCAATGCCACGGGACCTTTTACAGACACACTGCGGAAAATGGATGATCAGAAGAACCCCCGACATCTGTCAGCCCTGTGCTGGGGTGCACATCGTCATGCCGGGCTATTACAGGTAACTAACGGTGGCCCCTACGTCTCTGTCACTGTCCCCCCCCCCATCACCTGCTCCTTAGTGTGGCCGTCTCATCGGTTTATTAGCGAGAGCCAGAAGAGAATCTTCAGCTTGTGGCCTCAACAAGGAGGCTGTGTCTGGTACACAACAGGGGCCATCAATCCAAATTTCAGTGGGCCCAGTTTGAGGAAATCTCCCTCACATAAACATCTAAAACACCTTTGTAATAAACTTCCCATAAGATTAAGTTCATCGTAAACATTCTATGACAACAATGTTAGTTATGTGTTGGGGTGCAAAAATACTCATCCCATTTAATCATGGTACTGTGATTAACAGCTCTTTCTTGTTGTTTTTAGTATCAGTACTTTAACTTGAAAGCTTTCCATCAACTCATGTAGTGCCAAAAAAACTAATTTCAGATACTTCCACCAAGTTCAGAAACACAATACTCAATACTGATACGAGACAGGTTCTATAAATCGGTGCAGGAATGATGTATTTTTGTTAGCCAACTCAGAGGTTTGCATTGCACTGGTTCACTTGGCTAAAAGCTCATGGGATTAATTCACAGTGTTCTCAGATCATTGCTGACAATAAGGTCTTTAGCAAACTAAAAAATTATGGAACTTACAAGTTTTGCTCAGTTAGATAAACTTGATGAAAATGTCTAACTTTCACGATTTTATAAGCTTAATTGGTGAGCATAAAAAGCTATTATTTTAAACTACTATTGAACTACAAACATACCGTTTAAATTTCAAAGCAGTTACAATATTTCCGACGTAAAACATCACTTTCTAACCTCTTGTTTGAGAATTTTCTCGTATTCTAGTGACCTGACCAGGTTGGTCCTATTGGTTGTGGCAATGGTGTATAAATAGTTGATAATTATAAACAATCAGAGATGCTTGTATTAGAGTCCCCGGCCATATTTGTAGTTCTTGTTTGTCTATTTGAAAAGCTTTTCTGAAATCCCATACACTTTAAGTCTTGGGAACTGGTTAGTGCTAAATGCTAACTCACTTCTGCATTTTGGATCCATTCCTGCATCACTCTTTGCCCAGGACATAATAAATAAGGAACAAGATGTCTGTCACATTTAGAGTTGATGGTGATGCAGCAGGTAATGCAGTGGCAGGATGGCTGTTGGATCTTCTCACGAGTCAGACTGTGCCTTTCTGTGTGGGGTTTTCATGTTCTCCTTGTGCGTGCTCACTCAATTTTCCTCCCCAAAAAACTGCCAACGAATGGAGTGCAAATATCTGATTCCATCCTCTTTCCAAAATAGAAGCACACCTCTTTCCCAGTGTCACTTTTTCCTCCTGCTACAGTTTTTATTAGGCTTTCTGGACTCACACCCTTTTTGTTCACTAAAGCCACTTTCACATATAAAGTTCAGAAGACTTGGTTCGGTTTGAGGGAAAGTTGCTGTTTTGTTTAAATTTGAGTGATATGTCACTGTATTCTGCACAGACTTGTAGAAGTTAATCTGTTAAGAGAACCAGAAGATGGTGCTGCTCACAATGTTAGTGATGGCCAAACTTTGCTGAGTGTTTTAATGCTATGTTAGCTTGTGTATTGTCATTGTATTTAGCCAAATTGAAGCCACAATGCCCTGCATTTTGGTTTGCTTGCCTGGTTTGGTCCTTGTTTGGTTTGGATTGATTTCGCACCTACAGTGAACTGAACTCAGGTTAGCTGTGAACCAAACCAAGACCCTATGTTTTCAGGCTAACCAGAGTTAATGTCAATGGTCGTCACCAGAGTTTGTGTGAGCTTTCACACCATCTCAAATCAAAACTCTCCAAAATTGTGAACCAGAGTAAATTGGTCCAAAGAAAATGTGTTTAGGGCATGTTTGCCATAAAATTGTTACTTTGAAGACAAGAGGAGATTGGCCTTTTTGAATAGATGACTCAAAAAATCCTTAAAAGCTACACTGTTGTTTCTCTTTCAAGTAGACCTTGGTCTGGATTTGGACCATGGCCACCATTTGGTTAAACCCAGTAGAGCTTGGTGCACTTGTAAGTCCTGAATAGAGACATGAGTCAGAATTTTAGGAATTTTGTTTCCCACATTTTTAAGTATCACCATGTCTTACAAAGAACAGTTACAAACAAGTTGTCAACTCGAACTACAAAGTGGGATTTTTATCATTTTAAAAACTATGTAAGACTCACAGTTGGCACAACCATTAGTATTTGCTTGATCAGATCACTCTATGATTTAAGTATTTTATTATGCTGTATGAGTTTCAAAGAAAACTTGAAACCTTGGTAGTAGCTATGCTGAAGTCTGTTGTAGGTCCAAAATAACTGAACATTAGCATTTTAATTTCTTCGATTACTTTTGCACTTAAAAAAAATATAAGACTAGTGTTCATCTGTGATGATCACCTTGTCAGTAAATATGTGTCTCATGATCATTTTTCATTACCCAGCTGATTCTCAGAAGTAATTAAAAAAAAAACACTGGAAAAAACCTTTAGAGCAGCAATATGTATCTTCTCCCAACTCCATCTCTTAACCCTGGAGAAACAGAATTGAGACACACTAACAAGCTTCATTTTAGCTCAAAGCTAATGTCTGAGCTGATACTATACAGGCTTTATTTTGCTTTTGAGAAACCACAGTTGCTGCTGTAGTTATACAATGCTGGAAATAGGTAACAGGGGGCAATATTCATTGCTAAATGTTATTGTACCTCTTAACTTTTGGACTACTTTATGTATAGGCATAAAAAGTTACAGCTGTTGCCTTAAAACAGTGGATTTCAATGTTAAATTCAAACCTTGTCGTCTCTCTTTTCATAAAGCCACTAAACACATAAAAACACACAGGACCCTGGATGAAATATGCCCATCCTTATATCAATGTTGTTTCGTATTTAAGAATGCTAAACCATCAGAAAATGTCAAAATGAGTTGGACACTTTTTGCATAAGTGAAAATGGGAAACCTTGTTAATTATTAAAATCTCCAGATAAAACCAACAGATTCTGACAGGTTCATGTTTATGATAGACCTGTTTACCCTACATAAATAACTGTTAACATTTAAACCATTTTTTGTACTTTCTCTACTGAATTCATTGCTGTAATCGCTATTTTGAGGATAAAATACACTGGAAAACCAGTAAAAATACCTGTGTGCACAGCAGTAGGCAGCTTCTGTAATTGTGTACACTCATATTGTAAGTGTGCATGAAAGTCTTTGCTTGTGTGTGTTTCCTGTTTCAAGGAGTATTATGAGCACAGGAGCACACAGAAATAGCACTCAGGGGAACGTTTTTTAAAAGCCACGCTGTTCTCAGCTCTCTGTCACATTATAAACAACTGCTCTGCTTAAAATTGTGGAGAGGATGTTCTGCTGTGGGTGAAATAATCTCAATGACTGTTGGTTCTGACTTCACGGACGTGCTGCCTCAAATTTACTATATAATCACTCTGTACAACAAACTTTCAATTTTAGACCAGGTTCTAGCTGGTACAATGCGCAGTCACTTTGTGCGTCGTCAGCGTAGGAACACACCAGCTTTGCAGTTTAGACAGTGTGAGCGTGCTGCCAAAAAAGGATAACTGCATCAGGTGGAGTATGATTAACACCTGCACTGAATGTAAAACACTTTGCACCAGGCATATATGTCCCATAGGGTTTTTGTACCAGTGCAATGCTAACTTTGGCACAGAGTAGAAAAGGGTGTCATGTTCTGCATTTCTGAACTGCAGAAAGAAGCTTTACATGTGCAGGCATCTCCTGAGTGTAATTTCAGTCTGATCAAACATCATTTCCTCTCCTGGCAGCTGCAGCTCAGCTCTGATTGGATTTTCAGACTTGAGCTTGGATTTCTGCTTTCTTGTTGATGCATGTTATTTGTGTTTGCAAGGGAGGGAAGGCTACTCCCGTGACCCAGCCTTCCCCCTCAGCCATGCCTGTGTTAAATTGAGTCAGCACCACGTGCATGTGTTTTAAACAGGACAATATGTGTAAGCCCGCAGTTGAGGCTTTGGGAGCAGCGGCTGGAATTGAAACCAGCTGAATTAATCTCCTGGAAACAGCGCTGACAGGTGCCTGATTATGGGGTGTCCCTTCAACCAGCCCAGCCTCGCTTGTGCCCTCCCCTCCCTAGCAGACCAAAGGTTAATGCAGTCTTCTTGTTTGTTCCCCTCTCTAGACCCCTCGCTACCCCTCTCTTGCACATGACATACACATACACACACCTCCAGTCAGGGTGACACAGAGCTACTGGATCCTGTCAAGTCATCTTCTGACTGTAGAGGGACGCCCAGTCGCACCTACACACAACAGACGCATCGTGAGAATGAACATAAACCTCATTCAGTGAAGTCTGGAACTGCTAAACTGCAGCAGCAGGTGTACAGGGATTATCATAACAGCTGACCCATAACATGATCTTAAATTTTGAGCATTTTCAGAGATTATGCTGAAAGCAAAATCTGTGCGCAACTTTTCTCTTTTAATGCATTTTTGAATGCTTGTTAGCTTTGTCTTTGGGGAAAAGTTTTACCTTCTAAACAAAATGATAGCATCCATCGCACTCATCAACATTTTTTTTTTAAATAATTTTTCACTTAAATATGAGGGCCATGGCTGTGCTCAAACTTAACTTTTTTGCAACTCTGACTTTGTTCAATTTTTACAGAAGCCAATGGGACAGGTTTACTTACTTGTCTGCAAATCTCCTAACCCTGTAAAGCAGCTGGATTTGCAGGATTCCATATCTGTCATGAAGCAGACCCATGCTGCAAAGTTTTCAGGTTGGTACATTTGGTATGAGCCTGAAGATGAGGTTCAGTCAGTGTCCTTTGAAAAGACAGAGGTGGTATTTAGAGATCTGGTCTAGTTGTGCTGAAATCGCGAGGTGACTATAAGCCTCTGTTTATGCTGCAATGGATATGACAGAGGGAACATTCTCTAATCACCTTGTAGTTTTTTTTCAAAGATTCTGCCCTTCCCTATTACTTTATATAAGAAGTTAACCTGAAAGACATGAAATATATTCCATGGTTATGTAAAACAGACTGTTTTTCTGTTATTGTTTCTTTACAGGTGAATTTATCTTCATTGGCATTATTTTGCACGTTTTTATTTTTCAGCAAAGAAAGCAAAAGTTTTTTCATAAGTCAGCTAATAATTGCTGCTTTGTTTTGCAATTCTTTAAAAAAATCAAAGAAGGCAATGGCTGTTAAACAGGGAGGCATTATCTTTTGCTTGAACTTCCTTAACTTTTTTGTCATTTTGTGCAAATTTTCACATAACAAAATAAAGCAATAACTGCTGTACAACCAACCCTTGTTGATTTTATTAAAATGTACTATTCCAAATTTCACAATATAAGCTGAGGGCCAACTTGATCAGTCAGAAAATTCTCAAACAAGAGGTTAGAAGAAGTGATGTTTTATGTTGGAAATATTGTAACTGTGGCTTGTATTGTTTTTGCAAAAAAAAAATAAAGAAAGAAATTATGCTTCAAAATGTATTTTGGCAACTTTGTCAGGCACAAACTTACCTTCAACTTACCTTTCCAGGCAATGCGTAGGAGAGGTCTCTTTTTTACAGCAGCTCTTGTCTTTGTTTTATCTATACCTTTTATGTAATTAGAAAGCAGAAGATTTTTCACAAACCTACCCTTGTTACTTCTTTTACTTTCTTTTTGAACGTTCTACCAGATAAACATCAGTCGCTGGAAAATTGACTTTCTGCATTTCACCTTGTTGAATTTTCACAAATTGACAAAGTTGCAAAAACTGTACTTTTTTACTTTTTGCTAATTCTTTTTTGTTTTTTTGCAAACATCAGTAATTACAGAGAAGCAAAGTAATGCTTTTTTAGATCATTTTCTTTTACACTACAGAAAAGACAGCAATGGCTGTTGCTTAACCTGTTTGTTTGAAACGTTTTGCGAAGTTCTCTGGATCATGGAGCTTTTGACTGACTGTGTTTGCTGTCTATATTCAGGCACGGCATTGTTGAATGCAGAGGACAACTCTTACATGAGGGTATAACTAGCCCAACAATGTCAACATAACATTTCTTGGAGGAAACAAAAATGAGTCATCACTGTGTACTTACACTTGCGGCACTATAGCCTGGACGTTGAATCACACCTAATTCATAACCGCCATTTATGATAATAAATACACGTCCAACAATCTCAACAACCCCTCCACCCACCCACCCACACACCCTCTCTGATTTACAAATAGCTGATAGAGCAAGCAGCTGACAGAAATAAATGAGCTAATCTGATGGCTGTGTAGGACTTCCACCAGATATTAATTCATCAGGAGGCCACAGAGTGCAGACAGATACAAATTCCCGCTTTAATTATGTATGGGAGCTGTGCTGCAAACAGGAGACACCTCCACTCGCAGGACTATTTCTCAGAGCAACTTTATGAACCCTTTTGATTCCATCGTTATTTTGTTTTGCTTTAGATATAATACATGTCCCCTCTGTTTTCCCCAAACGCTGTGGACAGAATAGATTTTTCCCCTTTATAGGAATGCTTTCACATGAGTCATTTGATAATGAATAAGTGGAAAAATAACCTTTGCCACATTAAATTATATTGTTTTCGATTTGCAATTTTTATGAGGTTTTCCTGGAGCCTGTTTGATGTATTTTGTTCCCACTTGGAGCCTCGAATGGCCCTTGCTGACTGGCAGGCTTATCAAAACCTATGGAGGCTTTATTGAATGAGTGACCGGTGGGTATCTAAACAGAATGCAGGGCTATTGATTTTGGAGAAGTGGTCTAATTGTTTCTAGTAGACAAGGGCTTGTCCCGATTATTTGATTGATTAGCTTGATACTGGTCTGTCTCCTCATCCTCCTCCCCCCGGCCAGTTAATAGCACTGTAATCCCAATACGCCGCTGTATTTCTAATCCATCATCATTATCATGGCTGTACTCAGCACAAGATTAGTCCATGAGTTTTTTTTTTCCTTTTGCATTCCTCAATATTAGCTCTGTCTCCTATATGCTAAAGGAAAAAGGAAAAGTCTCACAATAAATCCATCTGATCTCCTGCAAGAGGTAGAAGAGATATTGTGACAAGACAGCAAAGACTGTGTTTTTACACTTGACTGACACAGTGAATGTTTTTTTTTCTTTAAATTGCAAAGTTTTTATTGATTTTAAAGGTCAAGGATATATAATTGTATTTTATTTTTATTTTTTATTTTTTTTACAATGAGTTGAAATTGGTACCAGATGTCCCCCAAATATATTTTCAGAGTTTATTGCCTAAACACCCATTCAGATTTTGGTATACCTTTAAATCCCTGTATTTCAACCAATGCTTAAAGCAAACTGTTTAAGTATAAGTATTCATGAGCTGTGTCTAACCGCCATCTCTCCAGAAGTGGATGTGTCTTTGGCTCTTCAGGGTGGTGCTCTAATGCTTACTGCGGTGGTATGTTCTGTTGTCTGGGCAGAACGAATGCCTTGCTCAGGGAGTGTCTTTCGTCTAGGGTAGGTAGCATATCTCTTATTGACATCATCAGGGGACATTTTTCAAACTGCTTGAGTCCACATTTCCTGAAAGGTCAAGCAAACAGCTGGATCCACCTGATTCAATGTCTGTTATCAGATGTAGTGATCTTGCCAAGCCCCAATCTATGATCGTGCTCGGCCCGAAGCGGCAAAGCCACTATGAAGCAGGAAGAGGTGGGAGCTACGAGCATGACGACAGCAGGAAGTGACTGTCCTTACAGAGATTAGCATAGATGCATTTTTATCAGATCTGGACCGCATATGTCTATTAAATAAAAAACTAAAAACAACATTGAAGAAAGAATATTTTCACTTCACTTATGACATATTTTGGAGAGTTTGTTCTTCTAAGGGGCTCACAGAAGGGCCCACCTAATACAACTGATTGGCCTGTAATAAATGGGACTGATGGAATGATCATCCATTCACCTAAAATTCATTACTTTGAATTTTGACCTATGACCTCCAAAATCTGATGGGTCTATTTCTGTGTCATGGTGGAAATTTGTACAAAGTTTGAGGGGATTACCTGAAAGCATTTTTGAGATATTGTGTTCATATGCAAAGGATAAAATTGGAGCCCCCTGACCTTGACCTTTGACCAGGCCTGCCAACAGACATGCCTGGGCCCCTGATTAGTTCCAGAGCCAGTGCATCTTAGTCAACGTGCATTTTATTTTATTTCTATTTATTGTTTCTGACAGACCCTTTTTGGATATTATTTAGATGACTGTATACATCTTGGGTAAACGATTGCCCTATGCCATAAATTGATTACCTGGTTCAGATTCTCTATGCCCACCAACAACATAAATACTACACAAATGAACACTCACTCTTTTTTAAATAGAGGATGAAAACAGGAAGAGTGAAAAAAAAAAAAATGTGTACATTTGTTGCTTTAATAAGTAATGATTGATGTTTAGTTTTGAAAAAAGATAGCTTTGCTTGATTTTAGGATGGAAGTTTCTCTTCTTACTCTTTGTGGGCCCCCTCATGACTCTGGGCCCCAGAAAGCTTGGACCCTTTATCCATCGTTATGGACAGCCTTGTCTTTGACCTGAGTTCCTTATTGAGCCAAAGTGGACATTAATGCAAAGTTTGATGGAAATCCACACAAGCTCTCCTGATATAATGGGTTCACAAGCAAAGATTGATCAAGAGATTCTCTGACCTTGACCTCTGACCTGTGACTTTAAAAATCAAATCAATTCAGCCTTGAATTTAGGTGGGTATTTGTTTGAAGATAAAAAAGTCCTCTGAAGAGTTACTCGGGTATTGTGCTTTTAAGGATCTGCTCATATAGACACGGAGACTGACAGAAACCCTGAAAACATATTGTCCTCAGCCTAGGCTGTCGTTTTCAAGTAGACAGTAAAAAAGGGACGAGAAATGAGAGTGGCCCCCCCCCCCCATTGAGAGTTGGTGATGCTCCTTGTCGGCTCATTCTAAGCCTTTGCAGGTATTGTGCTGAATGCAGTCTGACCAGGAGTTATAATTAAGAAAATGGTTTATAATTAAGATCTGGGATCCAGCAGACACTAAAAAGCCCTGATACTTCAGTGCTTTTGCAGAGAAATGTATTTGTTTTCACAGCAACATAAGATATGCAATTCTGATAAGGCTATTGATATCAACTCAAAAAGTCACATCATTATTTTCATTAGTTTATTAAAACCATTCAGTTGATGACATATTAACATGGCAGAAATACGATTGCAGTAATGTTACTGTTTTGCTAATTAAGTTGATTTAATTGAAGGGAGAAAATGTTCTGACTCAATTTAATAAGCAGGACAAAATTAATTTAAATTGACTAAAACCAAACTAAAATACTTCTGTTTCCCCTGACTTAGACTGAACAAAAACTTTGGAGGGCAAAACGACTGAAATGCAACAAACACAAAAACTGCCAAAATTAACTTGTTAAGTCCTTCTCCCATTGCATTATGGCAGAGAGAACAGGACAGTGAAGTGGTCGTTGGGCATGTGTCACAGCAGCTCTCCAGCTCAAGCCTCAGACTAATAACTGGCTTCAGGCTGTGTGGCCATGGACGGCAGGGTGACATGTGGCGTATGTCTGGGCGAGACCCTGGTAAAAGTCCTGTAGACACAAAATGAGCAGAGAGAGCCTGAAGCCTCAGAGAGAAAGAGAGAAAAGAAGGGGACAGACAAAAGTGGAAGGGGGGAGGGATAGAAGTGTGAAGTGATGGAGCGAGAAGCCGTGACTGGCGGAGTCCACATGGTCTCCGTCCTTGCCTGTGGTACTGCCCAGGCCAGGGTCTTCGCTCAGTCGTCTAAGAAGGTGGAAGAGAAGGGATGGGGGAGTGTGAAGGAGGGTCACACCAGAGGGCTTTGTCACATTGTGTGGAGGTGACACCTCAGAGGACCTACTGGCCCTCACAGTGGACAGCCAGTGTCTCCCCCCTCAGACTGCCCCTTAAGGTAGAGGAGTCTCCATCTCACAGTCACACCAGAGTCTGTGCCTGTCGAGCAGCAGATCTCCACTCTACTGTGCTTTGGTCTGACTCGACTGAACTCTCTCTCTGAGTGGACTGAAGACACTCTTTGTTCAGCCAGAAGTGGAGTCTCTTTTCTGTTTTGGTGGTGAAATATTTCCACATAACAGTTCCCATTCCCCAACCATGAGTCAGCTGAACAAAAACGCCTCAGTGTCACTCACTCTGCCTTTTGAATTAAAGAATGAAAACCTTTTTCTCCCAGATTACTTTCACTGCATCTTAAAACCCTTATTATCATGTAAAACAAAAAAAAAAAGTTTTTAAGTTTGCGACACAAAAGAAGATTGTGAAATCATCCACCAAGTAGTTAAGTAGAACCTTGAGGGCCATATATTACGCAAAAAACACATTGTCATGTTTTTACATATCAGTATGTGACCATGGCCTGTCTACAGACCCTTTTAACATAAAAAAAATACATCCTCTCTCTCTTCAGCTTACTCCATCTTTCAGAAAGTGTGTGTTCAAATACTGCATTAAAAAATCCCTCAAATGATGTCATTAGCAGATATGTCACCTACCTCAGGCTATGTCCACACATAGGCGGGTATTTTTTTTTTTTTAAATTATGCTTTTTAGTCCTTCTGTCCACACATTAACAGCATTTTAGGTCACTGAAAATGTTTATTTTGGGAAGCTACAGACAGAGAAAACAGCCTTTTGGCCTGAAACATCCCGCTTTCTGTCGACCTCACCGCAGGCTGATGTCACTCTATGCAACATTCTAACTGTGGTTCACAAGCGCCACAGCGGACATTGTTAAACTGTTGCTGTTTTGAAGTGTTGATAACTGGACTTTTTCCATGCCAACACAGACTCCTCATCACTCCTTCCCTTTCTCAGTAAAGTTCTGGAGAAAATAGTTCTTAATCAATTGTCCCCTTATCTTAACAGTAATAACATTTTTGAAAATTCCAGTCAGGCTTTCGGACAAACCCAGCTCAGAAACTGCTCTGTTGAGAGTAACCAATGACCTTCTTATAGTGGCTCCTCCTTGACATAGTCAGTCATTCTATGCTCCTATATTATCTGCAGCACTGAGCTTTAGTCCCTGGTGTGACCCTGGACTGGTTTAAATCGTCCATTGCCGACAGATCCTTTCAGTCACAGTTAGCAACTCGTCATCCTCCCCTGTTCATCTGTCCTGCAGAGTTCCCCAAGGTTCTGTCCTTGGCCCCCTCTTGTTCTCCATATTCATGCATCCTTTATGGAAAATCATTCATTATTACAATATTTACTTTCATTGTTAAGCAGATGACACCCAGCTGTACCTGTCCATTCACCCCAATAACCATTCTGGACCCACTGACCTCAAGAAATGTCTGGAGAATATCAAGGTATAGATGGCAAATAACTTCCTGCAGTTGAATGATAATAAAACTGAAATCATGGTATTCCATCCCGCACACTCCACTATCACTATTCTCCAGTCCCTCAGTCATTTATCAGAGTACATTACATCCCATGCAAGGAACCTTGGATTAATATTTGACAACAACTTAAAGTTTGACAAACAAATTAGCCCTGTCATCAAATCTAGTTTCTTTCAGCTCAGGATCATATCAAACATCAGACCATTTCTGTCACATAAAGATTTGGAGAAAGTCATCCATGCCTTTATATACTCCAGGCTCGACAATGTAATTCCTTGTCCTTGTATTTTGGTATCAACCAGGCATCCATACAGCGCTTACAACTGGTTCAAAATGCTGCAGCATGGCAGCTCTGCAGGCATTAAAAGAGGGATCATATAACACCTATTCAGGCTTCCTGTTCAGTTTAGAATACTGTACAAAATTCTTCTGTTTGTATGTCAGCTATTTAAACCACTGCTCCCAGCTACATCTCTGAAGTCATACGACTGAACAACACAGCAAGGCCCCCAGATCATCAGATCAAGGACTCCTCACTGTACCAAGGTCCCACAGAAAAGCTTTTGGAGACAGGGCCTTTTCAGTCGCTGCACCGAGGCTACGGGACACCCTCCCATCACATTTTAGATCTGCCGGCTCTCTGGACTGTTTTAGAAAATACCTAAAGACTCACTTTCATTTTCTTGCCTTCTCTTAAGGTGATTTCTTTTCTGAATTAAATTTAAACCTGTTTTGCTTACCTGTCATTCGTGTAAGAATATGTGTGTGTGTTTATGAGTATGTTGCAGCTGCTGGCATGCTGCTGTCTGTGGTAGTTGTGGTTCTCAGCCATGATTCTGTCCAATAATGGCGGTAGAAGTTTGTGTGTAATGTGTTTGTGCTGTCCAGACACAAACGTGTTACCATTTTGTAAATCTGTCTTAGATTTTTTCTGCCATGTTATTTTCTTTTTATTTGGTGTTCTCTATATGGTTCTATTTTGAATTCGTGCTGCTGTGCAGTGCTTTGGCTCAAAATCTGTTTATATTTAAAGTGTTTTATAAATAAAGTTGAGTTAAGTATGACAGTGGCAGTTGGACTTGCAGTCATGACAGTGCAGGTTGTAGCATTTCAAATAGGTTATGACCAAATATTTTTATAAAAAAATATATATATTTAAAGAGCTGCTTATCACATTAATAGTCATCTCTGCTCTGTTGGCTGTTGGCATGCCCTTTGAATGTGAAAATACCAAACCAACTTGCTGGAAAGATGCACCTAGCAATAGTACAGACTGTAAAGTTGAAACTTGAAGTAACTTCACATGGAGGAATCGCATATCATTTTTTAAAATATGGGCAAGACTACGGACCTCATCCTCTCCCCCCAATTTGGTCTTGTTAAAGAAAACTAAACCCTAAGAGTGTTGAAAAGAACATATTATTGCTCAGTATTCATTGATTTCATTCAGTCTGCCTCCCTGATGTAGCCTTTTTGATAACAACAAATAGTAGAATAGACAAAAAGGCAGGGGCACCTCCTAGCTATATAGAGGGGCCATGTTGGTCTGCACATAACTGATAGATGAAGAAGAAAAACATTCACTTCTTTGGTCAACCTTTATTCAAATGCAGATTTTATCATGAGGTACAATCATATTGATGGGTACCTGTCAGGTTGCATGTTTTACAAGAACTGTGTACAATGTATTTTCACCTCGTTTGAATCTAAAGGAACTTCTTCACTATGCTTACTACACTTATTTATCTTAACTCATATTGTTTTGTCATTCAAAGTGAGCGGCCTACTGTATTGACTTGTAAGTGTTAGTTGAACCTTTTCTCCCATAAAAAATAATCAATTGGATTGTTAAATCCATTGTGCCAGGTCATGTAAGGTTAATCCAGCTCTAGAGACTTTGTTTATCATGCATCATTCTCCTTTCGAACAACTACAAATGGGTATTGTCTACATCTTCAGGTTTTTATTACCCATGTGAGGCCTTCTGCTCCACAGCAACTCCTCTGTCATGAATGTTTAAAAAATGCCCTTTGATAATGAGTTTGTCATTGTTTTATTCAGAAATATCAAGCAGCCCATTACCGTGGCAGGTATTTTTTCAATCGATACACAATAGCATATGAATATTTAATTCTTTATATGTCAGGAGGATATAAGAAAAAGTAGAATGTTAAGAAGCAGCAGATGGAGCTCCTTTATTTTCTCACAGTTGATGTGATAAAGAGAGAACAGACAACTCACTTCAGGGTTGTACAAAGACGCACACACATTGTGAATTTTGCAGAAAGTGTGTGTCTTCATACCGTAGGTGTTCCCATGTCTTTGTCAAAGATTTCTTGCCTTTCTGGTTTGTATTTTGTCCCCTGGTCATGAAGCCTTACTTCAAGGACACTGTGTCTATCTGCAGGGAGAGACACTCATGGACGTCAGTGTCAAAGAACTGATGACCATATGTTGTATCTGTTGGTGTTGGTGCTCTCTTCCAATATACTCCCTTCTACTTTTTAACAAACCACTGTTGAGGCACCACAATTAAGACAAAGCGAATTACGTCAGACTAAAGACTAAAAACATGCTTGTTTGGTTTACTGGCGACTGTAAATTGCCCTTAGGTATGAGTGTGGGCATGAATGGTTGTCTGTCTCTCGATGAGGCCCAGTATTAGTGCCCTGTCTCCCAGCCAATGTCAGCTGAGATGGGCTCCAGTACCCTGCAACCCCAGAAGGGATAAGCTGCATAGACGGATGGATGGATATGTTGTTGTATATTTTTTTTTCCTTATTTGTTGAATCTATTTCTGTTTTGTTGCTGTGTTATGAGGGCTGTTTGATAAGTTGTAAGCCTCATATTTAAGGGTTTGACTTTTAGCAGATATATTGCATTATTTTTTAACATAATCCCCTTCAGTATATATACACTTTTGCCAGCCATGTTTAAGGGCTTCAATGCCACTTTTAAAGAAGTCCTTTTCTTGACCGTTCAGAAAGTCCTCCACTGCATGTATGACGTCATCATCTGACCAAAAGTGGGTACCGGAAATGGCCTTTTTCAATTTTGGAAATAGATGAAAGTCTGATGGAGCGAGATCAGGCGAATAAGGCGGATGCTCAATCAATTCAAAGCCACAATCTTTAATGGCAGCCATGGCAATAATAGACTTGTGAACAGAGGCATTTTGTCCATTTTGCAAAAGTCACTTGCCTTGCTTACTTTAGAGTGCTACCTCTTCGACATAAACTGACCAAATGATACCAGTCTTCGGGTACACAGCCTTAAATAGTCAGGGAATAGTAGAGCTGAAAAAGGACATCCCTGCTTATCTTCTTCAATACAAGGCTCAAAACTTATCAATCAGCCCTCGTAGCACTCAGTGGCCATTGTACATGATAACATTTTTCTACACTAAATAAATAAACACATACTAGACCTTAAAGTAACATTTTAGACAGCCTAGAGCAGGAGTGTCCAAATTATGGCCTAAGGGCCAACTGTGTCCCACAGTCTATTTTTAATCTGCCCACAGCACATTTCAAACAGTAAAGTAAAATATGTCCTGTAAGAGTATGAAGCTTGTGCAGGGATCAGGGTAAAACCCAGCACAAGTTGACTCTTTGTTGGCTCTGTGATTGGTTAACCAACCGACCTATCAGAGTTAGAGGTCCCAATCTTAAAGCAGCCATATCCAGGTTACCCTAGTCAGTCAACCCGTTGTTTTGGCAGTCTATTTTGATGCATTGTTGTGACATTTCTACCTTAATTTTGTTACTTTTACATTGAAAATCATAATAAATGGAATCTACAGTCAAAGGTATGAGAAAACATTGAATACTGACAATATTTGATGCTATATTAATGTTGAGTTGTTATACTAAAAGCACTTTCGCACCCTTTCACTCTCACATTTATGGTTGAAGTTTCCATGTAAATTATCCATCAGTATTGGATCACACTTTCACATGCCTTTATGCCCATTTACAGACCACTGACACAAATGTGGGAGCAACTTGGGGTCAAGTGTGTTTCCCAAGGACACATGGATATGTGACAGATGGAACTTCAACCCTCAAACTGTTGGTGGAGTGACTCTCCAGACTAAGCCCTCAACACCCATTTACTCTCAAAAAGTTAGGTATATTAAAATGGCCCAGTCATCCTTGTACTTTTCTATAAGTGGCCCTTGATTAAAAAAATTCAGACACCTCTGGCTGAAGGACCTTCTGTTGACTTCTTATCATCAATTTAAAAGGTTTACTATCAGTCAAAACCAAACAATTTTTTTTGATAAAAAAACATTATTCTTATATTGTGCACAAACCTTGTATATGTCTGTTAAAACAAGTTAAATCTCAAAAAGCTGATCTTGAACTCTGTCAGGTCCTTGCTAATGATATGGAAAAAGATCTAACTGGAGTAGGTACAGAACAGCAAACAACAGGGTTATCAGAATAGAAATGAAAGAGGCATGAGCACTTAATATACAGAGTAAATAATAATGGGCTTAGAACCAAACCTTGTGGGACACCTCTCTCAAATTTTGGTCTATCTGTGCTGTTGTAGGTAATAAACCTGCAAGGGTTTCCGTTCTGGCCTTCTATACCATGAACTTCTTTTTGAGCAGAGGGTGATGGGATGGGTTAAAAATGTGATTTGAGTCTTAAATTCTTGTCTGTGTATTTGTCTTTACTCTGTTGTGGCTCATTGACATGTTTTAAATAGTTTTTAATCTATGGCACAAAGAAATAGGATACACCAGGCTTTGGGTACAAAGGCTTTTCTTCTAAGTGGGATCAAATGAGTTTACTTACGGACTTTTTGAGAGATTTTCTGAGTATAGAAAAGTCATTCATAATTAGTAGCTTTATCCTCTAAGCTCAGTAATCCATGTATTAAACTATTATGTAATATTTCAAATGTAGACATAAACCATCTGTGATATCATTGCAGGAAAACTTCCGGCAAAAATGTAACCACAAAAACAGCTTCTGAACGAATGAATGAAGACCAAAAGGTTAAAAAATAGGAGCATTTGGCAGGTGTCACAGTTGAATTGCAGGAAAAGAATAAGTTCTGAGTTGGTGTTGGATTGTGAGCTTTGAGCCACCAGTGTGTGTGGGAAGTGAACAGATCCACTCAAGACAAGCAGTACCAGAGCCTGCTGTCATCCTAACAATACACACATATCAGCAGGACAGTCCATGCCATGTTAGACTTCAAATGAACTGTACAATGACCTGCAAATGACAAGCACAGAGAGTTTGCAGCCCCCTGTGACTTTGGTGTGAATGAGTTTTAACTCTTTGTTAACCAGAAAGAGGGGAAGAAAGCGTAATCTATGATCCCAATGTTTCTGGAATGTTTAAAAAGGTCAATATGCTGATATTTTTGACAGCGCTTGACCTTTTGTGAAAAAAGTAACAAAACCATTGGAATTGAAATAACTTCTTTGTTTAGTTCTGGCACATAATGTATCACAGTCAAAGCATGCTGTCTCCCTGCAGCATCTGCCCATGAGTGACTTGACTGTTAATCCGTGGTATTGATCTAATATCAAAAGGTGCTATTTAAATGCAGCATAACTCCCCAGGAGCCACGATCTGTCAGTGGGTTCTGTTTGGAGTCTGGCTGAATAACTAATGCCTGTTTTGTCTGTCGTTGCATCCAGGTGGCCCAACATCTGGCCCCCACAGGCAGGTGGACAGGAGGACTTGGGTTACACTAGGAAAGGTAAGACACTGAATTCATACAGCAGATTTGCAGAGCAGATGCACCTCACATTTATAGATAAACCATTTAACTAAAAATAATAAAAATGTAAAAAGTACCGTTTTTCTTTGTTGAGTCTGAGAGGACATCCATGCATTTTGAAAGAAATCCCTCCAAAGGTCTTGAGATATCAAGTTCACAAGGCACTAAATCTTTGGCCCTTGCCCCTCTGTCAGTCTTACCAATTTATTACTAATTCACAGTGGACATTTGTGAAAATTTGAAGAAAATCCTTCAAAGCATGTTTGAGAAATTTAATTCAAAAGCAGGGGTTGCTGGCTTGTTGGTCTTTTAACTGTGACATCAAAAAATAAAATTGCATTATCTCCAAGTGCAAGACGACAATGTGAAAAGTTTGAAGGAAATCCTGAAAGGAAATCCCAAAATATTGTGTTCACAAGCAAAGGATGACCAAGAGTCTCTATGACTTGACCTTTGACCTATTACCTCTAAAATATACTCAATTTACTGTTAAGGTATCATTAAATTGAAAAAGATACTTACAATTTCTTGAACAGATCTGCAATTCTGGTGGCAAATAAATAACCATCTTGCTTTGACATCCAAGCACTACCTGCTGCAACATCATGCAGTCCTTATTGTTAACTCTAAGGCATCATAACACAGTCATGCCATTGTAAAGCTGAAAGACCAAACTTCAATACTGAGCTGAGCCAAAGGATCCAGATATCTAAGCTGGAATTCCTATCATCATGGGATGATGACACCTTTGTTTAGTCTCCTCTCAGAGAATATAAAAGAGAGAGGAGAAAATAGTGGATTAATGCCATCAGGTACTCCACATATCTTTAAGTTAAGAGATGGCCATGACAACCGGGATTTTCCTAATTCTAACTTTCATTTTTGTGTTAGCTTGATTGGTCTTTTGTTTTCTTTAATAAAATTAGTGCAGTTGACTGAAAGTGACAGCTGATAGTGTTTCTGTTACTAACTGTAGATGATATCAACGAGCTAAGGTTAGCTCACCAACATGTTGAAGGTGAGAAATTTCAGTTTCTTCACTTCCTGAACAGAAGTATTACACAATAAAGCACATAAAACCAGCCTTAAAAATGCATCTGTGTTGCATAAGGGTCCAAAGGCCGTAAAGTTCATTATTTACATTAATATCTTCCTTCTTTTTGTGGTTTTAATGAGATGTTAATGTGTTGTTTTGTGAGGATGAAAATGAAAAAGTCTGTGCTGCAGCTCCACTGGTTGGTCAGTAACAGCTGACACTCTTTTTGGCCTCAAGACCTCCATGCTGGTCAGGTGACTGAAAGCTATTAATAATGACCCAAAAAGTGCCTTTTTAAGCCACCCTCTGTTCAGTGAACCATACTCTGTAAAGACCAGTGACTTAGAGTATGAATGTGTTCACAGTGTGTACTTTTGTGTGTCAAATTAAGCCTGACAGCAGCCTGTGCATTACTGTCTATTTAGAATGGATGTTTTTGACAGCACCATTCACACAGGGGGTAATCCCACCACACCTCTCCCTAAACAGCTTCTCCAATTCCAGCGCTGCGATTCTCACACATGCATTAGATTGACCTCACATTAACCCAGATACATTTGATCTTTAAGAGCCATAAATTGGCTTTTGTCATTACCATAGGTTAATTACTGAGATTTGCTCTGTACCGGTGCCACACTGAGATTGCAATAATAAGCAGCACACAAAAGCCATTCACACTAGCTGTGTGAGCACTAAATAGGCATTGTTTTGATCTTTCTATTCCTGTCAGGAGTTCTGTTTGTTTTTCTCTATTATTAGTGCATTGCCGAGCAGTACTTTGATACAGTTTGATTCTGCTGAGCTTAGTTCAAACCGTGCCCTTCCTGTCATTCTCTCCTTAATAAGTCATCTGACGTGCTGCCCAGACGTGGAGCTGATTGCTGTCCTTGCATAACCACAGCACCTTTAGGAGAAAGAACTCTCAGGAATGAATTGCATGTGATATTTAATGTGTTGAGTTTCACACGGTCTTTTGTATTTGATAGTTCAGCCCGGTTTGATTGACTTCTCATGACCAATTTTTGTGCTTCTCATGTAAATTTAATGTAATAAATTAATCTTTCGTTATTTTTCAGTACCAACTGTCATCAAGGGTCTGAATAATATTCACTGAAGCCTTTCTTATCCAAAAGAAATAAAGAAAATGACCAGGAATGGCTGTATAAAAGATCAGGGGTGTGTCAAGGGGGGTGGCCAGTGGTGGCATGAGCCCTTTATTGGGGACCTCCCCATGCCACAACAAAATTCTAAAATGTGATTTAACTAGTCTCTGTTTGCACATAGACATCATAGCAGCCCACTTAGGACAAAAAGAAGTTGGGTAACTGAGCATTACTTTGATAAGTAACTGTAATATTTTTACTTTTTAGAAACTGTAACTACTGCACTGTACTTTACTAATTACTCAGAAAGTAATATTATTACAGTAATATATTACTGTGAACTAGTCACTGCCCAACACTGGTTCTGTTTATATACAAGTGAAAATATCTTTTCAGAAGTTTGACCCTCCAGATACCAGTTAGAGTACATGACACTCTTCTTCTTGACTTCATAATTGAGGCATATGTATGGGCCCTGCTTTGTTTCAAGACGAGCATGCACATCATATGTACAAACACTGACCAGTGAGAAGTTATTTAAATCCAGCTTTCTCAGTGAAAGTCTATAGTATGTAACATATCTCTCTGTACTTCATTTTTTTAAATTTGTGCCCAGCAAAGTGCTTTATCCTAGAGTTTTCTTTGACTTGGACTAACTGAGAATGAGGATACTTATACAGTTGTGAAACCAGACACAGCCAGTTGTTCTTTAGCTAAAAAGCCTTTAAATCCTGGCACACACATCAGGACTTGAAAAAAAAACTTAACTGATTTTGAAATCATCAGAAATGCCACACATGCAGATAGATATATAATGACAGATATAACAGTGTTGTTCTTACTGTGTGGTTTACAATGAGAAGATCAACACAGCATGCCAAATACTCATTCCCCAACAACCACTGTCTCTACCCAGTGGCGAAAATCCCTCTTCAATGTTGTCGGGGACAATAAACAGTAAAATTTTAGAGAGTAATTCTTGGGGGGGGGGGGCATTAAAATAAATGCTATATTTTTGCTGTGTTGTTTTGATACTTTCTCAAATGCCTTGCACAGTTATACACAATAGATCAGATCAATCAATGAAAAATGTTTTGGCCTGAATGTGTAGGCTGCAAGTCCACAACTCTATAAACTAAATATCCAGTGTAAACTCACCTGACTTAAAAAATAATGTAATGTTTTAATTGGAGGAATATAAGGAGTGGAAATTAACGATCAGAACGTAATCAGAAAACTGGATCTGTTCAAGTGAACATCTAAGTCCAAGTTATAACTACTTTCTTTTTAAATAAATAAATGTGGAATAGAAGTAAAGTAATTAATTGTTTAAAGAGAATTCTAATATAGTGTGATATTTGTGTCATAAATGAGAGGATGAGGATGTCTGACCTCTCTGACTGTCACAGTCTGTTGCATCAGGCAGAGAGGAGAGGCTGTTTGCAGCCAGCAGCAGAGAAAAACTCTGGATTCATTACAAACTAAGATGAAAAGATGTGCTACATACAGTACAAATTTCGTTTTAGCTTAAAAATAAACACCCTACTAGCTGCGTGCTGTGTTAATTTAAAACATGCCGGCAGACTTTGGTTACAGGAGTTGAAATTTTGCTTTTCATGTTGTGCTTGTTGAACAAGTGGAGTGATAAACAACTTATCAACCATTCTGTGTTTTAATGCACTTACTTAGTCCGATCACCACAGCTTTGTCCGCCTGCCTCTGTGTGTACACGGCTCTGCAGCAGCAGCTACGCCGGTCGCCGGGAGAAACAGTTTGGACCATTGTGAGGGGAGGGGGGTTGTTATCTTTAACAGTTAAAATTGTCTGACAATGTGTTTTTAAGTAGCGTTACTAGTATTGTACCGTCAAAACACGTTACTGTACTACTAGAAAAATCTTATTTGAACCAGGTTTTGGGGGGGGACAACTTTGTGGAAGGGTGGGACACGTCCCCTGCGTCCCCCCCCCATGTCTCTACCCTCACAGCTTGTAATCACGTGTCGTCAAACATGACTTCAGTGTAAAGAGAGATGGTTGGCAACAAGTTAAATGTAGCTAGCAGTTAGCTTCCTCACTCATTAGCTGTCAGAACTTCTTTCCAGCTCCTCTCGTTTCTGACATTTGTTTTACTATATGCTGAGTCACTGTTGTTGCCATGACTATGTTAGTTGTGCTTCCTGTTTCAGCCAGCTTACATCCTGATGGGTTATTGTTTCATTACATGTGACAAAACACAGAGGGTATGCTTGGCTGTCCGCAGTGGAGTACACACATATAAGGATGTACTTTTGTAAATATTGAACATCACATTTCATTCTTACAATTTCAATTCAAGCCCCCAACCTTTTCTGAGACGATCAGGTGGAAGAACACATAGCCATTTGCTGCATCACAAAATAGTGCCAAACATAGAGACTTCCAAGAGGAAAATAAAATGCTTAGGAATTTTTTGCCTGATTGTCTCAACCAAATGTATTTTTGTTTCTCATGTTTTACGTAAAGTTCACACAATTGCATGTAACAACTGCACCCACCAACAGCAGTGTACCTGACAGGTAGTCTAAGCTCATTCTCCTTAAAGGTACAGCACTGCTGGGAGCCCTTTCAGCCACTTCACTGACTATTGACAAGTACGTTATACATCCCAACTTCAAAAATACTGAAATATCTCTCTGAAAATAATGGATGAGTTTGGCCCCATGCCTGTGTTCAAATTGTGCCCCTAAACTGCGAAGTCCACCACTGTTTGAAATGAGAAATGAATGGCCATTGCACATGTATGTTTTCAGACGAATGTTATTTCATACCTGATAAGGCCCAACTATCTCTGTAGTTTCAGGCTTTAGCTCTGAAATTAAAAAAGTTCTTAATGTTTTCTAAAGTAAATAAAGGTTTGATCAACCATGGATGTTGACATTATAAGAGGTGAAGTGTGCATACTTGAGTAAAAGGCCTGTGTCTCATCATTACCAGCACTTCTTGTTTTCCCTGATGTGCCTTTATGAAAAGTGGGGGTTTCAGATTTCTCTCCTCTCACTGAAGCTTTGTGCTGCTGATCCTCTTTTAGCTCAGTAACCATGACACTCTGACTCTATTAGTCTGAAGGATCAGTAAAGTCAGTTCCAATGCTAACTGAAACAGCACATCCATGTTGTTTGTCCTCTGTGATCGTACCACTGATGACATTTACAGTCACTAACGTAAATGATTAAGGACTAAGGTGAGGAAGGCATGGAGTTGAGACTTTGCAAGTTGAAATGTCAGTCCATACAATATTTTTGTACTTTTACAATACCTGCTGAAGCTTACCCCCTCTAGAGGTTTACATTGACCTGTTGTATTGTAGTCTATTATGGCATGTAAAACCCCAAAATAGAAAATTAGCTCTCCAGTACTGTTGTTAAAGTAATACAGAACTGCATTACACTATCCATACTGTAGTTCAAGCCAGGTCCACACAGTGTTAAAAGAAACTACAGTATAGCTAACATGTGAGAGAAAAACAGGTCTTTCTCTCTGAACCCTGCAGCAATAATTAAGCCGTAGGTTTGCTGTAGGGGCTCATGTGGGAGTTTCTGTCAACACAATTTCTAAATTAATCACATTCCAGTATTAGCAAATATGCTGAAGAGACATATTCATAAGAATTTTTCATTTTTCTGATATGAAATGCTTATATTACCTTTGCATTTAACTTCTTTTGAATGATTTGTGGACCAAATAAGATGTGCTCCATAAGGGAGGGTTGTCGTTTTCCCCTTTATGGATTATTATCAGTTTGTGAGATCATTTGAGGCTAGATTATATGTTGATATGATTTTTTAATTTATTCGTTGTGTTTCTGAGATGTAGCTTCTGCTTTTTTGAATGAAAAGACATAATCACAGATGAATTGAACTGTAATTTAAAGAAAAACAACAGGGCCCACATTAGCAATGTTTAAGACACACCATTCACTGGTGCTACCTAAGTACTAGGGACAAAAGTATTGATACTGCTCTATTAGAGTAACAATACTTTTACAAGTACTACCTTGGTATTAAGTAGTCAGTATAAGTATAATATTAATACTAAATGCGTGCTCTAACAAAATGTTTGTCAGTGCTCTTCTCCAGACTGTTTTCAGTCGTTCTCTTCCTTTGTGCCAAGGCAGTGACCACTGTGTCATGTGACTGTGGAGACCAATAAGATGTATCAAGCAGCACTAAGCTGCACCCACACACTAAAACACACATAAACAACATAGTTCTGTACTACTACTCTCTTCTAAATAGAGTAAACTTTTAAAGTAACTTATTGTTAATTTTGTTTTGTTAAAAAATATATAAATCAGTGCAACACAGGCCCACATGTTTGATGTAGTTTATTCTTTTGTATTTATACTTATGGAATAATTATTTATTCATCACAAAGTTATGTCACTGTTGTCTTTGATGGTAGAAGGTCTCTTACATTTGATATGTATGGACTACACCTTTCTGTTACGTGGTCTTTGAAAAATGGCAAATTCATAAACTTAATGTATGTGTATTAGAAGATAATTGCTATTGCTTTAATCAAGACTTAACTGGATTCCCTAAAAGAAGCTGTCTTGTGAAGACAAAGGTGCGTTAAAACATTAGTCATTTGCACCTTTTTTTTTAATTGCCCCTTTCTTTGGGAATCCACTTAGGTGTTTTTTCATATGCCTTGGTCCTATTCTAAGAGCACCGACCTCCATCTGTGCAGTGGCTGAACCACAAGAGACTCCTACCTGATCTGAATGATTGCTATAGAGTGGTGCAGGGCTAAAATATGTTCACCCTGCATCACCCTGATTCCCTTGACTGAAAGCACACTAAAAGCCTTTGGGATTTTTCCCCTTCTTATGGATCATTGCTGATAGTAAGCTCTGTGAAGAACACAAGTTATGAAACTTACATGTTTTGTTCTTAACAAACAAACCAACTTTTCATAGTTTTTAAGCTTAAATATAATTAGTGAGATCAAAAAGCTATTGGTACGGCACTACTGAACTACAACATGGTGGTTCAACATAGAAGCAACTACAACATTTCCAATGAATATTGTCTTTTCATGACCTTCTGTTGGAGAATTTGCTCTAAATAGAATTATTTTATCAAGTTGGTCCTCATGGCTGTGGCTATAGTGTACGAATATTGGATAATTAGAAAAAACAATCAGAAATACATGCTGTTGGGTCCCCCGCCATTTTTTTTTAGTTCTTATTAGCATTAGTTAGCAACTGATGTTTTAAACACAGAACATAAGTTTGAGAATCTAGAGCAGGCAATATCAGATGAGTTTTATTGTTTCTTATTAACCATTAAAATCTTATGTGTGTGTGTGTGTTCACCAAAAACCTTATTTCAGACATTTTTCTGTAACCAGCTTTCTAAATCCCAAATAGTGTGGGAACTAAGAAGTGCTAAATGCTAACTCTCTCCCGCTTTTTTGAACTCATTCCTGCACCACTTTATTGGTATCAGTATCAATGTTGAAAAACATTACATCAGTATTGTATTGATTTGAAAAAGTCCTCTGTCTCCCATGAGTATTCAACAGACCTGATAAAAAGTACAGTAGGGAGAGTGAGATACTTTCAAATGCTCATCATATGGCTGTTTAATTTGTTTTAATTCTTCTTACGTCACATCAGCACATGAGCTTTGAGCTTTTTGTTTTTATGTACTTGTGCTGAAGCTCTTGTAATTGATGTCTATATGTTCCTGACTGTTTGTCAAAGCACTTTGTAAACCTCTGTTTTTAAAAGTGCTATTCAAATAAAGTTATTATTAAAATTATTAACACAGCTAAAGATGGTGCCCTTTTTTCTGCATGAGATGCACCCACATATAAATCTCATCCAGTTCAATAAATGATGCAAAGAATATAAGCAATCTGTGGCACAGTAATAAAAACGGTAAAATCCAATGTTAGAGGGGGTTGAAGGTTTGGCAATTACTTTTGTGGCTACCCTCCTTTAAAGCTGATGTCACAATCTTCTTGCTGCGATGTCATGCTAGAGTTGTCACTTCTCCCAAAAATGTAACTTATGCATACATGCTAAAAACAGAGATATTGAAAAGTATGCTGCTTGACAAAGGCTGCACATTGTGGACTTTGCTGAGCTTACTTTGACCTTTGCCCTTTCAGAAATGCTCAAAACAGACTGTGGATTATTTTGCTATATTTATTTAAAATATTTCTATCTTAGGGTGGATTGCATAATTAGTAATACTTTGTGCTAACATTTCAAGTGCTATGACATTTTTTACCTTCAATCATTTTTGTAGGGGCCCCAGTTAATAAAACAGATGAAAATTTAGCATTTAACAAGCAGCGAGAAGTACGTGGACTCGTCCTGATCCTGAAGTGTTTGAGAGAACATTTGTAATGAATTGCTGCTGTGCAAAAAAGACAAATAAATTGACGGACTGTGCCTTCATTACATTCTGAAGATGCTTGACACATTTTTAAAACCAGACGATATGAAAATGATGTCCTGGTAATGACAGTTTACATAAGAAGTGCCCAGGAGGGGACACCACCAAGAGAACAAACCAAGGACCAAGAGTACTCTGAGCTAAACCCTCAAACAGATTTTCACATCCTGTAACAGAAGACCTTTTATTAGGGTGTTTTCAGAATTACATTTAGAGGTTTCTAGCTTTCATCATACAGGTTGCTGGAAAGTGTAATCATGCTCTGACAAAATCTACATTTTATTATCTCAATGTTAAAATGGATTTTGATAAAGCTTTTATAATTTTTTCTTTTTAAAGCCCTCTAAAATAATCAAAGAAACAGTTGCACCCTTTTAAGAACAAGTAGGACAATCACTTTAAAAGTTGAATTACAGAACACCCATTCAGGGTAACGACTCTCAGGGGTTACATCACCCTGTGATAAGTTTCTATGAGTCGTTCTCCAACTCCTCCCTTCCTTTGTTGTTGTTGTCTCCTCTAGCACGATAAATATCTGCTTCCATCACCAGCCATTTGGAACTGAAGAAGCTTCTTGGATGACAAGTGAAACGTCTTCCCAACAAACTCAACACAGTCCAGTTGCCTTGTTTTTGAATCTCCAAGATACAGAAAACCTGCAAGACTAAAAACTGATACTTAAACATTTCTCTCTAGGCTTGCACAAAGTACTTGTAGTATTTGTAGTATCATCTATGACCAGAGGGCTCTCACTCAAAAACTTGTTAAAAAGCAAATCACCGTTTAGAATTCATGGGTGGATTTTATGCAGTAAGGGGGAGACCAGCTTATTAAAGTGTACTTGATGTTCTGTCAGGTAAACATGCAGATGAGACTCAGTATGTCTGTGTCACAAATCACTCTGTTACACTGCTTTTATCTAGCTGTCACCATGACAGGAGGTTGGTAGATGCTTCTTACCTACCCTTCCTGTAAATTAAAGCAATTCTCTTAAAAAAAAAAAATATGTAAGCCTGGACTTGGTGGAAAAACTTCAAGTGAAAATTGCAAATGCCATAATATTTTCTTTTATGGCCATTTTTTTTCAGTTAAATATTCACACATTATAAATATTTAGGCCTTTGTTGTTTTGTTTCTTTTGATATTGTGCTGGATCATGTATAGAAGCTAAAGTAGTAGAGAGAAAAAAGACGTATGTAAAGTACACGTTTTTTCATAATTTTCATATGCTTTTAATCTTTTTTTTTTTTTTAGGCAACGTATGATGCCTTTTAAATTTGTCCCAAAATTTAAAATTTAAAAGCCAAATCCCAGACTGTAGCCCTTCCATCGATGCGCCCAATCTTGGTATTTTATCCAAACTATTTAACTTATGAGTTAATTGTCAGATAATAAAGTAATGAAATTTAAAGGTAAGACTTTTTAATTATCAATTTTTTAATACTTAGGCCCTCTTTGGTCCCTTTCCTCAAGTTTCAGCACCTCAAGCCCACAAACGTAACCCAACAAATCCTTGAGGCTTCAGTGCTAGGCTTTTTGGATGGAGTGTGGGATTTTGTTCTGAAACATGATTAAATGTGTGTCCATATCAACTCTATATATGTTATGGCTGTTATGGTGGCTGCCATGACAAGATGCATGTTGTTAAAACCTAAATAATGAGGAACTTCTCAGACTCTGAAAATGTGTAGGTACAGGTACATTCAGTACTCAAATAAAATATGTAAAATATAGGATTAGTCTTTTATGTAATTAATTTAGAAATATCAGTTATTCATGTTCAGAAAAGCATATTGTATCTTAAAAATCAGTTTTAAGTCAAAGCATCGTTCTTCAGCTGGTCATATTTTGCGGGTCCATATATATTTGAATTAGGAACTGCTAAAGTGTGTTCACAATATAAAAACAAAACAAACAAAAAACAACCAGTTTTCACATAGTGGACACTCCTGATCCACCTCTATTCTCACTCTGTTGGAGACACTGGTGCTCCTGTCTCTTTAAGATCCTCTTTCCCATATGGGCCAAGTCTGTCCTGGTTGGTCTGCTCTGTAGTTATTGAACAGTTCAGTGCCATCATCAACGTCTCTGCATTCTCTCTGCAGTCTCTCTGCACTCAGCTTGTTATGCTCAGCTTCAGTGACTGAGGTAACAGTGGTAGGATGTCACAGTGGTTGATCTATCTGGGCGGACAGGCTATCAGTTATTTCAGGCAGCTACTGGTGCCATTCACAGGAGGAGCGAGAGAAGCCCCAAAGCCACATACTTTGTTGTCTTGCACATGGAAGTATTATATCACACAAAGGAGACATGTCCAACACACTGCAGGGCATACAAAACCCCAAAAGTCATAATATGACCTCTCCAAAACAGAGAACATAGAAACAAAAGAGTCGTTTAAAAAATAATTGTCTTTTCACCTTGAACAAGCATGTACTTTTTTTTTCTTCCTCTCATCTGTCTCCACCATACACACACTCACACATGCGCACTGTCCCGTCCTCCTGTGACACTGGGAGTCGTCTGCAGCTCAGTGACAATGATGAATGCAGAACATGAAACACATTAATGCAGCAGATTCTGGTCAATGTCAGGCCTTTCTTCACTGTGTCAAGTTAAACAAACAAGATCAAGCAAAAAGCGAATGGTAATTGACCCTCCAGAGATAAGGCCTTCGGTATGGAAGCAGGGGGTCATGGGAATCTCAAGCCATTCTCAAACCCTGAGATGGACATGCTGTCACTGAAATGTACTCAGCTCCTTGTCCGAACAGTCACACTTTAATGTGATTCTATAGGCTTCTTGTCTGCCTTACAGGCAAGAGTTATTATGAGATTCACCTCGTGTTATATATTCTCACCGTGCAGCATCAGGCTGTCACTGTAATAAGTGGATTTTACTTGTAAGAGTTGTCTGAAGCCTTAGCGGCACTTGTTTAAAGTGTGGAGGCTGGTGACATTTTGATGACACGTTCTGTTAAAATTGAAGTAATTAGGAGGGTTTTTTGATTCTGAACTTCTGGTTTTAAACTATAAACCTTGTAAACCTACTATAGGTCCCAATGTGTGCTGATGCTTGATTAAAGAAGAGAAGGTAGCCAATGGTGTGAAAACGACACAGTCAGTTGTTGTAATTTTCTCTTTCATTACATTCTTCAATTTTCTTCTTTTCTGTGGATGTGTGTTTGGCCTGCCTTAAAGAAAGAAAAGATTTTTCAACATTAAACAGCACAGCATATATAGCAGTTTAATTTTTGGCTGCTTTTTTAATGTAGTCTTAGTTGTAGTCTTTAAACAACGATGGGTATTACTTTTAGTCACATTTTTGTCATTCTTTTCCCAGTTTATTTGTAATTGGCAAATGCATTTTACCTCAAGTCTAGTAAAAAAAAATCTTCTCAACTCGTTCTTATATTTAGTATAATTGTTTTCCCTTATAAAACTAACGAAAGCACCCAAACTGCAACTTTAATATGATTGTATTTAACTTTAATAATTGCACTATCCATCCATCTGTTATCCGTCTGTTATCCATCTGTTATCCATACTTTTTCTTGCTTTTAGGAATGTGTGTGGCTAGAATCTATCCCAGCTTGAATTGGGCATTAGGCGTTGCACACGTTGGACTTAGTGTGAACTCACTTGTACTTATATCTATATGATGCATACAGATATCTCTTAGCACAACCCTATTAAAACAAACACATTTTAACCGTTGCTAAAATGACTCAGAGTTTACTTACTTAATTTGTGTCACCATATTGCTTCAGTTTTCATTTTTAATAATCAAAAACATTAACACCAATACTAAGCTCCAAGGTCAAAATAGTAATCCATCAAGAACTAAAGTTCATCATAACACATGCTCATGATCAGAGTGGAAAAGTACATCCTTCAACACAGACTATTGTTGATCTCAAGGCTAATCAAAAATAATAAGTAACAGGAAAGACAAGCTCTTCATTTAAACCTTTTGGATTGACTGAGCAGCAGCTCTACTAGATTATGTTTTTAGCATGGTGACCTCATAGATATTAAATAAAGCAAGTTTTTATTATATTACTTAAAAACAAAGTTTACCACAGGTCTAGTTTGTAATTTATTGAGTTGAATGACTGAAAAGTCACTGTTTCTTCCCCCAATGTACACACCTTAGACAAAAAGATGTATGGCAAAATTCACGGAGATTGCTTTGCGCCACCTAGTAGCCCTTCATTTTTGCGTTGTTTTGGCTCCTAATCCTCAGAACTATTTACCCTAGTCATATGCTGGTGCAAAAATGCCCACCTATATGATCCTGTTTGCAGCTTTGTACATGGTACGTATCTGATCTATCAAGGTATTATAGTAGGTCATGCTTTTTCAGCTGTGCAACTTGAGAAAAAAAATTATTACCGAATGACAATCTAAAGCAAGTGAGTAGGTAGAAAGGGAGAGAAAAGAGAGATTGTGCTGATTTAATACATGGGTCCCAGTGGCATTAAAATGCAACACTTTTACTGCCTTAAGAAAATAGTGCTGGCCTTTGAGGGTGCTTTTTGCAACAGGGCTTATTTGCATAAGGGGGATCTATTTTGCACTGAATTTTTGATTATTCCTTCATTTGTGTCCCTGCAAATGACATTGGTGTACCCAGGATGCAATTTGCCAGACAGGTCAGTTTTAAAGTACTTTGCACACATAGTTTACAAACGCTATGAGGACTAAGAGCTGTATTTTCCAGTCATTTGTTCCGATTTAGCATCCAAAAACCATGCACAAATTCTCTGCGTATTTGGCCCATAGGTTTTTACTTTACACAACCCCAACTTTTTATAACAAGCTAATCAACAAAAAACATTGATAGTAATATTTTCTGTTCCTTAAAAAAAGTTAATGGACCAAATGGTTTAAAAACAAGTTAATTGTTTGTTAGCTCGAAGCAAGCACGGTATGTGCACCCCCTCAAGCCCTTCAGCAGGCTGAAGTTTGATGATAACAAGGCCAACACATTAAATGTGGAGATGTACATCCTGACTCAATCAATTTTACTGTCATTTTGAATCATTGTCCATTGAATTATGTTGCCAGGCCCTCTGTGGGTCCACCAATTACAGAACTCAAAGGAAAGCATTTTTCTGTCCAGCAACGGCAGAGAAGGAATATGCTGGTGTCAAGACAAACTGTCCCTTTATAGTTAACCTTTATATATCAATTCATTGTTAAAAAAAAAAAAAAGGTGTGTTTTGACTTTTTATCCTCCAAAAATGTTACTAATGTGTATTTTGTAAAATAATAAAGTGATTAAACAGACTTCAAACTCATGACTTTTCAGACAATATCAAAATAATTTGTCTGTCTGGCAGGGCCCAGTTCCCCACTGTCAGAGATTATTAAAAGTAAGCCTTTTCCGTGTTCGTGGCAGATTTGGTCTTTATTTATTTCTGCAGTGCAATAAGTGGGAAGGGTGTCAGATGCCCATCCCTGTTCTGGGGTGATAAAGGGAAAAGTTGTTAGATGCTCATAGTTAGCTTACGATCCTGAATCAAGTGATATCCAAGCAGATGTGTAGTCAAAGTTACTGAAAATGTAGGGGTGGAAATCTTCCAATAGGTTGCAGTTCAATTCAGTTCTGTTTCTAAGGGTCAGGATGCAGTTTAAAATTGATTTTGATTCAAACAGATTCACAATTCACAACAAATTCCCTCTTTGTTAGAAAAGGTGTTTATTGCAGCATCTGCTTCTGCCTGCAGTGCACTCAAAGGCTCGATAATATGATTTTACAGAAAAGAACAGTAAAATGTGTTCAAGACATACAGGTCACATCTTTGTAGTCTGTATCTGCTTATTTACAATGATTTCAATGCACTGCAGTATGAACTGTGTTAAAAAAAAACATCCATGAATTGATTTTAAGGTTTTGAAAATTGATTCATGGATGTTTTGAATTG
Organism: Cetoscarus ocellatus; assembly: GCA_037902135.1. NCBI lineage: Eukaryota > Metazoa > Chordata > Actinopteri > Labriformes > Labridae > Cetoscarus > Cetoscarus ocellatus. Next base: position 126,462 of record JBAMNC010000681.1, read on the forward strand.
ATTTTGAATCTTGTTATCGATTGATTTGAATTCAAAACTATTTGTTTGCACGCCTCTATTAAAATGACTGTGGTACTTTGCCTTTCAAATAGGAGATAGAAGGTACTGATCTCCATTAAAACACCAGAAAGGTTTATATCAAATCAAAATCCAAACATAAATTTCACAGAAGTTTGTGAAGAGAATACATCTCAATGAGACACAAGGACACTTTTTCATTTCTGAAGCTTTTCTCTTGAGATTTTTTTTTTTGTTGTTGTTGCTGTTTTTAATCACAAAAGTAGTGGGTTTAGAGGGTAATGTTTTGGGTTTCAGGGGAAAATGTGTTAGAAAACCTCTACAGACAAAACCATAATTATGACTTTGGCTCAAAATCTCTTTTGGCCAGCAAGCAAACTTTATTACTTAGTATTACTGATTTGTTTGCAGTAACCTTTTAATGTAATCAGGCCCTTAGGTTTAAGATCCTAAATACTCAATATTTATTCTTTTAATTTAGCCCTCGCTAAATGAGAAACAAAATCATCATTCAATGTGTTTAAACGTCCTGCAGAAGGTGCATATGATTGGCTCAGAGAAATGCTATTGTCCTGCCTTTTATTGAGCTGAATGGCATGTTGTATTTGATGCCGGCTTTTAATTTCTGTATCTGTCCGTGCAGTTGGTGTTTTTATTGCTATTAATTTATTACTGGGGTTTGGTCTGCTTGGCCACTTGCATTTATAGAGTAATAAGGGAATGTATTTAATACCGCCCCGCTTTGTGTTGCTCTGTGAATTGTGAGCATGAATCAAGGGGGTTGATTAAACCATACTGTCCCAGGCTTTTAACTGTGCTTAATTTCACACCATCTATAAATAAAGCAATTATTTTCTTAGGCGCTCAGTCAAAGTGGGGGCTTCATATGTTTGGCTCGGCTGTGACAATTGTATATAAGGGCTGTTTCAAAGACTCATTGTGCATCTCTGGTTCTCTTCTGGTTAATCCACTTCCAGTGTTGACTATGGCTGCTTTCATTAAGAAACAAGTGCCGATTTTTTTGTTTGTACAAAGCTCAAATTATGAGGGAATTGTGTTTTGAATGCACTGTTGAATCTGTTCGAGCCAGGGAGTTCTAATGCATACTTTTGTTGAGCTTAATCTACAGATTGTTGTGGTGAGCCACGTGGGTATTATGCAATGCAAACTCCTCCAAAAGAAGACAAACAGGGAAATTCTCAAGACCGAGTGTGTGGGAGGGCTTATCCGAGTGTCTGCTGCCAGTTTTAACACTTGAGGATACTTGATGTTGAATGGATTTATGCTTTTATTTCTAATCTGCACTCTCTCCCTCCCCTCTAGTTGTAGTAGAGCCCTGTCTTGGTCCTGACCGAAGCATCGAGACATTAAGTTAGCTGCTGTGATCACTCTTTAACTGTCTGTGGAAAAAAAAAAAACTTGTGTGACCACTGGTCTATGATGTTGGCAATTTTATCATCACTAAACTTTGTTGATGACTAAAGTGTTTTTCCATAGACTGTGGATAATATTAATGAAACCTGGGTGACAGCAGCTGTATGGTTACTAGAGTACTTGCTTTACCAAATAGCAAACGCTCTCTGCTGATTGTGTCTTAGCTTTGCTATTAATAATGGCACAGCTGATGGTGCATCTACATTTTAATGTTTAAATATTCTGACAACCTGCACAGAGACACATTGTTCAAAGCACACATTGTTTACCTTGGAATTTGGGATGTCGGAATTTGGAATTACATCAGATCCTATCGAAATGCATTTCAGTTATGAGCTTGTATTATCAGGGTACCTGAAGATCGTCCAACTTCCCCAGTAGAAATTCAATCACTGGGAACCCATCTGATTTTCAGCTTATATATTCCACAATCTCAGATCAAATGGAGAGCACCATTAAAACTGTGTGTTTGATTGAAATGACACACCACCGCACCACCGCTGTTCCAATGAGACAATATGACAAGGCCTTACACTTACTTACTCACATGTTGATGTTGTTCCCTCATCCTAAAATCGAACATAACAGATTTTTCCTCAACGTACTGCAGACCTCTCTGTCACCTATCTAGGTGTTCTGTTTCATGGTGACAAAATGGAAAGTGATATGCGGCATTTTTGTTCAGCAACAAGTTTCTTTTGTGAAAAAGTAAATAATAACAGATTACTTGTCTTGCAAAGCTAACAAATTGCATTACTTCACCAAAATAGTAATGTGAGTACTCTAATGGATTAGCATTACCTCCAACACTGGTTGCCAAGGCTGTTAGTAGCCAATCTTAAGTGGGAACTTGAGGAGAAGCAGTTTTTTTGCACTTCTGCATTGGCTTGAAAATAGGAGATTCCCCCTTTTAGATCCTTTTAGTTGAAATATTATCTCAGCACCCTTTTAAAAATACAGACCACATTTTTGGGGATATTCAGTATTAATGAATAGGAGGATGAGGAAGGTGATGTGTTTAAGAACAGAATTCAGGAGCAACATATTAGTGCATCAGTGCATTTTATTTATTCAAAATGGCTATGATGAAACTAAGCCATCATTGGACCTTTAAATGTCCAGTTTAGCAATGCCTTGGCATTTTTGTCAATCCACAGTGCAAGTCAGCTTTGAGACATCCGGGAGAGTGCAGCACAGCACAAGTCTGACATACTCACATAGTCAGACATGTACGCACATAGTGCTGCACTCCCTTAATGGCTCCACATGCTCCCCTGTCAACTTTTTTTTTGCCTTTGATACTTTCCCTGGAGTCAACTCTCAATCATTGCACCTCTAAATGGAGACAAAGCATCACAGTGGCATTAATGTTACGGCTTGAAAGGTTAATGTGATCAAGACTGTTGACTTGAACATAAAAATCCCACCTCTGAGGAGGCAAACAGCCATCAGAGTTTAGGATTTAAGTGTTTTACCTAGGGTGGCAAATCAGAGTTCACATAGGCCTGGGCCACACGTTTGGCTGCACCCTTGCTCAAGCAACTTGCATGCCCCAATATTTGAGAAGCACTGGTATAATTGTCTGGTGGTGTTAGCATTAAAATATGGCTCAACAATGAGAAGACTTCTTGTTGTTCATGAAATAAGTGATTTAGCAGGGGGACTAAACAGTTCGATCAACTCCAGGTCCCAAAATGCTTATATTTAAAGTGCACCCTTGATGTCTGATTCTAAAATCACTCTTGGCTTAAAACACAACTATGAACAGCATTTGGCTCTGTTACTGCTTGAAAAACATCTCTATCACATACACATTCTGATGGCATTGTGTATTACCACACATGCCCACTGCGGGACCTAAATGTACTGTAATTAGAAAATAATGAGCTTGTGTTCATGGATGGGAGGTTTCTACTTAACATTTTCCCTCCGAGCAAATGGTCTAAAGTCAAAATCAGCCTGAATAGATTCCCGCCAGACCCCGATATAAAAGTTGATCTCTCCTGTGCAAAAGAGGAACAGTGTGCACACAGAGGTGTAATGGCCAGACTGTCTCTATTAAGGCTAACAGCTCCCGTCTCCTTCAAGGTGGTCATTTAGTGGTGCTGCTCATTCAGCCTAATCAATGGTTGAAGCCGCAGCCAACCATTAAATAAAAAAGAGGCTAGAGATGAGGTGCTTCTGATTGGGGTTAATTGGATGTAATTGGAATTTATACTGTACAGTAGACGACTCATTAAGAACACATTTAAAAATAATGTCATTTGAGCTCAGGTCATTTAACCATTTTTACACTGAAAAGTCTAAGGCAGGGTGGAAGGGGGGAAACTGGCAGTGCTGATTCACTTTTTGAACATAGACTGAATCCAAAATGTCACTCACTGATTTTTCAATTGGTACTACTTCAACTTATCACTAAAACATTGCTGCATTTATTGTGAAAAATATAAAACATGCTGATCTAAACCATCTCTTTTATAAAGTATTTATTATTCATACAATTGTCAGGCTTTTATTCAATTGCTGAAGTCTGACAATAGTATGAATATGAACAGGTATGTGAGTTTTTTGAGTATTTTTACTGGAGGAGTGTAATGGACAAACAGACATTAATGATACATTTCAAAATGAAATATGTCTTTGATGTATCTTTATTTAACTATAACTTCTTACATTTTTGCTGAGTTATTATCAAAAATGTGAAAAACTGGCCTATTGGTCAGTGTTAACAAATCTTTGACAAAAAAACCTGGCTCTTCATCCAGATTCGGTTCAACGCTGATATCTAATCACTTCTCTTATCAGCAAAAATGTGGAAAACTGCCCTATCTCACAATGTTGACAAATTCTTTACAAAATTCCTGGATCCACATTTGTATTTAGATAACCACTAAAAATTTACAAGAACGTTTTGAGTTGTCTTGCATACAGACTGACAGACAAACAAAGGAGACTATTGCACGCAAATGAATAAGAAACCTGTCATCCCCTAAATGCGTTCTTGTCTACTAGTAGATGACCTTGTAATCTCAGTTACTCCCATGTCAAAGGGTTTGTTCTTCTTTTTTTATTTTTATTTTTATTTTTTGAAGTTGGGGTTGCTAGAGGCCCATGGTACTTGTGCCAATAAAGGAACTTGAAAGCATTGTCCCTGGAGGGGGGATATAACCCACTAGTAGGTTAGTATTACTCAAAAAACTTTGTTGGCTCGACAGTAAGGTACGGTTCAGTAAGATGCTTTACGGTGTTTAACTTTTCCTCCACAAAGCCCCCATGTTTAGAACTATTTTGTAGTGCAACTAAGGAACTAAGGGCTGCGTATCCCTCTGCCAGCAACCTTCATTAGATCAGGTCATTAGATCAGGTCAGAGTGCTGCAGCGAGGTCAGGGAGCAGTCACTGGGGCAAAATCTGATATTAATGTAACTCTCTGGACATCACGAAGATAGGTCGTCCCTGTACTTATTCCAGATCCATTAAAAAAAACAAAAACAAAGGACAGGCCAACTTTCTACCAGGTAACTTGTGATCCGTCCTGCTTCTCTATCCTTCTTTCGACCTGTGACTTAATCTGCAAAAGTTCTCCTCTGTGTACTCCGGTTCATAAAGACATCCTCTCATACCCACAGCTAACTGCACATCATCATTACTAGAGTCAAAACCGCTTATTTTCAGTTTAATTCTAGTGAAGTTCGTGTTTGTTGTTTCCTCTGACTACCTGACCGGATGATGGCGGAGGGATATATAACCCCTATGTCCCAACATACTAAAGTTCTAGACACAGGGACTTTGTGGAGGAAAAGTTAAACGCTGCAAATAATCTTATTGTAGTGTATTGTTGAGCCAAAGTAAGTTTTGAGTAGTTTCAACCTATAAGTGGATTAAATACAAGACTTTTGGCAGCACCGTGTACTGCTATGTGCCAGCTACCGTTCCACCGCCAGATATTTCCCCCCAGGGACAAGGCTCACAAGTTCCTTTACTGGCATTCATACTTACTAGTGCCATGGGCCTCTAGCAACTCCACTTCAAAAGACCCCGAACTAACCCCTTAAAGTTGCCATTTCAGTGTGGATAGAAAAATGTTTACAGCATGGCTCAAAAATTAGTTTTAATTTGAACTAGAATTGCTCTGAGAGCACAAACCTCCATTAAGGCCCTTCTGTCTGTTCTGAATCTGCATCTGGATTCAGGTCTTCCCCAGCCATGACAAACATACCCTGAAACTTTCATCCAAATCTGTTGAGAACTTTTTAAACTAGAAAAGCACTCGATGAGCGCAGAGCCCCGGCAAAATACAATTCTGGATCACCACGTGCTCCGTTTGGACGGCCGAGTCTCCGCTCATGTTTGTCCATGTGGAGAAGTCCTCCACTCTCATTGCAAGGGAAGCTGGGTAATGTAGTGACATAGGCTTGAAAAACGTTGATGTGAGTTTGCAGATAAACTACAATTCCCATAATGACGTAACGGGGACAGAACCCTCACAGCAGCCGAGGAAAAATGAATGGGATTTGCTATTATAAACTTCAACGTTTTTTTTTATGTAAACCCGGATGGGATCCAGATGAAATTGACCGTAATGATA
>JBAMNC010000681.1:735000-1092500 GCA_037902135.1 Cetoscarus ocellatus
CACTCTGTGCCTCTACTCTTCTCTCCCATGTGAACAAATTAACACATGTAGAATAAGGATCCTGTTTACAGTGACACCACTCTGTTAGAGCAGTTGTCTGGGTTTTTTATAGGTCTGTTACATCTAGGTCATTTTGTATTAACGTGCAGTACACGTTACTGTGACAAGGATGCATCTATTGTTGTTTTGTCAATAAAGAGAGCTTCTTTCAGCTTGTGTTATCTCCTACTTCAAAATGGGCACACAATCATGTTCTTTGGTGAACTGCTGGGACAAGACAAGATAGCTGTTTGGCATCGCAGCTTTTGTAACAAGGTCAGCGTCAGCAAGGAATGTTGATGCAGTGACAGAAGAATCAGAGATGGAAAGTTTTGCAGCATGAGAAGCGTGTGACATTCCGGCCCTGAATAAAGTGAGGTCTTAGCAGCTGTGAAGAGGCTTTTTGTTGGGTGTTGTGCTGAAGGATGCCTTTTTCTTAAATGAATCACGTCAAATAGTCACATGCCGAGTGCAAGTGAGGCGTCCTGTTGTATTTCAAGCTGTGCGTTCTTGGTTTGTCCTTTATGGTGAATGGGATTTTGAAGATTTAAAGGCATTGCCATTCTTTTATGTGTGTTCATTTTGGTCTCGTCAGATACAATGAAACCTGCATGCAAAGATTGTTTTTCTTTGTTGGCCTCCAGTGATCTCTGTTGTGAGCAAGAAGGATGGGGTAAGTAGGCTTAGGGCTTTTGCACACTGAGGCAGTTTTATCTGTCCAAAATTAAAGCACATTGAGCGACACAATCTTGGGTTGTTTCTGTCAAATTTGTAATACAACTCCTTTACTTAAGTTCGTTCAATTTAATCAATTCAATTCAATTCAATTCAACCACATCCCCAAGGGAGCAATTTAAAAGGCACAGGAGTAACACACATCCATGGACGTAGTAAAAACATTGTTATTCTTTTTTAAACAGGCTTGACTTTCTGCAAACTCTTGTGTTTCTCTGAATCACCTTGACAGTCTTTTTTTGGCCATTCTACTCAGAGCAGTGGCTAAAGAGAGAGTTGTGGATGTCAGGACCTTCTCCTTCTCTCTTTTTGCTGAATCTTGGGCATGTTGTGCTGTGCCTATCTGAATATTTCAACCAAAGAGCAATACAGATAAAGCTAAAATTTGTGGTCACAGCCTTATAAGGCAAGGTAGATTGAACTTAAAGATGTGTTTTTTCTTTCCAACATTGTCATGTCAAAACACGCAAAGAGAATTTGTTTTTTATTTTTTGTTTTATTTATTTTCTCCTTTGCTTCAGTTGTGCTTCAGTTGACCCAGGTAGTGGTTCCAGTTGAACCAGCTGTTGGAAACGCAGAGTTAGTTGTTTCAGGAAGGTTCAGTTTTTTGCATTTGTGAGCCGCATCACGTAGATGTCTAATCAAACCAGGCAAAATTGATTAACATGAAGAAGACCAGAGATGCTACTGGTATGCACTTAAAAGTGTTGGTGTAATGATTCCTCGTTGTTTGTGGCGTATTCCAAGTTATTTTATTATTCATAAGGTCTGAGCATGCAGAGTCTGTCTCCTACAAACATGGGCAAGGCTCAGTTACATAAGGTGGATCTTTAGTGACTGTTTTATTGCTATCAGCCGACTACTTGTCAATGCTTTGACCAAATATACTGTACAATAAAGGCACCCATGTGTTGTTTGTTTGACGGCTGTAGATGTGCATTAAACAGTCATAGAAAAACACAGTTCTTTAAGTGTAACACTTAAAGATGCTTAAAGTTTCATTTTTTTTCCCCCTCTCTTCTCATTTTAAAGCATGTGCGAATGTGTGTGTCTTCTTGGCTACCAGAGCACTGCACTTTGAGTGGTTTAAAAGGTGAGGATTTAGATTTAAGCTTAAACTCCTATGAAAGTGTTTCAAATAAAAAGAAATATAATTCTGGAATTTAAAAATGTCATTTATGTGCCTTGGAATTAGGAACTTCATTATTAAGTGTCCTTTTTTCTTTAGAAATTGCAATTTATATTATAAAAGGACAAAGACATTGCAATGTCAGCTTTTTCCAGTCGTTCAGCTCTACTTGGGATGCATAAGCCCGACACACCTAAATGGCTCTGTCAGAAGAAGATAGACTGAGTGTGCCACTAAATCAGTTCTGCTACTTGACAACTTTGTAACATTTTGTCTCATATCATGAAAATTTATAACAAATAAAAAACAAAAGCGTATTGGACTATTGGAGTCAGCTTGCAAGGTTTGACCTGCAGAGGAGTAATAGCACATAGCTCCATCTGAAGGGTAGAGTTTCTTGTGCATGTTTTTCAACGCTCATGTGTCCACATGTACATTCATGTTGTCTTACTGTATGTATGTGCGTGTTTGCGTGCATGAGTGCCTCTGCAACAGGCGGGCAACAGTCCGCCTGTCAAAATTGTTTCAGCTGTGGTCACAGACCTCTGTCTCTGTCATTCAACACTGAACCTCAGGTCCCGTCCTCTCCCACAATTATGCCTCCCCCCCACCCCCATGTTACAACTCCCGGGCAATGGGCCAAGCTCTAACCACCTGTTTCATCATTTACTGATTATCTTGTCACTGCTGAAACTACAGTGTAGTATTGCTTTCACTTCTCTGCTGTTACTTAGTAATTAGACCAACATTTACTGTCATATCTTTACAACTTGTTTGTTAACACCTATAGTGACCATGATAAACATGTTGCTATTAATGCCGCTCTTCAATTAAATGTACTTATGAAGTAAATAGGGAAAGGAGACCGAAACCAAGATGACAGCATGAATAATTCGTTTGCATTAAATTCAATAAAAAATATCCTATTCAGATCTCTGAGTGTCATAAGTGCAGCAGAGACAAGGTAGAAATAGAAAGAAGACCAAGAAGAAAAACCAACGCAAGCTGACTATTGTGGACAGCAGACATGTGAAAGACATCGAGGAGGAACATACTACTTACTAGTGGGGTGTACTGGCAAGAAATCTGGTTATACAGTACGTACCATGACACTGGGGTTCTATTACAATACATCCGCATTTATCGTGGTATGAAAGCCAGCAGCGTATCAAATTTTTCACTAAATAGTCATTTTTTTAGGTTTGTGATAGTAACAATAACCAATAACAGTATACGTATAAAAATGTTTTTCTAAGCGGTGTTATTTGCTTGAAGCATGGTCAATGCAACATAGATAATTTCATTTCTGTTCCAGTGACAGAAAAAAACAACAATGTATTGGAGAGACAGAGGTCAAATGGTTGAATGCCTGTTGTCAGCTAGCAGCTGGAGGCTGAACTGCAATACAAATATGTATTTATATGAATTATCATCTAATAAAATATTTGTACAGTGCTTTAAAATAATGATACAGTATTGTGTCACGAAAAAATTGGTGCATTAGAATTTTCTTAAAGCCCTGCTACCCACAATCCCTAGAGTGCCACAGCAATCTCTCTGATTGGCTGGGTCTACTGTCACTGCAAACTTCAGTGGGCAGCTGACGATGGCTGGCACCTCACATCATTTACTCCCAGAAATCTGCTAATAATAAGTATAGATTTGATTTGCAGTAGCTGGACCGAACCTATGGAGAATAGCCCACGTGCACATTTCTAACAGACTACAGACGTACAGTTTTATTACTTTGGACATACGTGTTGTGATTTAGACTATATCTGATGAACAATAGTTCTACTTTATAATTTACACAGGGTTATTTCTGAAATACGTGGTCTTGGAGTTCTCTTACTCTTTAAACTCTGCTGAGCAAATTATTACTGAACAACTTTTCAAAAGTGACAAAAGTCCTGACAGCTCAAGGATGGTGTCAAACTGAGATGTCAATCAGATGTGCTTTCACTTTGCCATCATCGTTCAGTGGATTGCACTTAACACTGAGATAATGGCTTACCAACAGTCTCCCCTAGTGCACTCACTGCAGAGTTTCGTTGGACACTCCCTCTGTGCTCGTCGTGAGGACATTTGTGGTTCCCACAGTGGAATGTGCAATAAGAGCACTCAAAGTGCTTCAGGGGGGCACGTCACCTCGTACCTTTGAGTTTAAACGGGCGAGCAGGATGCATGTTCTCATCGAGGGTTCATTAAACAGGCTCCAGTGTTGTGGTAATGAAACTCCAGCTGCTAATGAGCACCGGCTGGATTGTTTTCTTGGCAGGGAGAGAGCAAAGACAGTTCTCTGGAGCTGGTCTGTTCATAGCGTCCCCCTCCTTCTCCTCCATCCTTCTTCTGCTCCTCCTTCTTCCGTCTTCATTCTTTTACAGTGTCACTGCCCCGCACTGCTGCTATTTCACACCTGCTCATAAACTTCCTCAGGCTGCAGATAACAGTTTTGTTTTGTTTTGGCTCCATATGCTGCAGGGTTACTGGAATAATGGAAAGTGGTTCCACCAACATACTGTCTGTATCACAAGATCATTTAACTCCATAAAAGTCTTTCATACTTTTACATGCGAGTTATGAGTATGGGCATAGATGCTGTTTCCCCACACTCACAGTTTAATACCTCCTCCAGAATAAGGACTCATTTTATAAAGAAATCATCAGCTGACTCATGAAGCCCAACGTATCAAAAAAGCTCTCCAGATATCAGGTAGGAAAGTGTGTTAATCAGGATGAAAACAAATCAATAGAAACCCTGAGAGTATTACTGCTTTTTTCTGTTTCACAATCAAGAGAGGAGTAAACACTTAACCATACTTGTCATAAACAACATTCATTATCAAGTCAAGACATTGAAATCCGTAGGGAAAAGTTTTTGCCTTAAGCTCAAGTGTCTGACTGACTTCGTTTTGTGGAAATAAACAAGAGTGCTACATTTTTCAGTCAGCTTTATCCATTTAAAAAGGGAAAAGAGAGGGAAAAGAGTTCCTGTTGGTCCCCTGTAATCAAGTGATCTACAGATTCATAAAAACAAATACAAGATATTTTTCTGATGAATACTGGACTGAAATGAACTATTTTGGAATTCTGTACAGTTCTGCACAATTGCTTATGTATAAAAGTGCTCCACCTAACTAGCAACACATTATTGGGCCTTGACATTATTTTTGTCAAATGTGTACTTGTTGTTTTGAGAAATGCGGCAGCTGCATTTGGTCCACCTCCAGCTGTTAAATTTGCTGCCATCAATCACAAAAGCAAACTGGTCAACACACAGGGTAGGAGAAATTTTCCTGTGGACCGTTTTTGTCTGTTGAGCATAGATTATTATTATTAGAGCGATTTGTTAGTGGAGGAGAGGCCAGTTAATCAGGTTTTAAAGAGGGCAAATTGTGCTTTTTTTGAGTTGTCACAAGACTTTTCCCCATGTGCCATATGTTATCTTCAACATGTGTAAGGCCAAGAAAATATAAAACTGTATACCCTGTCTGCCTTCGTTAAGGTAAAACGTACGAAGAGAGACAGGTCTGTGAGACAAGGGTGATGCCGTCTACATGCAGCACACCATTACCCGGCATGAAAGCTGTGGCGTTGCAAGTGGTGCAAACTGACATGTACAGCAACCATTATGCAGCCAACTCGGATCCATACCAAAACAACCATTAGAGCTGGCTTTATGACAGAGTGGTTTGCAACCGTGCACTTACCATGTTTTGAGGTTCTCACTTGTGCTGGCAACCCAGGTTCAATTCTGACATGGGGACCATTTGCCCTGCACTCTCTCTCCCATTTTCCAAGTCTATCTACTGTCTCTCCACTATCAGTTAAGGCCAAAAAATGCTTCAAAATATCTAGGAAAAATGTCCTTTAGATGACACACAAGCAAGAGCAAAATTAATAAATAAATGCAATAAAAATAAAGCCCCTTCCCCACACTGGCCAAGAAAAAATAAGTGAAAATTAAATAGGGGACACACTTGCTCTGAAAGGCTTGGTCATACATTGCTTGCAAGTATTAGGAGCTTTCAGCCAATTTAACTGATTTGGAAATTCGTATTCTCATGCACAGCTCTTCAGGTAATGACTGAACAAGTTCAAAAGTGCAGTGTGTGGGTGAATGAGGCTACACATTCAGTAATCTTTGGCTCTTCAAATCCTCTGTCTTTCCTGTATGATTTTAAGGGCATATTTACTTGTACAACTGCAGTGCTGAGTTTGACATTACCTTTGAAAAATAAGCACCCTGCTATAGAAAATCTGTCATGGTTAAATTTTTCTATTGGTCTATCTTTTACAGTTTGATTTCTTTTAAGTATTACAAAGAGGATATGAAATTGTGTGATACAGGACATTTATAAAAAAAAGTTTATACTGACTCATATAGCCATTGGCTGTGCTGCATGAAAACAAGCCAACAAGCATTAACATGAAATGAAAGCAGACTTAATTTGTTACATTATGGTCTGCTGGCAAAGGTGGAAGGAGTATAATAATACAGTACTTAAATAACTAATAATGTACTTAGTAGTAATTTTGAGTCATTTTGTGTGTACAATAGTACTACATTCTGACAGCTTATTTGTATTTGTTTAGAGCCATTATTACAGCTCAAAACATTTGAGTTTAATGTTGAGGTTTTAACCTTATTGCTTCCTTGAGATTAATTTTTCATGCAGACTTTGAGGTGTGATGAGGTAGTGTCTTAAATCCCCTGCCAGAGCCTGCAGATGGATGCTGGTTGTGAAAGCAAGAGTAACGTACTGATCCAGGGCAGAGCTGGCAAAGGTAAAGCAGAGAAATAAAACAAGTCGTGCAGCTTAAATAGACTGTTAATTAGTTGGACGTTTGTCTGGTGGCTAATAATAATGCATGTCGGGTGTGAAATCAAGCAACTTGAGTTGTCTGCTTGAATAAGCTCATTGTATTAAATGGGATTTGTTCAAAACAAAATAATTACAAAGTACCAATTTGCTCATTTATATTTTAACATGAAGAATAACATGCAAGGTTTTTTCAGAGGTGTGGATGCCCCCAAGGCAACACAGAAAATTGTGTGATGTACTGATGCAGATTTTATCAGGACATTAATATCAATCAATCTAAATATTTATCAAATAATTACCTCCGCCAAGGAGGTTATATTTTTGCCAGCGTTGGTTTGTTTGTTTATCTGTTTGTGTTCAAAATAACTTGAAAAGTTATGGACGGATTTGGATGAAATTTTCAGGAAATGTGTGGAATGGGATAAGGAAAAAATGATTAGATTTTGGGACTGATCTGGATCACCAGGATACAGGAATTTTTTAAAGGTTTCTTTAACATTGCTAGATAGGACCATTTTCGCCAAAATGGACTGAAGCTGCTTGGCGGAGGTCTGTGCTCTCTGAGTGCTTTTCTAGTTTAGATCATGTTTTTGCCATAATTTAGCAACCCTAATGCCAAATGTAGTGAAGTAATGTATTTACCTTAGTAAAAGTAAAGATACACTACTTAGTTACAGTAAAAATGAGTAAATGTAATCTTTAATTTTCACTCCTGTTTGCAGGTTTTGCTTGCATTTATGGACTATGGTCAGGTTACCTTGGGATACAGGTTGAGCACAAACAGAAGTGCTGCACTGCTGATAGCATTTTGAGTCACCAAACCATCACAGCTCTCTTTCATGCCATCCCTACAAGAAATGTGTGACAACATGAAAAGACCATAAACGCCCTGCTGAACTCCATCTTTGACTATTTCTTTTCATTTTTTTGGGCTCTGGGAGTCATTTGTAAATTATTAGATTTGATTACATTTTTTCCTCAAAAATTGGCTGCACAAAATGTACAGTAGCTCTTGACCTGAGGATGACTTCGACATCATAGCGTTGTGTTTCTGTTTGTGAGTTCGAAGAGATGTTTTGAGGACGAGCATAAGGTCATAGCCCAGGGATACTCGTGCTTTATGTGGATGAGATTTTGATTTAGAAAATGCCAACAAAAAGCATAACCATTTTTTTTTTAAAGTCCATGTGCTTTTACTGAAGTTTACATTATTTTTCTTCATGAATTAAAAGAGAAATAAAAAGTGTAGTTGTTTGGCCTTGAGCTTAGATTACCTCTGAATAGGACACATGCTCAACAGTAAATCAGAGTTAATTCTACAAATAAGCCTGTGTATGATAACATATCCAAACCCTGAACATGCTGCTCAAAAGGTCCTTGCAGAGTAAAGCCAACTATTATGGGGTCTCTCTTCCATAGCTGTCCAGTTCCAATATTGGTGTCATTTGTGAAGGTAATAAAGTTTGACAATAAGAATAACAGTAAGGCCTTGGATGAGATGAAATTGGCATTCTGCTTCAAATGTGGCTAAGAGGATACTAAAAGAAGCTCCTGACTGAAAGGTAGCTGCTCTGATTCCTCATCCAGGTTTGAAAAATCTGGCTGGAAAGTAAAGGAGCAGCATGTGTCCCTCCTTTAAATACCACAGCTTAAGTGCCCTGTAGCAAGACACTTAAACGGCAACAGATGACTTGGATTGTTTCGAGCAGCTCCTAGCAATGGAAATATAGGTAAAACAATAAGCAGGGGTCCCAGATTTATCTTAACATGAGCAGGGGTGCCTTCAAATATTATCTGCATGCCATGTTTAATGTGACTCAGAGGTATTCTACTGTCACTGCTGTCAACAGGCGGTAAAATGAGGAATGATGAGAAGGTGATTACGACATTCGTAAAAGAAAGAACGAGACCCTGGACTCAAGGTTAACAATTAAGCTTTGCTATACACAACCCTGTTGCATTGTTAGATTTCTGTTTTTTTTTTTTAATCTCCATTTGCTATAACCAAGGCTATCCAGACACCTTGTTCCCTCCAGTATTATCACTCTTCTTTGGTACTCTCACCAAATATAAAAACAAAACCTTGTAACAAAAAGTGTTATTCAAATCAGTCATGTAATCCACAGAACAGACTCAGTCTCCCTTAAATACAGTATTTAAGGGGATTTCACAATTGGGTGAAAAATTTCAGAATGCTTTATTTTTCCTCCAGGAAGTCTCTGTGTTTGGCACCATTTTATGATGCAGCAAATGGCTATGTGTTTTTAAAATGTGTTCTGGGTACATCTAGGATGGGTATAAACTTATTGAAGAGGAGTAGAATGTGTGACTCTTAACCCCAACAGACAGCTATACATTTATTTTCTCTATTATACAAATATGACAAAAGCGTATTGTGACACTGATGCAGTAACACCAGCCAGAGGATACAAACTAGCTCTAGGACCAATTAGCCCAAAACTTAATGCTCCTCTCCACATGATAAAACCAGTGTTACCTAAGCTTACCTGAATGAGTACTAAGCTATTCTGTCTCTGGAGTTGTGTGTGTTATGTTGACTCACTACCCACATAATGTGACTAGCTTATTCACCTTTGGACCTATGTTTGAGGTCTTACTTGAGTATTTGCTGTCACTTGCTTGTGGTGGGTTCAGGTGTAGACATTCTGTTACTTTTAGTTTAGTGATCAGTCAAAAGTCACAAAAATGTTAGCCAGATTTATATGATGCATTGATATGGGCTAACAACCATTTTGGACATTCAGATAACAAGGACATGGCCTGCAATCACACTGTGCAGTCGTATATGACTTCAGTGATGGCCTGCTATTGAAACTCACTTGCTTGCCTCCCTCTATGCTGTGTGCAGGAAAGAGAGTAGGGCAAGTAGCCTCAAACCAAGAGGCTAGCAGCAGTCTATACCAGAGTTGTTTTTTTTATGAGTTTTTCTGCACAACAGCAGTTTGTAGAGCTGACATTTTTTTTTGAACAGCAGGAGCTGGCACCTGTTTGAGAGACAGTTCCCTGTACCCATTTTTATTTTTGACTAAAAGGCAAATGAAAAACAAAGTTGTACCAAATGAAGAGCTTCTGGAAAACTGAATAATCAGCTGTTATTACAAAGCTAATGATCAGGATCCCAACCCTCTGATTTTTTAAGAACACTTTGTGTCTTCAAAAATGGCCCTAACTGCGATAACCACAAAGGCTCAGCAGGGCAGCATGTTAGCTGGTGCTCTGGAAAATAAATACGTAAACATTTTTAGTTTTTAGTTTTAACCCTGCCCAAAACAGTCTGTCTCAGGTTGATTCCCTATAGATCCTTGTCTAACGGGCCCCTTTCAAGAAGCGAGTGCAGCCTCAGCTTCCAGTTGTGCTCTTATGTTTACTGTGGCTGCCCAGACATGATCCTTCCACTAAAACTGGCAGTTGGTTAACCAAAGGGAGTTTCTCCTATCTTAGAGAGGTGGCATATCCCCCAGCTACAGTACATCATTAGGAAAACATTTTCAAACAGACTGTTTGAACACATTTTCTGAAAGGTGGGGGGTTGCTGCATTATAGGAGCCCTTTAAGAATTACCACTTGATACCCAAATGCTCCAAAAGGATATTAATTCATGTTAGTGAATTGTATAAACAGGGTCACTGTCTCCAGTGTCTTGTGTCTTGGTGTCTTTGGCATGTAGCTTTTCCCCACACACTTAATTTGCCCATCTTTCCACAGATGAGGTCAATAAAGTGACTAGATCAAATCACCACATCCACAATTCATGATGTTAATGCTTCCCTAAGTCTCCAAGTATCATAACCACACAAACTGCTTGAAGACACGAACCCCAATTAAGTCTTCTCAAGCATTATTATAACCGTATGCTTCAAGGAGAGTCCCTCATGTTATTCATGGTTATTTTTCAAAAAGGCATGAACACTCAATGCAGCAAACAATTAGCTAAAACAGTGAAGGTTTTGTGACCAGTAAGGGGGATAGTTGCATTAAATCTAATATGTGTTCTTGGTACAGTGTATTGATTTGCAGAGGCAGCAATGACTGAACAGAGTGTTATTGATGTGGCCCATGAGCCTGGCTTTAGCTTACAAGTCCCATGTGAATCCCACATTGCTCCGCATGTTGTTGATGTTGTTGTTGGTTTTATTTTTATGTCAGATGAAACTCCAGGGCCACGATTGGTCCTAAGAGGCTTGAGGGTTTTAGTGGTTTACAGAGGTGAGTGATAAATTGCCCCTGCATGGGTCTTTATGAAGTGGAGGTATCAACTATGATGCACAGTTCTTTTCTTCTTTTAATAATAATTTTATATGGTTAGAAGAAGGCCTAATAATGTG
This sequence comes from Cetoscarus ocellatus, assembly GCA_037902135.1. NCBI lineage: Eukaryota > Metazoa > Chordata > Actinopteri > Labriformes > Labridae > Cetoscarus > Cetoscarus ocellatus. The sequence goes on from JBAMNC010000681.1 coordinate 746,076, forward strand.
TGATTCTTCATTGTTACCAGTCTTCACGATTGTGTTTCTAGGTCAAAAACCCTCTTCATGCCCTTGACAGAAGCTCCCACAGTAAAAAATAACCTGCCACTATCTGCTCAAGTACAACACCAATAAATGTTTGACATGTAAGGTGCCCCTCTTAAAGACCAGGGACCAATTCCCACTATCTGTAGCTATCTAGTAAAAGTTGATGAAGCATGCTATCTGTTGTTGTGTTCTCCAAATTGCTATTGACCATGTCTTGCACTCAGCATAGATTAAATCACACAGCTGAAATTAACAACATGGCACTCAATCCAAACATAAATCTCAGTTATACTGCTCTGTCACCTTAACGTGTTACCCAGAATCATTTAGGTAGTCCGGGTTCATTGATTCTTTTTGGTTTTTATTGTTTAACAGAGTAATGTATGAAATATGTGTGTTTGTTAACGAGCGTTTTCAGGGCCACAAACATTAATGATGTAAATCCTAGTAAAGATGCCAAAGCAAAGTAATTCTCAAGAAAAGCCTTAGGGAGCATTTACAGTCAGAACTCTGTCATAGCCCACAAAACACCATGTTTGAAGGCTGATTTTTATGCTGATTGAGGTTTGTAGATGTAGTGGGTCAAAAATGATCAAGGAATGTGATTGTCCTTTTACATGATGATGTTTTTCTACATAAATTTAACGTGTGCAGTGTGTGACCTTGAATCTCCTAATAAAAATATTATTGATGCATTGAGGACTTAACATTATCTTTGCACCAGCAGTCGTTAAAAGCTCCTTTCAAGCATTTTAAATATGCTAGGTCCCATGTAAAGCATTGATTTCCAGTTCTGGGGAACAGCATTCACAGTTGAGATGTATGATGCAAATATAGCAAGGTTTGCATTCAGGCCTACAAAGACAGCATTAAACCTCTAGGCCTTTATGACACTTCTTTCAGGCCTAAGCAATATTTCTCTTTCTCAAAATTGAAGAGAAATGTGGTCTGAGAGGCGGTGAAGCTCGCCTAAAGTCAGTGCAACCATATAACACATGCTTACATCAGAAAGCAGGCAACCCAGTGGGCAGAAATGTCAGCGAGCTCACATAATTTTTCCACTCAATTGTAACTTAAAGATATATTCTTGTCTGGAGTTACTTTCAGCACAAGTATCTTGTCTAACACATTTTGTTCTTGGCTGGAGGCGCGGCACATGACTAACATGTGCCAGGCTGTAATGCTTTGTTTTGTCTCACACAGAAGCCTCTGAGAAAAAGCTGGCATGTCTTCCTCTTCCCAGCAGAATAGCTCTGTTAGTGATAGTCGACCAGCTGTTTGTATTTCAATCATGTCCAGCAGAAGTTTTTAAGGCAATCCAAGAAACTTTAGTGTACTTAAATTAGTGGAGAATTAGCTCTCATCACTTGGGTAATCTGCTTGATTGGGCATGCTGGGTATCGAAGTATAAAGAGACACTTTTCAAGGAGAAAACAGCACATCATAGCTGGTTCTAACTAGGGATGGAATTGATAAGATTTGTTGATACCAATGCCATTATCAGATCTGCTTATCGATCCAATACTATAATGATTCCCTAATTGCTTAGTTTGGATTTTCTGTGTGGGCAAAACTGTCCCTCATAAGTCTATTGTGGCAACAATGTCAAATACAGCACTCCTAATATTTAATGCTGTGCTGCATAAATGAATGCCACCCTCTAAATGTTGCGCAGTCAGCTTCATTTTGTTGAAAATCAAACCACAATTTTGACCTCCTATGCTCAGTGTATGCCAGGATAACATTTTGACTTCTTTGTTATCATTTCTGCTGGCAGCCTCTAATGAGAGCATGATGTCTTTTATTCACAAGGCATGCAGACCAAAGTGGAGGGAGTTGATGATGGAATTGTTGAGCACAAAGACCAATGATCTCGATTCCATGAGGGAATTTATCAATTCTCAACCGCAATTGGTTTTTAATTCCCATCCCTAGTTCTAACTAGGGAATGAATGAGTTTATTAGATGAAAGTATGAAACATGTAGAACTGCATGATACATTTGTTTGTTTCTTGAGGTGTTCATAATGAGTTGTTTATTCTTGTACACCTCACAACATTTCCAGCACTTTTATCAGTTACACAGATAACATAAAGAAAAACACAATTAGCTCATTAATAAGACCACTGTTACCATAATAACCACACATAGGCTTACACTGGTACGTGATGGCAAGCAGAATAAAGCAATGCACACAAAGTAGTTAAAGCTAAGGATGCTACGTTGCTCTTGGGTGTAAGTGTGTGTAAATGGTTGTCTGTCTTTATATTACAGCCCTTTGATTGGCTTCAGGGGATTGGCATTGGACCAGTTCAGGGCATCCCCCCCACTGACCCAGTGCCCAACCCTTCCTTCCTTCCAGTTCAAAACTGGAGAGACCCACTTGTGAACTTTTTTGTCTCTTACATCCTCCCCCTTTTAGCAGATACACACATCATTGTGTGATAATATACAAATAAATAAGGTTGGCCGGTAATTACAGCTGCTTTGCTTAAGTGTCATAAATGGTTTGGTAAGCAATGATTAATGTAATTTGCTATTGACAATCTTTTTGACAGTAATTTATCTATACAAGTTGGACTTAGGGCAACAATGTATAACTTTTTTACCTTAAAATGGTAGTTTGAAAGGCAATCTATGGTACAGTTACTTTCAACAGGGAAAGTTTTGCCCCTCACATTTGCACTGAGTGACTGTCTGGGGTTTGGCATGCTGTCACTTAGTCAGAAAGTTTCATTTCTTTGAGGATGGTGAAACTTAATTGTGCTAGTTCACACATAAAGAAGCCAGATTGCCCATCACAACGTTGATTTATTCAACAGCTTATGGACCAAAGATAGCAGTAAAGATAAGAATGTGGGGAAAAAAGCAGCAGTTAGGGTGTCCATCCCTTCAGATATTACTCATGACAGATCAGGGTGCAATGCTGGGCCACAAATCTTACATGGTGCTGCTTTAGAGGAAACCTCTAGATAGATGATTAAGTTTGAGAGCAGAACTTTTTAAAGCAAGAAATGTGTGGAAGTATCTCGATCTCAGTTCTTTTGGAGAAAAATCTTGATTCACATAACATGCAGTTCTATAAGCATAACAACTGTTTTACATTATTTGGTTTAGAAGGTTTTGCTTAATGCAGTATGAGTAGTTATGTTTACAACAAATGGAAAGTAATCTTTTGTGCTGCACAGCTGTGGAAAGACTTCATTTTCCCTCTGACTCAACGGCAGCAATGAGATTGCCCTTGTGTGTTGAAACAAGCCTCTCTCAGTTGAAGATTTTGTCTGCATGCATGTGATTTGAGCTCATCCTCCATGCAGACACAAAATGAAAAAGCTTCAGATGAATCTTGAAAAGAAGCTCTGGGTCAGGCTCTATCCCCCAGTGACAAGGCGAGTCTATTAAAAGTGCAGAGTAAAACTAATGCTTCACTCTATTAGCCCCATGACATTTTTTTCAATTTTACTCTATTCAACATTAAATCTTTACACTTTCTCATTTTTGTTGTGATATAACCTACTGAAACCAGTCGGATCACTTGACATTTCCCTAACTAGATATAAATTTATTTTCTTTGGGGCGAGGGGGCTCTTTGCTCTGTTGCTCTCTATAAATGGTCAGTTGGGGCTAGGGACTTAAGATCCATGGTTTAGGTTTCCACGGACTAGCCCACCATTATCACTCCTTATGGTCCTTTTCTTCAACATGAGGAATATGCATCATTGTAAAACGGTGTATGTGTAAACGACAATGGATTTGTCATTTATTGAAATTCATACCATGATTTTTGTTTAATTATTGAGGCCATGCAAAGACTTACTTCTGTCTCTTTTAAGTGCCACTCTTGGCAGTTATATCCCAACCAAGAAATTACACAGCACTGTGTAAAACACCTCAAAAGTAGACCAGGCAACCTTCATATTTACTATTCGAGGGGATATGAGAGCTATTATTGAATATGGCAATATGTAATTTAGGCTGTTGTGAACTCTACAAGGACTTTGATGATTACATTTTGGACACAACAGACCTCAAATATGGACCAGCAAGTCAGAGCTTGCAGCTTTTCAACAGGTGTAAGGAGACAACAAACAGCACGTAGCAGAATAGATTAGTGGAGCTGAGAGGTTAAAAAGTTGAACATTTTAAGGCAGTATAGATGTTGAATAAGAGAGAGTGGTAACTTAAGACAGCTTAATTTTGCAGTTGTATGTGAAGAACTGCATTTCACTTAAATTACAAGATTAGTCTGGCCCTGACTGCCATATAGCATTTCCCAGAGAAAACTACTTAAGATGTCATGTATCATGGATGGAGTTCTACAATTAGATAATTATTTTGCTACACTACCCCTGCTTAAGACTTGGCCAGTGAACCTGTAACTTAGTGCCCGGTCTTACACATTGCATATACCTTTGAGGTGTCCCATTAGCTTATCTATTTCCTTATCATTGTTTATGGACTCACTGCCTTGCAGCTTTGTCCATTCTGTGACAAGTTAATTCTCATTAGACCAGCAGTGGTTGTTGTCCATAGCGAGCTCCTGCTCAGTCATTCGTTGTTCATTTTTAGATGGTTCAACATCATTCTGCAGCTTGATGATGTCAACAAACACAATAATATTAACTCTGTCTCTGGCTTAGTGTGTTTGCATGCGCAAATTAATCAGACTGGTCATTTCAATTAGCTGATCACATGGTTTTAGTAAATACATGCCATTAATGATTGACTTTTGATCAATCTGGGTACGCATAATACAAACCTGTTACACTGGCATTAAAGCTCATATTTTGCTGTAAATCAGGTTCATATATTCATTTTTGACTATGGATATTCACAGTCACTAATACTCAAAATACCCATTAGTTTTCATGTAAAGAGTACCCCTGCTTGTGTTGTATTCTGTCTCTGTCTGAGACAATCTGTTAGAGCTCCTGCCTTTCTAAGTCTCCCTCCCCACATGAGCCCAGTCTGTTCTGACTGGTTTACAGATCTGCTCTGTGGTAATTGGTCAGTTCAGTGCTGCTTGGCACCATTCTGCCAACAATGGCAACTGTCTTAAACTGCCATCAAAGCACTGGTATGATGTCACTCTGGTAGGTGTATTCAGGGGGAAAGAGAGGTTTTAAGCTGCTGCTGTTGTCAGGTATATGGGGAATGGGAGAAGTCCTGATTCTGTGGACTTTTTGTCTTGTTCATACAAATGCTCAATCATGGGAAGGGGACATGTTAAATGGACTTGATGGCAAGAAGCACAGTACGGGCTATTTAACATGCACAGGACATATTATTAGTTTATAAGATTAACCCAAAATCTGTAGTCTTTGCATTTCAAGTACTCTCTTTTGGTATAGTCTTTCTTTATGTATTGATTTGTGGATTTGTGTGTGTAAGTTGTTTCTTCACTTGGAAAGGACATTGTTGCTGCCACCATTATTAATACCTGTGGAAGAAAGAGGGTAAAGGGGAAAATAAGGGGGAGAGGAGGGAAAGGTGCTGACAGAGAACTGTATAATAAGCCCTTGTCTGAATCTACCAACAGCATCTCTCTTTCTCTCTCTCTCTCTCACTCTCTCTTTCTTTGTTTTTCAATTCTTTTTATTATTTCGCAGACAATACAAAGTGTTACATGTTATATCAGGATCACAGAGCTCTGTTTTCTGTGTACAGAAGGCAGAAATATCATAACCCCAACCAGCTCCCACCCTCTTCTCAACATCCCATAGTGGTTATTGCCTTAAATCCCGACTTGTACAAAGAAAAAAATGCATAGCCAAATACATTGATTCATTCATTGCAATAAAAAATAAAGGGGCATTTGATATCAACAAAAGGAGGAAGGGGATGGGGTAGTCTCTCTCCAACAGTCCAACAGCCGATGATCTCTATGATACACGCTCATCGGTGTCAGTAGTCAGAGTAAGATTATTAGTGATAAAGTTTATTATAGGGTCCCAAGTATCATGGGAGTATGCCAGAGAGCCTTTCCGTAAGGACCTGAGTTTCTCTAGTTTTAAGCACTGTAAAACTTCCCATATCCACCTGTTGTGGGTTGGGAGGCAAATGTGTTTCTATTTGAAAAAATAACAGCCTGGCCAGCAGGGTGGTGAAGGCAATGACACGTTTTGCATTTACAGGCAAGTTATTATCTTAAGGGAAAAATGCTATCGGGGGTTCAATCTTAAGTTTTGTTGAGTACCTGTTTGACAGTCAAGAACACTTCAGACCAAAAGTTGGGCAGTTTTGGACATGACCAGAACATGCGTAGGTGATATACTGGAGACTGTTTACACAGTTATATGCATCACTGTGATTGGGATAGGTTTGTGCTAGTTTAGCATTAGTTAAGTGAGCTCTATGGAGCACTCTGCATTGAAGCAGGCCGATTCTGGGGCATATTGATGAAGAGTGGACCAGTTTAAAATATTGCTCCACTGCTTGTCTGATATTTGGGTCCCTAGATCCTTCTTCCATGAGTCTTTGATCTGTGTGGTAGAAACTAAGTTTAGTGAGGCAATTTTGTCATAGATAATGGATATAAGTTGCCTTTGATTGCACTCAAGGGACATGAACTTGGTGGATTTCTGTTTCAGGGGGGCGGTTATGGAAGTGTGGGAACTGTTTTTGAATGAAATGCCTTACTTGGAGGAAATGAAAATAGTGACTTTTGGGTAAATTATATTTAGTTGACAGAGATGCAAATGATGAGGTTGTTCTCTGACCATGTGCGAAAAGCAGAGTCGGTGCAGGAGGAGAGGAAAACGTGGTGGTTATTCAGTATTGGAGCATGAATAGAAGCACTGTGCTGACAATGCTGTTTCCTAAACTGGGACCAAATCTTAAAAGTGTTTGTGATGACCGGGTTATGTGAGATTGAACTGGTATTAATGGACAACTGTGAGGAAATCAGTGAATGAAGAGAACCCTTCTAGGTTGAAATTTGTGACTATGTGAGTCCAAGGTGGGCAATTATCTGGGAGTTTGCTATGTATTCAATACAAAAGTTTATTAATATTACAGGCCTAGAAGTAGTGGCATAGATTCGAGTGCTAGTCCTCCCTCAGATTTGAAAAGTTGGAGGACAGACTTCCCTGATGAATGTGTTAAATTGTTGGTCAGGACTAGTTAAAAAGATTTACTGAGGGAAATTTTGACAAGGGTATAAAAATTTAGGAAGGATGACAATTTTTATAAGATTGACATGACCTGCAAAAGACAGTGGAAGGGCAGCCCATCTGGACAAATCTGTTCCGCATTTGTCTAGATGTGTCTGGAAATTTTAGAGGTCTTTAGAGGAGCTGGTGACAAACACCCCCCAAGTATTTGAATCCCATCTCAGCCATTTTAGAGGGAAACAAAGAGTGTGAAAGTGATCTTGCCGAATTTTTTATGAAGAATAAGTCACTCTTTCGAATGTTAAATTTATACCTGGACAGAATTCCATACTGATCCAGAAGTACTAATAATATAGGAGGGAGGGAGGAGGTAGGGTTTGAGATAAACAACAGGGGGTCGTCAGCATATAAAGAGAGCATGTGGACCTGACTGAAGCAGGATATGCCTTCGAACTAATCCTGATTTCTAAGCCAGATGGCTAGTGGTTCCATGGTTATGCTAAACAGTCGAGGTGAAAGCAGGCAGCCCTGTCGGGTCCAGTGTTGAAGTTGGAAGTAGGATACCAATGGTGTGTACCAAAGCATATGGGGCAGTATATAAAAGTTTAACCCAAGAAATAAAATTAGAATCAAAGTCATATATTTCTAAAATGAAACACAGATATCCCCACTCCTCCGTATCCACCCTACCCTTCATGCGCCACTACAACTTCAGGAGTGGTTAGATGATGATGAAAAAAATTATATTTAGTGGCCTACAAGGATTAAAAAATCTCTCCCTCTCTCTCTAATACTGTTTGATTCCGGTGAAGTTACTACTCTGCTTTATAAACTCTTCATCCACCTTTAAGCTTTTCTCTTGCTGCTTGGATCTGAAAAGGTGCTGTTTCTGAAGGGTTTAGTAAAGGTGAACAGAGAAGGAATTGCTACTGGTCTTTGCTGTGTTGATGGTGCCCCAACCTTGAAATTTCACTCCAAACAAGTGTAAAGTCTTTAAAGTTAAGACCACAAACAGTGTTAGCAGTGCTGAAGAAATCCCATGTCCACTCATTGAAATTCAGAGGCTCTATGAGTGAGAGCTGTAAACAACCACAAGCCCTGAAATTGGCACTCAAAGCGTGTTGCTGGACACACACACATTCACACACAGTCTCTGCTTTCTTAACAGTGCTTGACATTCACATGCATTCACACTCTTTAAGAATGCACACACACTCATACATACACACTCACACACACTAGCCTTTGCCCCCTCCAACATCCCTCTCTCTCTCTCTCTCTCTCTCTCTCTCTCTCTCTCTCTCCCCTGGTCTGCACCACATCAGCAGCAGCTGGAGAGTGCAGCATAACATTTCAGAGCAGAGCCGCTAAGGGCAGGGCAGGCAGATCAGCCCTGTGTGGGCCATCCAGCAGAGAGAGGGAATCTGCCCGCTAACTCTCTCTCTCTCCCCCTTCTCTCTCTCTCTCTCTCTCTCTCTCTCCTCTCCAGAGCTGCAAGCAGAGAAACAGCCAAGCTCCTCCTCCCCTGCCACTCAAGAACTGATGACAAGGCTCGGCTTTTTATTAGGAGAAGGGATCCCGGGTACGGCACGCATACCTATGGATGACAAAAATGAAAAGAAGGTATTTGATTTTCTCCCTCCCTCCCCTCCAACTCCCTCCCTCTTCCAGCAGCAGCTGCTGCCGCTCCTGCAGCACTCAGATAGAGAGATAGAGGAGAGAGAGTGAAGATGGGAGGCAGAGGGAGTTGTGACACTGTAACTGAAGACTGGATTTTTAAAATTGCATCTTGATTTTTTACTCTCTGTGCGTTATCTTTGGATGAGGATCTAGGATCTAGGAGGCATCTTTGGAAGTTTTATTTTGGGCACAAACAACGGTAACTGTCAAAAGTGTATCCATTTTTAATGAAATGCTGAAGATGTTTAAAGAAAGTAACTGTATTTAAAACTGACTTTATGTTCATATATTTTAGTGCTAGCTCTTTAGTGAGTTGTGTATGTCTCCCACGGTAACTTGAGTGCTATTCCAGGGGCTCTTGAGTATGTAACGAGAGTGTCTGAGCTCTCGTCCAGAAATAGAGTAATGTTAGGTCTGTGCCTCAGTTTGTTTGGCTCCACTAATTAAGCTGGTAGTGTGTGAGGAGCAGAGCAAAACACAGCATGATATGTTTCACTCAGTCATCTTATGTCTTGGACATATTTTGACATCAAACCTGAATTTCTTGGAGCGTGAAAGAGGCTTACAAAGTATGATAAGGAGTGAAATACAGGGGTTGAGATGTCAGAAAGCAGGCTTGCAGTGTGGGAGTGTTGTGACTTTATTTCATGTTTGTTTGTGCATGTGTAGGTGTGTGTTTTCAGTTAGGGAGGAGTGCATTATTGTCATCTGTGAGCAATTCTTATTTCCTCTATACTGCTGTTTAACTGCGTTTTAGACACAGCATGATGTCTTTTTTTTTTTTAGCTCAGCCTTACAGTAAATAATTAAATGTCAGTAAGCTGTTTGGCTTTTCCTGAAACTTGTTTGGTCGCACAACTTGAGGGTGCAGCCTTAGGTTGAATATTGCAAAAACCACAGGTATGATGTTGCAGAAAACATTGAAAATGTTGTGTAGCCAAAATTAGCATTCCACAAGTTTTTAATGATGCCTCAAGCCATGCAGCATCTTCCTGTGGGGCTGTTTATGTTCCCCCAACATTCCACTAAACAAACTCCCAGACCTTTTAACAGCAACACTGTTTGCTAATACACTTTCTGGACAAGATGTCCAATAAGTTCATGTGCAAGCAGTGACTGACACACTCATCTCTACTACCTTCATTGTTTCCTTTTGCTAAAAACATCTCCCCATAAGGTTTATTCACCAAACAGCAAACCAGTGTCTCTGCTTTGTGGATAGTTTTAACACATTGGAGGAGAGACTTTCTTAGAAATTGACTTCCTGGTTCGCGCTCTGTTGCGAATGAAAATTATTCTGGGATTGCTCCCAGCACAGACAAAGAAGTCCAAATCTTAGACCTTTTCTCCCTTTTTATGCAAAATGTATCCTCAAAATGTAAACACTGCTCCCCAATTTAGTAAACATCGCTTATGGAGTGCTGTTTATTAAATGGAGTCCTCAGTTTGAAACAGGAAGTAAATAGTGAAACCAAAAGAGGAAGAATGGGGGTCCCTACTCAACTTGGATATATCTAGTTTGACCATAGAGGTCAGCAATACAGCATGTTGGGGTTTGGGCAACAAAATGGCCAGCAGCCAAAGAGTAACTGTGGTCTGTCACAAGTAAGCACAAAACATGGATGAAATTTAAAGACAGAAAGGCAGAATTTAGAGGCAGGTCTTACTTCCTTTCACCCAGTCCTAACTGAATGCTAGTGTCAAATGTCACGTCATGTCGCAGTGTCGAATACCCTCTGTCCAAACTGCATCCATCAAATATTTCATTAGATATTCTGTGTTTCCTTTTGTAAACAGAACATGAATTGTTTGATTGTACAAGTGGAGAGCTGGGCATGTAGTGCTTTGTTATGACAAGAAGTAGACTCAAAGGCTCATCAATATACAGCTCCCTCTCAATGAAATAGATAAAAGTTCCACTCTGTCCTCAATGTTAAACAGATTACCAAGCTCTGCTAAGTGACAAAAGTCAAAGAAAAACAAGAAAATCCTTGCACCTTGTTAATCTGCCGGTTTCCCTAGTTCTTGTCCATTTGAACAACAGAGTGGAAAAAAGAGACAGGACATCAAGGCAAAAAGTTTGCGCCACATTGTGCTTCATTGCTAACAGGCAGTTAGGAAACTCACATATTATTCTACGTTATTAACCTGATTTTGTCGCTGATGCTTGCTCGCATCATGTTCAGTTAGGACTTAACTGTCAACGTGGCAACGACAAAACAATTCTGTCATAGCAGCTCAGTCATTGTGGTGGCCATGACAGGAAACTTCCCCTTGCTATTAGGATTGAGGTTTCATGTCTTCGAAAACTGATTAAAATATTCAAGGTAATGTAAGTGCTAAACTGAAATTTGTATCTAACATAAGAGTAGTCCAGTATTGGGATTAACACTGACATTTTAATAGGCAATTTTCTGAAAACCCTGTGAATATCTTAAAGATTTCACAGTAATAAGTGAATAGAAAAGTATTTTGATGCCATAATGTAAGATATAAATGAGCTGGAAATCTAATTTTAATCTTTGACACTTTAAACAAACCTGTTTGGAGTAATATTGGAGAATTGTGGCTTAAAGTCCCTGAGGCATTAGTTGAAGAAAGGTGTGAGGTGTAGATGGTGTTTTAGGGAAGGAGTTGGGCAAGGTTAACCCTAACTTTTACCAGAATTCTTTTATTTGAGTTTGTTGGGATTTACATAAAAAAAAATCAATAAGTGTTCCTCTAATAAGACCAAGGATAAAGAGAGTCTTGTAAATTATAATGGAGCTTTACTGCCATGTACATTTGTCTTTACATACAACATTTGTTAAAAGATGAGGTTCTTAAAAAATGTCCAAGGAGAGGGGTTCAAAACTTGCTGAGTGATAGTCTGGCTTGGATCTGTTTGAAGTCTTTGGCTCTTCTAAGGGGACAAATATAGCCTTCTTCAGCTACTGTATATTGTTCACAACCAGAATACAGTTTAGGGAAGATGGGAAACCGGACAAACCAGCTTTAATTTGGATTTCTACGGTTGTCGGTTAGGGCAAAGATTCAGCTGCTGTATGGTTGTCAGACAGGCTTGATGGCATAAGAAAAGGTATCCATTGTGTCACAACAAAGTAGAGACTTCTCTTGTGAAATCCTCTTCAGGCTTATTTCGCCTCTTCCAGACATATGAGTGTGTAATTTTCTAGCCTTGCTCCTTTTGCAGCGCTTATGCCTTTCGGCTTGTGTGTCATGCTCACACGTGAAAGCCTTGTTTATTTGTAAAAGATAGTCTTACTATGCTTCACATGATTCAGGTCAGATATGCAAATCAAATAATTTTCTCTAGTTTTTCTCATTTCTCCTTCCAAATAAGGTTTGGACCTTGTTATTTGTTATAGTAATTGCAGCTCATGCTGGAAAAATGTGAATATGTTACCAGCCAAGAGTTGATATTTGGTTTACCTCATACTTTGTTGACATATTTGATTTGTATCAGTATATTTTGTTGTAACTTAACCCCTTTATCTGTCTCCATTTCCTCCTCAGTGCTCTGTGACTAGCCAGGGTATCAGCCCGTGCTCTACTCTGACCAGCAGCACAGCATCCCCCAGCACTGACAGTCCATGTTCAACGCTCAACAGCACGACCAGCCGGCCCCCTCTCAGCCGCTCCAGCCCTTGTGGGACTATCACAAGCCCAAGCTCCACGCTGGAGAGCAAGGACAGTGGGATCATAGGTGAGAATTAACTCAGACTTTAACTTTGCCACATAGCAATGGTGTTGTACAGAGAAGACTTGCAAGGATTATGTCCTCAAATCAAGGTGCAGTCAGAGTACAATAGGTGAAATTGTGGAGGATAAATGTATTTAAATGTATAAGTACAGGTAAATGTATGTAACAGTTAAAGTGCCTCATCATTTGTGGCAGTCTTTTCTAAGTATGCAAGATAATGAAAATACCTAATTGATTCAAGTCAGTCATTCAAGTTAAGATTTTTGTCATTTTTAACCCCAGAGCATACAGAACAGACCCTTGGTTGGAAACCAAAGCTTGTGAATTCTTTTTAAATAGCTTCAGACTGACCTCACTGCAGCTTTAACCACCTGTGGTACTGTTGCCAAAGTATTCAATAACCTGGCCAAGGATGCTTTTTATTGAGCCAAGTCAGTTTCAGATCCAGGAGGAAACAGCTTGTGACAGTAGTTCACGAAGAAGTGTTGCATTCCCACTCCTTAGTGACATTTTAAAGGATAAGAGTTAGCAGGTGTATTTTTTCTATGTTGAGTCTGACAACAAATTTTAGGTTAGCACATTTTTCCTGAGCAAAAGGCATGATAATCAATACTGAAGCATTTATATGAATCCCCTTTATTTTCAATTTTCAATCTAAGAATGTTTACATCGTGTACACTTTGTGATCAGGCAAAGCGTCTCAATTGCATGAAGTCACTGATACATCCTTTTGTCAAACCCATGAAGATCTTTAGTTGGACTGAACAGCATTTGTGTCAGATTATTTGTATCCTATTGGCTTTGAATTGAGCTGTTTTAGTACAAGAGAGCATTGAGGTGACAGTTACCACAGTTTGAGGTTGTATTATATTGCTGTTAATAGCGTTGTAAGACATCAAAGGATTTATATAAGCTGACAGGAATGTGGTGTAGTCTATTGATATCGCTGTTTCTGCTTGCTAATCCTGCAAACCAAAGAAACTCATTCTGAGAATGGCTTTTGAATGTTTGAGTTGATGATTCAATAACAAATTGTAACCATATGTTGCTACAGCTAACCTTGTTTGAACTTAGATCATTTCTGTGAGCACTTGGAGATGTAGCCCTGGGTTGAGCTTAAACAGTTTTCTCTTCCTAACTATGATATCACACATTTTATGGCTCATTAGATGCCTGATTCAAATCATTGTTGCAGTAAAAAAGCCAGCTTGCCAAAGCCAGATATGTCACACCAGTGTGGGTTTCTGCAGAACTGATATACTGATTATCATGAGTCAGTCATTCTACCCCCCAGGGCAGTATCATAGCTGACTGCTAAATAATTTATGGAAGCTTGATGTAGTATCTCCCAGCATAGAGTATTGACATGCTGCCACCCATGATGATGCACACGTTCTGTAGACTCTCTCATTGTACAGCTTCCCTGTCTGTGTCACATCCCAGCATATTTTGTTAAAACATCATAATATGGAGTTGCTAAAACAACTAACCCAACAGCCTCTATGAGACTGCAGAAATGGAAAAAACAGAGCTTTGTTGTGTCCGTAAGTCAGATTCCAGCTTGTGATTAATGTTCTTTGCTCTTTGAAGTCTGAGTTGGACTCTGATTTCAAAAGCACATTAATTTGGCTTTGTATTACATTAAAAGCTTCTTGGTGGAATTGTGGAGCTTTTGCAATGCCTTAAGAGTTTCAAAATAGCTCCTGGAAGAGTTTTTTGTAGACAAGGGCATAACAGCCCTTTAGCAATGCCCATAGCCTCCCTGTATGAGGTAAAATGACAACATTTTTATGTATGAATAAGGCACTCATGAATGATGCGATATTTGTGTGTCTACAATACATAAACAAGGGATGGAAATTGAAATGATTGATACCAGTGCCACTATTGAGTCTCATATTGAACAAATGCTTCTGCTTGTTGTGTGTTTCCACCCTTGCCTGAAATCATACAGCCACAGACGTCACATTTTGTGCTGTCGCCATCAGAATGAAACCAGCCTTCTTTATCCTAGATACCATAAATTTTTCCTCAAATTCTGTGTTTCTGTTCCGACTGCAATATTTTGAAAGAGCGACTAGGAGGAAAGCGTTGATGGGGAATTGTAAAGTATATAAGCAAATTATATTGATGCTCAAATAAGTTGAAACCGATGTAGGTATCAGAATTGCTTGGTTGGACATACCTGCTGACTAACTTCACAGATGTAGTTTCCAAGTTTCTATTGGGTCTCACAAAATCAGCTCAGCTGCACATAGACATGCAAACCAATCCATGAAAGTACAACACATAATAAATAGAAAATTTTAGGTTTAAATTAGCTTCAAATCCTGCTGTTTAGGGCTTCTACACCCTCCTGCCACTTAATCTAACATTTTGGGGAAAAATGTATTTATATATTTATATACAATCCTTAGCAATTTTATTAGGCCAACTGTCATAAAAATGACAAAACCATACAGCATTATGAAGTGCTTTAAGTGATTTCTACATTTTACCGTTTGTACAGGAATGAGGAATTTGAAACTGAATTCACCTTTTATACCCAAATTTGAGCCGGTTCACCTAGCCATAGAACTAACTACCTAACCACCATAGAACAGGCCAGTTTTATTAGGCTTTTTTTTGTAATGACTAAAGCCTTGGTTTCTTTGATATTCTTCTCTATATTCGCTATTGCCCTCCACCAAAGAGCTCTGTCTTTTGCTGCCAGTTTAGAGAAGCTCTCCAGTCTCCAGTCCGTTCTGTTTATTCACTAAAAGTCAGAGGGAAAGATGCTCAACATATCTCCCTTTTTTCTCTTCAGTAAATCCGTTAATTTCCTTCAGCTAAGGAATCAGACAATACAGATAACAGAGACAAAATCACATGAACCGCTACAAAAATAAACAATATCTAGGCTCCTTTTTTATCTTAGAAGTTTTGGTCCAGAAATCTTAAAGACACCATTTCAAAAGAGTGTTGTTCAGCTTTAAGAACAAAAACCTAAACAATACCCAACCTTAGGAGTCAGTTTGCAGTTTTCCATCTTTATGGAAGACAAAAGTTCCAGGATGTGATTTATTAGTGTTTCTAATGATGCAACCTGCTGTAGCATTATGAAATCCAGATTAGGCATATGTGATGCAAACAGCCAGCTGGCCAGTCAGTTTCAGTTGTTTGACTTGAGCTGATGTTTCCATGTCCAGCTGCCTGACAGTATGTAGCTTTTGTCCTCCACCCATCTTTTTGCTTCATATCCCATGCACACATAAGCTTGACAGAGGATTAAAGGATTTGCTGTCATTTTGGAAAACACCTGTTTGATATAAAGCTAAGCATTCAGTTGTCAGCACAAGCTCTTTCTCTGCTTATGTATTTGATTTATGTTTGGGTGTGTTTACTGTCTCACAATGCAATAACCCACTCCATACTGACATTTTTTTTCTTTTAAAATAAAGATAGACAATCTAGATTTCAGGGCTCTGTAAATGATTTTTACAGTTCGTGCCATCAAATCTTCTTCTAATCTACGGAAGCAGGCTGTCTCTGCTTATAAAAATTCAGGTGGTGAACAGTGTTGATAAGGGCAGAGGAAAAGCAGGGAGTTATTCAAATTTAGAAGTTCTATTACGGCTCAGTATCTTAGCAAAGATGATGACTGATAAATGTTCTTTGCGCACAAAGAATCTCACTCTCACATTTTTCCTTTCTTACCCTCAATCACCTCCCTCATTGCTCTAATCCCCCTATGTGTTTCCATCCCCTCTCAGCCACCATCACTAGTTCTTCGGAGAACGATGACCGCAGCGGCTCTAGCCTTGAGTGGAGTAAGGATGGAAGCCTGAGAGGCAGCGGGCGCCATGGCCTGGCTCAGAGCGTGCGGGCCGACACCTGCTCTCCCGTGGCTGAAGAAGAGTCCAACAGCGCCACAGCGACACCAGCCGACACCCCGTCCAAAACCGACCAGCAACATCAACAGCAGCAGCAGCCGACTAACACATCCGCAGGGGCACCACAGCCTCCAAGTCACTCACCTGAGGGACCTATTTCATATCCGCCACAGACATCTTCTTCCCTCATGATGCCGAGGCCAAACTCTGTAGCAGGTAAGAGCTTTTGACATCTGGATAACGTCTGTGCAGATTTAGGAAAGGAAGATTTCTGTTTACTTTTCCTCAGCATACATTTAGCGTCACATGAAACATTTGACTTCTTCTTGTAGCCTAGTAACTCTTTGTTCAATGACAGAAAAAACTGACGTTGTGCTTTGGTGTCTCACTGCATCGTATTGCCAGTCAGATCAAGATTGAAGCGCTATGATACAGCCTGTGCCTGAGGCTGACAAGTGTTGTGTCATTTCTTGTTCCAAGCAATTGACAGACACAGAGAAAAAAAAACACATGTAGATACAGAGTGAATAGAGTTTTTCAGAAGCCAGGTTTCAATGAGGTGAGGGTTTAAAAGCAGAGGTTTGGGATTAGGCAGCTGTTGCGTGTTGCGCCTTGGCCCCTGCCCTTGCCATGTTTGACTCAGGCGCGAGCCACTGTCTGGCTGATCTGTTCTGCATTCCTGCCCTGGAGCCTCTCTGTTATGGCTCAGCCCGCCATATCCACACAGCTGTCACAGTTGTTGATGTCCCTCTGTTACCCCCTTTTTCCCGCTTTGTCTTTCCCCCGCTCTTTCCATCTCTAGATCTCCCTGACATGGCCTTTTTTTTACTGTTGTGGCTTTTGACCTTTGCCCTGTTGTTGTGAGAAACAGAGAAGTTGTAAGTCTTCTTTAGGAGTTAGTTGAGACTTTGTTGTTTCAGGATCTGTGAAACTCAAACCCTATAAGAACATTTTTGAGCCATTTAAGGAGTTGTATTATGCTTCTTCAAATTTTATATGCTCTTTATTGTGTTTGACATATCGCATCTACATAGTAGAGTACTTCTTTGCACAAAACAACAAAGCCCATGACACTAAGACTTCTCCCTTTTCTCCATAAACAGCCTGACTGTTTGTCTGAGCAGCTGATTCTCCCAACCCCCTCATTCGGCCTACCTGCATGATGTCCACTGTTACATCTGTAGTTAAAACTCATGATGGCAAGCCCAGACCTGGTAAAACATGGTGCTGAACTAGGGAGGGACAACGATGACAAACATTTAAGCATTTTTGCAAATACAACTCACCATAACCCAGGAGCAGAGGGAACCATGGGCTTATGTTTAAAAAACCCCATAATGACACATTCATGAGGACTCACTTTGTTTTTATCAGCTTCTTAACAATGACATTTAGGAACATAGTCAGCTTTAAGTCACCAGTTGACACAATATTCAATTAAACTGTTGCACTTCCTGAGCATGGAGAAAAATGTTGTGAAAAGTAAGGATTATACAGTGCTGATGGTGTGTTTGTCATCTATTGGTCTTTGGTCTGAACTGATCTGTTGTTTCTTTCGATAACTATTAGTATTTTATTAGTTTATACCTCTGTATTAAAGCAGCACTGCAGATCTTCTGAGCCTTCAAATATTCTCTCCAAAGTCTGTTCAGTGGAGCTCGGCGCTGTAACAGAGACTATGCCCCCACCCCCTTCCCCCCACAGCGCTTCCCTGCTCTGTTTAGGGGCTATGTAACTTTTGCTCCTGTGACGGGGACACATATTGCAAGATGCTGCAAGAAGTGCAAACTGCGATACGGCACTACGCGAGATTTGGCTTCCAGCTAAAGAAGCCGGTGTTTTGCATGTAGTAGTAGCAGCCATGGCATCCGCAAAGCGTGTGAGGAGGGCTCTTTCTCCAGATTCAAGGGCCGAAAAGAGACTATTGGACAACGCAAGGAACAAAACTAGAATTAACATTGGAGCCCACTTTGCTCGGTGGCGAGAGCATCGGGAGATGGAAAATTGCAAGACGGATGCCGAGCTTGCAAAGTTACTGCTGGAGAGGTAAGTTTTCGTCGGGTTTTCCACCGTTCAACACTTGGTTTCAGTTAGTGGTTGCTCCATAGCATTGCATGCTTTGTGTAACTTGGCGGACGTTGTTTTGTCACTAAATGCTACCAGCGGTTATTTGTTCCTCAGATTGCTGGAGATATTCATGGTGCCGTGACGCTCGGTCATTCACTATTTCACTATTTCTTCTACGTCTTTGGACGTCCTGTCGACTCGCTTCTCCCGGCTCTGTATGTCAACAAATGCACGTTGCTGTGAGGCGCTGTGTTACGACAGTGCAATAACACCCAATGACCAGAGCAGCCCCTCGAGAGCAGACAAACCTGAATCTTACATAGTGGGGCTTTAAATCCTTCCACATAAGGAAGTTGAGTGCTCTTGTGTGCCTTAAGTATCATCTGCATTGTGCAGTGTCAGATGTTTTTACAACTACGTCAAGAGCACAAGTGGAAGACTGCATGATTACAAGGTATAGCATTGAATCTATCTCCGGTTGTACTTTTATCGTTCATACCAGTGGAGTCAAAGACAGAGAGCCTGAGTGTAAGGTCTGCACTGTCAGACTTCACAGGTGAGTATGTGAGGATCTGCTCTCTCAAAATACAACACTATTCAGTCTTAGTTATTCTAAAAAAAGTTGTATTGATTTAATCTTTATGTTTCTCAACGGCCTGGTACCAAATGGTCTATGGCCCACTACTGGTCTGCAGCCCAGTGTCTGGGGACCTCTGGTTTAGGAAAACTGGTAAAAAAAAAAAAAAAAAAAAATAACCCTGAATAAGCCCCACTTGAAAACATCCCAAGCAACCCTTTTCAATTTCACCCCAATTCACCCTTTAGGAGCGGGCTCTCTGATTGTTTGGTCAGTGGACCAATCAGAGAGCCATGAAAGAGTCATTTGTTAAATAAAAAAGTCTACATCCCTCCCTTGCAGTTGCCTGAAATAAATGCAAAATTAGAAATAGGGCAGGAGTTAGCAATGACAGACTAAGGTTTGAGAAGCTAAAGTTTAAGTGCAACAACTTTGTCAAAAAAGCAGTGTCCAAAGCATTGTAAAGACTTTTTGGCACAGGGGTATCCCAACATATACAGAAACATAATACAGCGCACTGCATTGTAAAAGCAAACAGTTTTGTAATTGAGAGAAAATCATAAGGAACAGTTAATAGAGGTTGGCTTGGCTTGGGAAGAACTATCATGGAATTATAAAGGACTCTGGTCAGATCAATAGCCAAGACAAAGATGAGCCAAAGAAAAACTCACACTGAGACAGCAAACACAAACCCCAGAATCCAGACAGAGATCACACAGAATAGCAAATGTCTCAACATGAGAAAACTAGGTTTTAGCTAGAAGGTGATGTCTTTTGTTTATACTGCTGGGTAGCATGACAAGATAAAAAGGCCGAGTTACCTGTTTGTACTTGAACGCCACAGCTGCAAATGTTCTGAAGTTTAATTGCTTGAATGCTCCAGCAAGAAAAAAAAGTCTCCCTTGGGTTTGACCATGATGGAACACAGTAACTTTTCACTCCTGTCCACAGCCACAACAGCGTGTTTCTGTCTTTGATGGCATACTGCTCAGGTTCCTCTTGAGTTCAAACACACTCATTCTGCATGGCCTTGGCCGGGGAACATCTGCCTTATGAAAACTGTGTTGTGTAATGGTGACAGTTTGCATTGATTCTGTTCAATTTCTTACAAGTCGCTCACCTTCTTATCAAAGGTAGTTCGTTTTTCTGTTTGGCAAAATTTGCTCTTCTGCTTTTCATTTTTAGGTGCTTTTTGACAGCATGAACTTTCCCCTGGAAATAGGGACCTTTTTGGGGACTTGATGCATTTTAACAGTGGGAACCAAGGTCTGTCTTTTGTTCCACTGAAAAGTCCCTGCTCAGGGGTACTTTCAGGAGTACTGTCCATAGGTCTGGGGACTTTGGGAAGGGTCTGCAGTGCTGATTGGTTGGTGGACTTAAGTACTTGCAGTGTTTTTATATACACTTTAGATAGATAACATGTCTATGGTGAGGACTTACTATTTCAACATGCTTTCAACTCATCAGCACCCCATTAGATTTATTTACTTTATAGTAATTCAGACTTTCCTTGAGATTCATGTTTGTGATAAAATCAGGGAGAAAGGTGGTTAAAGATTAACAACTATCCTCTTAGCTCATTCCTCTGCATACTATGTGCTATTAAGTTAACTTGCCAAGCAAATGAACAGAAGAAAATAGCTGCAAGCTAATTGGGTGTCTCATTTACATCCAAACTTGTATGAGGAGAGTGAGAATAACATCATATCCCAGCTTGATACATTCCAGTTACAAGCTGGAAAGGTAGGGGTAGCTGGAGGATGTCTGACTTCAGAGCTGAATCTCCATCTTTCCCACAAATGATGAGGCCTTCCTGGTCAAACCATCATTTGGCATCATCTATATTATATGACCTTTGTTAGTTTCCTACCCAAACCCACTGGGCTATCATGTGGTGCTGTAGCATTTATTGCTTCTAGTGAAGTCATCGGCCTGATTTGCTAATCTTCCAAGGACTTAAGGCCACTGTGGAAATCTGAAAATCAATGGGCTGCAGGAACCCTCAAGTTTCTCAAAGGTCACATATTTAAAAAAAAAAATACATTATTTAATGTTTTTTATGCAAAAATAGTTGTTTATGGCCTGTCCACAATCACCCAAACAAAGGCCAGTCTCCCCTGTCCTAGTGTTGATTGCTCAACTTTTAAGAAAGTGTGTGCTCAACTTCATGAGTGGATTTTAGGTTACTGACATCAAAACATCCCTAGCAGGACCAAAAAAAGAAGGGATATATGCTTGAAAAAAATCCAACATCTGAGTAGATTTTTTAGGCAAGAACCTTGAAATATTTTTTGGGGTTTTCTTGGACCAGTGTTAACTTGTTGAAAAGTAGTGAAATATTTGACCTGGAACTAAAACTCCTGGTTATTTTGATAGAAAATTAGCCCTTGCCTAATGTTTAGAGAGTCAAATGAGGTAGACCAGACATAATAAACATGCCATAACTTTTTTATGGCTTTCACAAAGTACACTGCTTTTACTCAATATTTTATGTCTCCATCCCACAGTGGAATATGTGCCCTTAGTGTAAACATGAAGTGGTACATGGCATTGTTTTGCTGATTATGTGTGTTCATTGGCTGTGGGATTGTTCCATAATCCCATACCCTCTAACTTCCCACCGTTATTTTACCGCTAACATAAACCTGAACAGCACAGACACACTCTGCCCCATAAAGCAAACAGACCCGGGACTGCTCCACTGTTTATGTGTGTTGGTGTGCGTATCGGCACCAGCGTGCTGGTCTCCCTTGGCGCTCCAAGAGTTTATGGGGCTGATGTCATAGTTATGCAGCGTTGCCCTCTGGGGGCCTGCAGAATTCACACCTCAGATTTTTACGCTGGGTGGCAGAGCCCTTTGAGAGGACATCAAGGACATGGTGAGACAGCTTCATTTATGGTCTGCACCAATCTGTGGCAATGTCACTTTATGCGACAGAGTCTGTTTCTTCTCAGTTAATGCTCAAGGAAATTATGTTCAATAAAAAATAATTATTCTGGAAAAGCAATTACAGAAGCAGGAAAGAGCTAAATGGAAGAGATTCCATTGTACAAAACAAACAAAATTGCGTTCATCATTTGTGAATTCACTCAATGTGCCGGAAGCCCAGTGACTATTTTCCCAGTACTTGGGTCCTTATGCTAGCACATTAAATAACAAGATGCCTGCTGTGAGTGCTCATTTATGTTATTCACAGACATAAAGATCCAACATAAAAGGAATAAAATGGCTGGATTGTATATGCTTTAAATTCTGCAACTCTCAGCAGTGCTTATTGTAGCACAAGAAGCCTCCACAGCATTTCTTATGGACTCATTTTTTCTGAAAAACTGCTTCCAAGCTGCATAATGTTCCATGTAGTCCTGCAGCCATACATGACATATCTAAACCATAGATAGGGTTAGTGTATTGTCATCATTAGGTGTGGGTGAATATCTTTTATGGTATCCTCTAGGGATGGGAGTCAACACTTCTAGGTCTGAGAAATGTCACTTTGTTTTGAGAACAGTGGATTGCTTCCTTTGGGTTTGGAGGGACTCCTGCTCCAGATGAGTTGGGTCTTGTTAACAGGTGAGAGTAAGATGGAGGATGAGTTCCTCAGTCAGATTTATGGGGATTGAGCTTTGACTCATGTCTTGCACTGAACTTGCAGTTGCAATGAAGAGTCAGCTATGAGGGCAAAACTCTCTGGATCAGTCTGTAATGCGAGGGGTTTTTGCATATGGCACATTGCATTTGGTTATGTGAGATCATTGATGAAAAAAAGAATACCAAAATTAGCTCCCTTAGCAAGACCAAAATGGGTACTGAAAGATTACATCAGTTCCACAAGGCAAATAGCAAGGTTCAGCAACCTCCAAATTTTAATGTCCACATAAAGCTGGTTTCAGAAGCCAATGGATCGTAATAAAGTGCACATCTTGAGGAAAAATCTACCTTTTAGTATTTTTGCGCATGTATTTTGGCCTCCCTAGTACCTACCAACCTGCAAAATGTGAACTGAGCCAACCTTGTCCTTTGTTTGTAGTCCACCTTTGTCTGAAAACATGACTTCTGACAGGCTGTTTAGAGCCTGGGCTCAATGTAACCTTACAGTTGGTCATTAAGGCAAGGCAAGGCAAGTTTATTTCAGTTTGAATTTTCCTCAGGATCAATAAAGTATCTATCTATCTATCTTTCTATCTATCTATCTATCTATCTGTAGAGCACAATTCTTACACGAGGTAATTCAAAGTGCTTTACAGAAAAAGAAAAATACATTATAATCACAATACAAAATTTAAAAAAAAATCATTATAAAATGAACTTTAAAGAGAAGAGTGCAGATAAGATCCTTTCAGTCATATGCACAGCTAAATAGAGCTGTTTTGAGCCTAGATTTGAACATTGTCAGAGTAGAGGCCTGTCTCACATCTTCAGAAAGACTGTTCCAGATTTTAGCTGCATAAAACTGGAACCCTGATTCCCCATGTTTAGTCCTGACTCTGGGCACCAGCAGGAGGCCGGTCCCTGAGGTCCTCAGAGTCCGAGATGGTTCATATGGCACTAACATGTCAGACATGTACTTTGGTGCCAGGCCGTGGAGAGACTTGTACACAAGCAGAGCTGCTATAGAGTCTATTCTCTGAGCCACAGGAAGCCAGTGTAGGGACCTGAGCACAGGACTAATGTGCTCGTACTTCTGGTTCTGGTCAGGACCCGAGCAGCAGCATTCTGGATGTACTGCAGCTGTCTTACAGCTCGTTTGGAGAGGCCAGTGAGCAGGCCGTTACAGTAGTCTAACCTACTGGAGTCAAATGCATGGATAAGTCTTTCCAGGTCAGGTTTAGACACTATACCTTTGATTTTGGCCATGTTTTTTAGATAGTCAAAGGCTGCTGATGTTATTGATTTGATGTGGCTGTTAAAGTTGAAGTCTGAGTCCATTATTACCCCAAGATTTCTAACCTGATTTGTAGGTTTTAGAGAGAGAGACTGGAGGTGACTACTGAAAATTTCTCTTTGTTTCTGTGGACCAAATATGATGACTTCAGTCTTGTCTGAATTTAGCTGGAGAAAGTTGTTTTGCATCCACACACTGACCTGTTGGATGCAGTGACAGAGTGAATCCGCTGGTCCATATTCACCTGCTGTCAGTGAGACATAGATCTGAGTGTTGTCTGCATAGTTGTGGTAGGACACATTATTACTTTGTATTAACTGGCCTAAAGGCAGCATGTAGAGATTGAACACAAGGGGTCCCAGGATTGACCCCTGGGGCACTCCATAGGTCAAGGCCATGTGGTCTGAGACACAGTTACCAATTTCACCAAAGTACTTCCTGTCTTCTAGATAGGACTTCAACCTATTTAGGGCAGTGCCAGAGATGCCCACCCAGTCCTCTAGTCGCTGTAAGAGGATCTTATGATCGACAGTGTCAAAAGCAGCACTCAGATCTAGCAGGACTAAAACTGAGACTACCCCTGACCTGGTATCTACACCCATAGATCTCCACTAACAAGCATTGAAGCATACAGCTCTACTTGTGCTGGCAAACTCTGAGAGGAAAGGGTCAGGTTTTAAAGGAGCTCATTTGCATTTGAAGCGACACCAGAACAGCACATTATGTGAAAGGCTGTTTAGTGCTGGCCTCTAGAGAGTCAAATCACCCTTTGGAGATTGATGCAAGTTATATTTTGAAGACACTTTGTTAAAATACAAGGGACACAATACTGTGTTATGAGGTGAACAAAGGTCTGTTATGGCTCATTTCAATCCCATATTAAAATACACGTTACACATCAGAAATAAACGTATAACTTTTGGGATTTTGCAAGGTAAATAACTTCAAATTCAGCTATTTATTAATCAAATTTAATTTAGCTGATTATCATGAAGAAAACAATAGCTAATCAGTCAAAACTGAGCACTTTTTATTCAACACGGGCTCGTAGCATCAGCAGGTAATCAGAGTTCACGTGTTTTGATGACTAAAGTGTGGCTAAAATGCTTGACAGTGCCAGCACCACCAACATCGGTCCTCTTTCAGCTTTACTTCCAGATGCCTATGCTGAGATTGTAAATACTTTTCATTCTGTTTGAGTATAATGTAACACAGCTCACAAATATCTCTGTCACCACTTTTACATCAAAATACTGCAAAATTATGGTGTTTCTCTCTGATGCCATCTGCTAAAATGTCCTTCGCTAACATTTGAGTTGAGGGGCATTATGGTTGTGTGGCAGTAACCCTTCACATAAGCTGCAGTGTTTGCTAATGGCGAGAAGCTGCATTTAATTTTAGATGAAGCATTTGAGCAGAATGTGTGCCTATACCAGTGAAAGAATCTGAAGACTGGGTAACTGACTTGTAAATTTAGTGATCACTACAGAGGTACATCACTTTAGAGGTCACATATTTGAAGTGTACACTGGTTCCTAATGTCTCAAGAAAATATCTTAACCTCTGCCAAGGAGGTTATGTTTTTGCTGCCATTTGTTTGTCTGTTAGCAAGATTACGCAAAAACTACTTGATAGATTGTGCTGAAGTTTTAAGGAGGTGTTGATAATGACCAAACTTAAAACCAATTAGATTTTGGTGGTAATCCAGATAACCGAAAGATCGTTTTTGCTCAATAACTGTCTATCTAATAATGACATGATTCCGAGTGCTACATGTGGGTTTTCCGGGTCAGTTAATGGTAACTTTATCATGGAACTATTGCTTATAGATTTAACAGCAATATGTGGCAAAAGTTTGCTCGCTCCGAGTGCTTTTTAGTTTGAATTTTGTCTAAAAATCCACTCAGATATGGGATTTTGGCATGCCTATAAGCCCCTTTGCTTCAGCCTTCTTTAGATCAGACTGTAGAAGTGCATACGATCTTTGCTTTCATAGCTGTGCTTTAATGTTTACTGGCAGCACCAATAAGCCCTGTTGTGCATTTGTTCTGGGGCTGGCTGCAGGCTTAACAAACAACTGGCTCAAAGAATGTTTCCCATCTGTGGAAAGTGTCATATCCCCTAAGTGAATAATTAGGGAAAAGTTGACAAATGAACAGCTTTTGCTCACATTTTCCGGAAGGTTGAGCCAACAACATAGAAAGAGTTTTTCTGGTGTTGGGGGGGTTATGTAGACATACCTCTCTACCTCCTACCTTTCTGTTTCATGATATTATCCTTAAGTATTGTTCATGAATGGGCATACATATTATTGGAACTGTGGCTGAGTTGACTTACAGGTTTGCGCAATGTGCTGTTTAGCCAAAATTAGTTTAAAATAGCAATTCCAATATGATAACCTCCATTGTTGGGCTTCATAATGCCTCCCCACAAACTTATTGGTGGTGTTTAATACTGTCTATGGAAGAGACCCTTTGATGGAATCACAAAATGCTGGAGGGATTTACTTATACTAACGGGGCATGGCAACAACTATTGGACCCCCAGGCAAAGTAGACATATGGGACTACCCTGGCTTAGCATGTTGGAAACTTGATTTGTGATTTCTGACTGAACATAAGGGATAGATAGATAGATAGATAGATAGATAGATAGATAGATAGATAGAGTTTCCTGTTTTTCATTTTAAACTGCTCCAATGAAGGCAGAAATGATGAAGCATTTGTTGTTGTACCACAGTACTGTCCTTTTATTGGTTGCTCCTTAATTAAAAGATTTACACATTGTTGTAGCTCAAAGGCCAATATTTTTCTTGCAAAGCAGATGTGTCCATCTGCCTGATGCCAACCTTCGACTCTATAGCTGGGCCTGTGCAATCTAAGCTGTATTTGAAAGGAATGTGTGTGTATTACCCACTGCTGTGGTCATCGTACACTCATTCTGTGGGAACTCAAGCAGCTCTGTGTGGAGTCGCATATGCTGTGGCACTTTGCACCAATGTTGCTTTGCAGCACCCGTCACCATCGACAGAGTGGAATTTAGATATCTCTTTAAGAACAGTTTATAATTGTTTCATAAGTTAGTTTTGTGAAGAACTGTCTTGGCCACCATTCCTTAAAGAAAATATTTTCTGTCACTACTTGCAAGACAGCGTTAAAAATGTTTTCAGGCCTGAAAACAACTCAGACATTTATAATCCATTTAATTTAGAAATAGAGCTTGTTGTAAAGGTCACAGCTAAACACATATTAGGGGCTGTATGGGATTCATAGGAGACCCAACAAATGTACTTGAATTTTTTCAATGGCTTCTTTTATGTTTTCAGGGATCCTCTGTGAAAAGGTATCCTCAAGTGAATTCTAAGCTCACCATGTTGAAATGATTTAGACTCACACACACAATGATAAGCACCTACAGCTGTAAAACAAACGATCACAATAGCACATTCAGCCATTAGTGGACCATGTATTTGGTCAAAGCATTGGCAAGTAGCAGGACAAGGCACTGCTGACAGTGGGGAAACACTAATCAAAGATTTGTCTTGCTGAATTGATTATCTCCTCATGCATCATGTTAGTGTCTGTGACTGGAGAAGTGGTGTTGGTGAGTGTACAAACAAGAAACATACAAAAACTTCATGAGCAGCTTTTATGTCTTTGATTCCTGATTAGATTTTGAACAGAATTTGTTGACTGATAATACAGAGGTGTCAATATGACGTGCTTCAGGTCAGGTGACCTACATGTCTGTGACCTGACTGTGTGGCGATGAAAATGTACTATCATTCAGTCAGACTAAGTACAGCCCTGAGTAAGTGTTGACATAGACTAGTTTGAACATAAGTTCCCACTTACGACTGAGTTTATGCCAACTAAATTCTGAAATGTTGCACATGAGATATTTCTACAATAGAAATAATTCAGAGTTTCTGTCTGTCACTGAGAATTTTGGTGATGCATTTTCCTCGTTAAAACACAGCCATCATGTTGTATTGATTGTCTTTAAGGTGGTAAAATGACAGGTGAGAAGGAGCAGAGAGCTCTGGGGTGTGTTCTGTGTGATGATTACATCCCTTAGAAATATCTGATAAATTTGTCTTGTTCTTCTGTTTTAATGAATTGAGGTAATTTCATTCATCTAACACTAGAGTATTACTGTATATTTAGTTGACGGATGCACAACTCATTGCCACTGTTGAACTATTACACTAGATGACAAACAATAATTGTCTATGGGTAGTCACCCAATCTTAATGCTTTTTCTCATTTTACATACACTTTTGTTGCTATTTGTTGACATATTGCATTCACATTACTTGTTTTTAGGTGTTATTCTGTTCTGAGGTAAACAGGCATGACATGCAGCATGATCACAAACACTGCTATATGAGGAATGCTTTTTACTGACTAGTCACACGAAGTAGGAACATAAAATCTGAAACTATATTATGATCAGTTTGGATTGTTTTATTCAAAGGTGCACCTAAGTATATGTAGGGATGGTAATTAATACGATTTTATCGATACCAATGCCATTAACGATTCTGCTTGTCAATTCAATTCCTTAATGATCCCCTTAAAAGTCGGCCTACGTAGGTTTTCAGTGGCAACAGTGTCAAACACATGACACTCCTGTGCTGCAAAGATGAATGCTTCTGCAAGTTGCTGATGCTTAGCTGACTGAATGTTGTGCAGGAGGTGTCTTTTTGTCAAAAATAAATACACAATTCTGACCACTTCTGCCATCTGTCTGCCATGTTTTTTTTTTACTTTTTGTTGTTATTTCTGCTGACTGCCTCTAATGAGAGCATGATGTCCTTGAATTGCTAAGTATGCAGAAAAAAGTGGAAGGAAATTATAAGCAAAAAGACTAACGATATTGATTCCTGGAGGGTGTTGTTACTGATCCTCATCCCTAATTATTAGTGGAATGTTGCCACTCCTTGGTGGAATAAAAAAAAGACAAACCTAAAGTTGGAGCTAACACCCCAACTAGAGTCAGAACCCTCACATTGCTTGTGCAGCAGGCCGCAGGTATCTAAATCATATCAAGAAACATAGTGCTTCTAAAAAACATAGCTTGTCTTTTGAAATTGATAAAAATATTTCCCTTTTCCCCTCTCGCGCATGCGCCAGCAGCGCAAGCAGCCTGTTGAAGTTGCTCATGCTCCTCTTTCCCACTTTTCTGGCTATACGATGCAAATGAGCAACTAAAACAACGGAATATCCCCCTGACGATTAAGTATTAGTCTTTCTGATTCTGATTCTCGCACATCATTGCAGTACAATAATAAAACGTCTATTTAGTCATTCATGCAGAGCTTTTTAAAAAAAGGCTTACAAAGTCAAAGGGCCATATTAGTTCTGGCCACTGGAATGCCATGGTTTAGAAACTTAAGCTTGAGCTGCTTGTGGTCTGGTTTCTTAGACAGAAAGATTGAGTTGGGGTCACTGTGGCTCAGGAACGAGGCCATCTGAGGTGTTTTTCTACACGACAGAGCTTTGTAGTATGACTCATGTTGAGGTACACGACAAATAAGTCCTTCCTTGCAAAGGCAAAACTTGTGCTCTGTGATAATTCCAGTGATGGAAAAAGATCCAGTGCGTCGTTCTCTTGACCTGATTCTATGGAAATACTAAAAACAAATCTCAGTGATTTGATGCTGGTCTATCGTAACCCCAGAGGACATTGACATCTGTGTTTTATTAGGTGGACATGAAGTCATCTTCAACTGGTCCATTTGATCAAAATCTGTTACTCAATGATGTTTGTATAGGCCAGATAGGGAAATTGAAACGATATCTTCCAAACCACTGTGTTACTGTTGCATGAAATGAGATTTGGCTTATTAGATCTTACATTCTGATGTCTTTCACAGGGAAAATATTATGTAAAAGTTTGAAGCTCATCTCCTCTGGTTGTTTTCAGACTACTGTCACCTTTTATTTCTGGACTATGTCAACTTGTTTTTGTCTTTGATGTCGAAGTCTGCAGGTAGCCATGGATTTCTCTTTCGCCCTCAGCTTTGTTTACAAATGGTTCTGTTCAATAAGAGATTACAAAGAAGTGAAATGAAAACATATCTGACTTGTGTCCTCCTGCTGTAAAAAGGTCACAGTGACATCTTTTTTAAAAAAATCCACTCTTAAGAGAATTGCCGAGGCCTCAGTGTCACAGCAGGGGCAAAGTAAAATCCATTGTAGAGATCAATCTGCTTGGGTTTTAAAGAGCAATTTCAGGTTCCTCTCTGTGGCACTCTATTGACAGATCATAATTTGTCAAATGTCCCAATCTCAGAGGGACAGTGTGTTCATCGCTACTCTTTGCTACCACTAAGCCATCTGGGTGTATTTGATTGACAACGCCCCACCAATAAGACTTACGCAAGAGTTGTTAAAGAACTACCGAAAAGTTACTCTTATGACTGCATATCTTCATGCCCAAGGTCTCTAATCTCTAACAGAGTTTTAGCAGTATGGCCTGGATTCCTAATGGTGCTGTTCATGGCTTTACTTTTTGTCTTTTGTGGAAGTCTAAAATTTCAAAGAAGCTCTTTCTTAATTGAATTTTCAGGCCTGTACAGTCTTTGTAATAGTTATGTCAGGAATACTTCAACTCTAAGTTTGCTGTAAAGCAGGGCTAGGCAACTGGCTGCCTGAGGGCCAAATAGAAGAAGAGTCAAGCCCCTTTTCCCAGGACCCACACGGAAAAAGTGTGTCATTGATGTACAAATTTACACCATTGCTTGTCATTTAGCCTTATTTTCTCAGGAGAAGAAAGCTCATCAAGACTAAAAAATCTCATTCTCAAGAGTGTCCTGGGCGAGCCAAGTAGCAGCAGAGATTATTAAGGTACTAGCAACAAACATGCTACTATATATACAAACAAAATGTCAAACACATAAAATGCAATAAAAGACAAAAACTAAACAAAAACAATAAAACAACTCTGACAATTTGTCAAGATTACCAACATTAAAAAATACATCACTTAAACATCTAGATGTTTCCTCTTCCAAATCATTTAACTCCCTCTTAAGAGAGTCCAATGAAATCACTTCATTGAGTTTCAGGTCTCTCTGTAATTCATTATAGGTTTTGTGAAACTGCATGCATGTACAAAATATTAAGTCCAATACAGACCTAAAATGTGGCAGCAGCTATTTCTAGATTTAAAAAAAACATGGTTTAATCCTGACATAAAAACTAGTATCTATTTAAACCCTTTTACATATTTTCTATTGTTTTCATTGACAAAATCTAGAGAAGATAGGCCTGAACACACCTAATCAATAGATTTAGAAGAAAGCATGCAGTAAGTGTGTAATTGTTTAAGTTAATACATGTAAACCTAATTTGACAACCTCAAAGCAAAGAGAGCTGTACTTTGGCAAGAAATGTTTACATGAATCCCTTTTGGAATAACATTTAGCATAGACCATGCCTCTTGTTACCCTCTCGAAAGAAGGTAATGTTTTTGCAGGAGTTAGTCTGGTTGAGTTGGTTGTTGGTTTGTTTGGCTGTGAACAAGATAACTCAAAAAGTTCTCAACAGATTTTGATGGAATTTTTAAGAGATCTTGGTCATGGTACATGGAAAAGTGAATAGATTTTGGTGGTGGTCCAAATATGAATGCAGATCCAGGAGTTTAAGTATTTGTTAACATTGTGAGATAGGGCAGTTTTCCACATTTTTTTAATGACATTTTGTTGACCAGGGCACACAAGACTCAAAAGACCTCAATAGATTTGGCAGTAATCCGAATCTGGATGTGGGTGGAATTTTTAAATTATTTGTCAACATTGCACAATTTTTCAGTGCTAACGAATTTTGGAGGTTTTTCTCATTTTCATAAATAACTTGGCTAGTGTCAGAAATGCCTTAGGAGGGGATTGTGCTCTTGGAGCACTTATAGTGGGAAATGAAATTTCTTCTTGATAGGGGTTTTTGGGATCAGAAACATCTAATCAACTGTTTGCATGACAATTTTTTTGACTAGACGAATACGTCAATAATTTGTGTCCAGTGTAAACATAACTGTTGACAGTGTTTTGCCTTTGTTACGCATCTGTTCCCGCTCCGAAGCTAACTCAGTGGTAGATAAACTACAGGTACTGTGTATTTACATCGATTACAATGCATAACATAAGCATAAATTCCTGCTCTTAAAAGGTCAGTGTGAAAGAGCATATTAAAGATGCCGAAGATGTATTTACAGTCTAAAAAAGTACACCTCAGTTAACATGCAGTTTTGAACTTAACCTCCAAAGAAAATGAATATTATGATGCTTTAGAAAATGTTACTTTTAGGTAAATGTGTATATTGCCAGCTTTTGTTTATAGATTTGTAGTTCAGAAAGATTTGCAGAACTTCCACTCGCAGTCCAAAAGCTGACTCTGATTCTTTTTCACAAAATGTCACAATGGTTACCATGAATGCCACCAGCTTAAAAGGACCTTAAGGTGAGCAAGGTGATGGGAGCTCTGATTGTATTCAGAGGCAAAGAGGAGGACAGATCTATGGTTGGGAGATAAGGGGGCAGTGGTTGGAGCAAAGGAAATCAACCTACTCTCAAGTCTGTCATGGGAAGCACAGTGCTGAAGGATTCAAAGGGCAGACCTGCCTGAGGAAAAAGAATCCCATTTTCATCAGAACAGTCTTGACACATTGGTGCGGCTTCAAAGTCACTGTGAGCACTGACTTCAAGGTATCAAATGTACAATTTTTTCAGTGAGTAAAGGTGTGTAAGAATAGGAAGGAGTCTGGAGAGTGATGGGGTATAAAGAAATTGAAGAAGGGGAGTGGAGTGATAGGAGGTTTTCCTGTTCGAATTCTTTGCTTTTAAAGGATTTTGTAAATGTGGCTAGGCAAAAAGGAAAAAAATGGTTATGCTGGAGGAGATATTATTGCCGACAGGGATGAAGGTGTTTGAGAAAGACAAAGTTAGCATTACCTTTAGACTTAGGCTTTTTAGACCTATGGGGACAAAAACACAACATGGAAAGAGGTTTTGTTTGTCTTTTGAGAATCTCCACTCCAAGTTCAGAATCCATAATAAAAAAGGAGAAAACCTTCATGTGATCAACAGTGTCTGAACTGGGTTTTGTGGTGATGTGCTGCATAAGGTTGACTCTTTCTCCCCCTCTCCTGTTTTTACACATCCTTCTTGCCTCCACCCCTGCTTTTCTGGGTATCCATGCTATGTTCTTTCATGCCCTTATAAATAATATTGCTCTCTACTTTCTTTTCAAAACCTTTCTCTTTTCCCTCGCCCCTCAGCAGCCAGGGCTATTGATTAATACTATAGCTGCCTCCCATTAGAGACTGCAATCAGCCACTTGAGATGAAATCTTTTGGTTTTCCATTTACCCTTTTCTAAAAGTGGGGCGCACACAACAAGATAGTAGGCCAGAGTTTTGCCCCATTTTCCCCCTTCTGAACCAAAGTCAGCTGAGGCCAAAATACCTGGTTGTTCTGATGCTTACCTTGCCAGATTCCTGTGGTCTTACATACTTGCTCAATTTTTGGTCAAGTGAATATACACATGATTATAAATGTACACAGCTTCTATACAACTTGATAGCCCATTTCACAGTCAGATAAAGCAAAAGCACAACAAGAAACTCAATCATTGTTACACCTTGATACATTCCCATCAGTACTGTGAGGACGTCGTATTTGTGCCAGTTCCCAGTTTGATACAGCTTTGAGAGAGCAGGACATGTTGCATGCGCCACATACACACAAAGGCAGAGACACACACTCAGCACTCCTGTCCTCTGCTGAGTAAGCATGCCCTCCTCTCACCAATATCACAACTCTGATACTCCCTCTGGAGATGGACCAAACAGGAAGTTAGCTTGTCAAAGGGGCATTAACGTAACGACATGTATGGAGTTACTGTCCAATTCTGAGGTCAAAATGCTGCAAAACTTAGCTTTTCCTATGTGACACTACTGTTGCTATCTGCTAATTACCTCTATTAAGGTTACTGACTGGCCTACGTACCTCTGCCAACAATGTTATGTTTTTTTGCACATTTCTTAATGGATTTTTAAAAAAAATTTCAGGAAACGTTTGTCGTGCCACAAGAAAAAAGTTATAAGAATTTGACGGTGATCCAAAGACAGATGCGAAACCAGGAATTTTGTGGAGGATTTTTATAAATTTCATGGTGGGACAGTTTTCCATGTTTTCAATAACATCTCGGCTAATAATGCAGGGATTTGTGCTCTCTGATATCTTCTAGTTCACATCTGGGTTTGATGGCAAAACTGCAGCCACTACGATGACCTACCTTGTCACTAGAGGCTAGAGGTTGCATTGACTGAAATTCTTCATGTATATTGATAGAAACCATAAAGAATTGGCTTTAAATTTGTCTACTTTGTTGCTCAAATTAATGATTAAACCTTCAGTTCTCTTGCTCATTATTTATAATCAGAAATCCTGATGTCTGGGGAGAAAATTAAGGATGCCCAAGCATGTGATTTGCGATTTCTCTCATAGAATATAACGATAGCCAATCAGAAAGCAGGAAGTGTGAGTTTGGTTTGCTGCGCTGATCTTAGCTTCAACATCATACACTAAGATTTGTTCAAATGTTAGGAGTCTCTTACTGCCTTGAAATCTCCTATGATTTTGAAGATCCTCATGTGTAAACCAGCTTTAACTCACTCCTTTTCGCTTTGCTGTGTGCTTGTCTTTTTTTTAAGTGCATTCAAACGTATCCAGTGCTCAGACAGGGGTGTATGCATCTGTGCAGCAAATGTAGGGATGATGACTTTTGAAAAGGATTCATTTAGCGAGTGCCTCATGCTACCGGTGCTGTGAGTGGTTGAGCGCTGGAGAGGGGGCAGCCGAACCCTCTGCTCTACAGCTGAATGCTGCCAGTGTGCCTGCATGGGAGCACTGGGGCAGAGGAATCGCTTTTGTGCCCTCGGTGAGCTCATCGACTGGGAGCACTCTCCAGAGATTTAGCTAAGGGTCTGCACCCTGCCTACTTGTCTGCATGCCTGCCCAGGGATATTCTATGCTTGGGATAAGGGGAGGGATTTGAGAATTCCCACTGCCCATCCTGGCTCTGCTGTTGGATGTGAGTACCCAAGCTGTGCAATTAGTTTAAATATGGACTTTTAGGGACTGTAATGTTGTGCACTCACTGACCTCAGGTTTTATTTACTATTATTTTTTGTTTTTTTTTGGTCAAGAATAACTTTTTTCTTTTGTTAAAAGTAGATGCACCTTCCGTTGCAGTAAAAGTACCATAAGGGCTGAATTTTCAGACCAGTCAAAGTTATATTGATGATGGCCGCTTTCTCAGTCAGTCTGTTGTCAGTAGACGGGGTTTAATTAGTGGGACATTCCAGAGAGGAAGTTAGCGACCAAGTGATGTGCAGAGAGGGAGCAAAGAGAAGAGCTGAGTGTTTGTGACAGTCCCCTCCAAGCCGGGGCTGAGCCAGAAGAGAGCAGAGTCTTTGATACCGCTCTTCAACAGGACCAAGAGAGCATGGATCACCATGGTGATAGCATTGTGAGGAATGAAAAGCAACTAGAGGAGAGACCTTGTGGTACTAATGCACATCTTCATTATGTTGACGGACTACATTCATCTTAAGCAGAAAATATATTAAATTCTTAGAAATTAGGATAACAATTGTAATTATGTTCTGTAATAGACTACATTACTTGATACTGTTCTTGAGGCATAGTGCTTTTATTTGCAGACATGGTTTGTTTTGCATCATGGTGCTGACATTAAAATGAGCTCTCCCATATTTTGAAA
The DNA here is from genome assembly GCA_037902135.1 of Cetoscarus ocellatus. Lineage (NCBI taxonomy): Eukaryota > Metazoa > Chordata > Actinopteri > Labriformes > Labridae > Cetoscarus > Cetoscarus ocellatus. Next base: position 781,794 of record JBAMNC010000681.1, read on the forward strand.
GGTAAAACATTTCTTTTGTTTCTTGTTTTCAGTGTATATTTCAAAGTGTTAAAGTTAATCAGCTCTCTCTCCCCACACTTGAGCAGTTGTGTGTCCGGGCGCATACCTCTCACTGCTTTTGTGTGTAGCTGTCAGCTCAAATCAAGAGAAAATAAACTCTTCCATCTTGACTTGAGGGACACTTTTCTTCTCACTGCTACAGTGTACTGGTACCTACTCAGATTACCCTCCAGCGACATATAAATGTCAAAATCTGACTTGCAGCCTCTGCACTCATCTCCTCCTTAAGATGCAAAATTTTCAACAAAATATTACTCAGTGTGCATCTTTCTGACGTTTAACTTAAATATGTGTCCTTTATTAGTCTATGAAGTCTCTGTGAGGGACAGCATAGCTTCCTCTTGGAGTTTAAATGGACTCAGTCAGCTCACACAACTCCTACTATATTGTGTTTATTCTCTGTCAACAGCAACAAGTTCCACAAAGCTGGAAGACCTGAGCTTTCTTGATGAACAGCGCAACACCCCACTGCGGACTTCGATTCGCCTGCCCTGGCATAATACTGGAGGAAGGCCACCTCAAGACACTAAAGGTGACTTCTTTCATGATTGCTATAGTTGTTCACATGCAAAGAGAGAAATGTTGAAAAAAACTGCCAATAAACCATTTTTTTAGGCAACAAATCTGCATTAAGGTCATGATACTGATTGTCCAAAAGCTTACATTGAGGTATTTTACATATTTGATGAGATCAAGAAAATTAGACGATGATACGAGCCAATTGATATAAATAGTATTCTCTTTTCTGGCCACATTTAGCTCCAGAGATAAGCTTATGTAAGTTTCCTTTGGTTCTCAAGCCCTTCACTTTGTTATATGTCCAGTCTCATAGAGAGAAATCCCACATAGTGAATATTTGATGAGAACATGAATTATTTAGTTCAACATCCTTAGATACTCAAACTATTTAACCCTCTTTTGAAAACCTCCTCGTCCCTTTCCACACCTCCTCAAGCATGAAGCTTACACAGAAACATCATAAAAGAATTTAAATCATGTCTTTTTAAAACTGACTCTTTGTTTTTATGTTAATTTGATTTTGTGAATGTATCATGGACCTAAGATAGACTTGTACACTTGATGCTCATCTCAGAAAGTTTAAGACTGTACTGAGTTTGCTTAAAGCATTGAATTAGTTTCCTTCCTGTTCGCTGAGGTGGGAGTATTAGCAAGAGACATGACATATCCCACACATAAGGTCAAGTCAAAGTTTTTATGCAGTTTCCCACAGGGTGTTTTACAGATATGTATAAATTCACATGAATTTGTTTGTTTTAATGTGTTGTCCAAAACATTCTGTCCTATTTAGAACCATTGTAGTGAGGAATTTTATTGATGAACAAGTTATCACATTGAAAAACATATAAAAACTCTTATGATAAAACAAAGAATCAATTCTTAGCCAACCGGTCCCACTGGTCCCTCTTGGGGATGTACAGTTTTCTCTTTTAGGTTTTTTTTCATTAATATACCATATGATATGTGAATTGTCAGAAATGTGCATTTGTTCATTCATCTTTTTTATACAAATGTTGAATTTCTAAATAGTATCTGTTATAATAGGCCAATAGTGCACAGTGCTATCAAAATAATCACACTTGGCTTATTTAGGCCAAAAACTGTGACATTTAGCCTTAATTCAGCTGGAAATTTTGATCATATGGCCCCCGCAGTGTGGGAATATGCAAAGTCTTGTAAATTGCTTATAGGTACAGGCCAGGCTTTGAACTTGTAGTTTTTAATTTTTTCTGTGTGCATGCCTCTACTCTTACATGTTAGCACCCCAAAACAGAAACATGTCATTCTTTGCATGACAAGAAGGGAATATAAAAAGTGAGTTTTGCTAACCACTGATATCCTTTCTAGCCATTTTTATATGGAACATGATATTTTGTGTGTGTTTCTTTTTCCTCACATAAAAAGGAAACCGTATCAGCTTTTTTGAACAGAACTAAAGTGTTGAACATATATGTGCAATGAAGGTAGACATAACATTAATAAATAATAAATAATAATTAAATGGCATCTTTGGCTGTGTCACTTATTTGACACAATATGCATTGTGTGGCACCTTTAGCTGACACAAAACAAACTCTAAAAATGTGCCAATGTTATTTTCACCAAAAATCAAATCATCCCTCAGAATATGTTGATCCTGCAAAAAAGATATTCTTCCAATAATCCTGGATATGGGAAATAAATTATTGTCTACATGTTTTGTTTTGTTTAGGTTTTCTTTTCCTAACGATTCGAGTGCACTATGTGCACAACACTGACATACGAGGTATGGCTATTAAAACAACAGACTAATGCTGTAATACAATTTATTGAACATAAACAGATTCAAGGACTTACTCCCACGAAATACTCCCCTTCTGCATCAACACCCTGCTGCAAATAATGAGTAGGTCTGCAGTTGTACGGCTGTCTCAGAAACACTGTCATTTTTGTCTTAACTTCTCTGGTTTTCAGAAGTTTTTGATTTGCATGGGTGCTCAGGACATTCATAGTCTTGGACATCCTCTCCATCGCCTTTATCAAATCTTTATGCCATTCAAACATATGTGTATGTGACATGCAGTGTTCCTCATCAGTTAATGTGCGAAAAGATTCTTCTGTGTTTGTTCAATTTAGCAAAAACTTTGGAGTTAATGCATTACTCAAGTTTTTAGCTAATCATTTTCCAAAGCCTAAGCAAAACATCCAAACACGTCATCACTTGTTGAAACCTTATAGCAATTGTGCAAGAATACACAACCTCTAATATTCAACACTCTGTGTGACTGTGAACCACGTGGTTTTGTCCTCATAAGCACAGTCTCATTATTTATTCACCAAACCTCATATGAATAAATAGCTATGTTTCATATTTTAATCAGACTTGGGTTTAACATATTTGATGCACTTAAAGTAAGAAATAATTTTAACATATGCTACCATGCTGATATCAAGTTTACATGCTTACATTTTTTAATGGAATATGAGGGTCAAAAACAAACCTTTTCAAAAATAATGCGAGCTAAAATATTGATTTCATGCTTGAGAAATACACAGTTTTATTTCTCAACAGTAGCTGTACTGATATTTGTGAATGCACTAAGAGCAGAAGTAGTATGTGCAGTTGTATTAATATAGGAATAAGAGCTTTGTAAGAGTCTCTGAATTATCAAGTGTTCAGTGATCTAATTAGTGTTGAAGTGGACCACAAAAAGTCCCCTTTCTCAAGTACCCTTACATTGTGGATTCATGTGGATTAATGTATATCTGAGCTGAGGCAGACAAGAAAAGAGACACAAGGTTGTATGTTTTGCTATTTCTTGAATACTTAAAAAAAATTGGTCAACATTATCCTAAATGTTTTTTAGAGAAATTAGAGATGTGTGCACAGGAAATTATGGTATTATTTATCATGGAGTGGGGTCTTAGTTGAGGGTTGTAAGTATTTAGAGATACTCTTTCCCCCTTCACATCAAAATCCTCACTGTTTTTTGTGTATTGTCTACAGATCACTCTGTTTCTTTGCATGTTTTTGCATTTTTGTTGACCCCACCCACCCACAGTTTTAATTCTCAGTTGTCTCTCTCCCTCAGCTCGCTTTGCTCCCTACAAACCTGTGGACATCATGCTTAAGCCCTTGCTGTTCGAGGTGCCCAGCATCACCACAGACTCTGTGTTTGTGGGTCGTGATTGGCTCTTTCAGCAGCTGGAGGATGTCCTGAAGGCCAGCGAGTCAGCAGAGAACCAAGGCGCTGTAGTAGTGGGCAGCGTGGGCTATGGGAAGACGGCCATTATCTCCCGGCTAGTAGCGCTGAGTTGTCACGGTGGACGCATGCGCCAGATCGCCTCCAACAGTCCCAGTGCCTCCCCCAAAAGTAATCAGTTTTACTTTTTGCCTTTGCTGCTTTTCAGGGTCTCAGTGTATGTTCTTACATTTTGATTTTTATCTTAGGTTGAGTTGTGATGTCAAGTAAAGATGCAAGTAAAAATAAAGAATTTAATTTAAATCAACTTTACACTGCTTGTTTTTCTATTAAATGTAGTCTTATCTACCCTGTGTTAGTAACAAAGTGTGTCACTGTCTTGTGCAGGCGGTTCAGGAGCAAGCACAGAGCTTCCTCTTAGCCAGCCACCGCAGCCAACGCCACCATCTAGTGCTACCAACACCCTGAGGACCAACAGCTGCCCGGGGACGCCTGAGCTGCAGCGTCGGAGGGAGGAGGCCGTCAAACGCTTGGCTGCAAAGGTAGAACATCAGCCAGTTACATTTAAGAGAAATCTTAGAATTAAAGAAACCTGAAAGGTAGAGTTAAAAGCTGTCATAGGGATGCTTTAAATTATTAACAAGTAGGTGTGACGATACAGAAATATCAAACTTTGATATAAGTTTTTCAGAATCCAATCAAACCAGTAACTGATTTGATGTCATAAGTTAGCCACAGGTTTTGATGTGGTCAAGCAAGCTTGGAGTCTCTGCTTTTACACAATTTGATTTAGTCAGATGGAGCAAAACAAAGCTGCGGAGCCATCTGTAGATACATCTGGGCCAATTTAGTGGAGACAAAACTTCTAATTTCTAGTAAAAAACAACCAAAACGTTATACAACTAAAAGTTTTTTTATAAAACATGGGGGATGTTATAGACTAGGACACAGAGCTATAGCTTATATGCATTCCTTATCTCTTAATAATTTATCACAAATTATATTGTAATATTGAACCAAATTATCACGCATCCTATCATGCCTATTGGCAACACAAATTTCTGCAAATACTGTGTTTTACAGATGCAGACACATTGCATTTAATTGTAAAAAACATTTCCTCACAGGGAAAAATTACCATTTTATTTCAATACTATTTAGGTGCTGTCCACATGGAGATGGGTTTAGGAACAAATGCAAAAGTTTTTCATCCACTCAAAATTGGTGTTTTGGGAGCCAGAAAATGCACATATCTGAAACAGCATCTCAGAGTGAACAAATCTCAAAGTGTGCCACCCTTTCATTTCCATGTGTACAGCGAATACGCACATATTACAGAAATGATGATTTCATAGCCTGACCTCTCCCTCAAACCGCATGCACTGTTGTGTTGGCAACGTTGTGAGGAAAATCCTACTTGACCTAAAACGCATCCTTTATGTCTCTGTATTTTGACTAGCAGGCACCAACAGTCAACTCCAGCAACAGCGAGATTCTATGCCAATATGGAGTAAAATCTCTGAATAATGTTTACAGCACCTTGCTGAATTTATGTCCCCAAGAATTGAGGCAGGACTAAAGGCAAAAAGGGGTCAAACCCTTTACTAGCTAGATGTACTTAATGTAGTGGCCAGTTAGTGTAAACTGCTGTGTCTTAAAAACTCTGTAGTGCCCAGCACTACTCTAACTCAAATACATCCTTTAATGCTTTATTTTAATGTCAGTCTGCTACATAAAGTAATTTGCCACCTCAGAACAAATTATTTACATAAATGTTCGCTCATCTGCTGTCTATGAATACATTAGTTTATTTAAAGAGGCAACTGTTTTGTTTGTATTCCTTCTGCAGCCGCTCCTGTGTGTTCTCAGAGAAACTCTTTGTTATTACAGAGATACCATGTAGTGCAGAGTTGCTTTTGGTATGTATGAGATGCACTGCTGATACCTGAAACCAGCTCAGCTCGGTTGATTTATGTTGTTTGTGTATGATTTATGGCTGTTTAGGTTTATTTATTTGGTATTCAGATGATGAAATATGGATGGTCTTTGGCTATCCGCTGAGATAATGAAAGACAGTCCTGCCATTGGTCCCTCACAGACCTTTAATATCACAGGCTTGTTTGATTTGAGAGGCAGCGTGCTTAGTTTAAGACTCAGCCGTGTGACGCAAGTTCATTATTAATGTCCATGGTGCCTGAGTGCTGCAGTTTGACTGTGAGGGGAGAGGGATGATAGAAACCTGTGGTTCAGGTCTTAAGCATACCCTTTTAACGTGAAGTTAGTTGGCATTTGAATTGTGTGGCCTAAAAAACATAGCAGGGTCTTTCTCTGTGCTGCCAGGGGAACGCACTTCAGACTTTGGCTTATTAGTTGTACTAACGAGCACACTTTTATGTGCATTGCAGTTTGATGTTTACCTCAGATCAGCTGTCTTGAGAGGTTATGTTTTAGGTCTTTAGCTCAATAATATCACCATTCACCAAAGGATTTTATCACAGAGAAACAGTTCAGCAAACTTTAGATTTAGTTAAGTGTCACAATAAAACCATTATAATGTTTAGTGGTACAGCATAATCAGAGCACCAGGAAACAAGCAGAGAAGTAATTATAACAATTGTTAGTTGTGTAAGAGGACATTTTGGATCAATTTCATACTTTGAACCATTTTAGTGTTTTGTTTGTAATAAAGCTGACCTCATTTATATCAAATCACCAAGCTGCATTGTTACTGCCAGATTCAATACTGTAGACAAACAGGTTTTTATAGGTTTTGATGTTTGTACTTCTCCAAAGCAAGGAAACCAATAAAGGATTTTACAATTCATTCAGCAACACCTTCATCTTTATTCTGAACAATTTTAGTCTGATGGAGTCTGCAGCCAAGACACAAAGAAAGACAACATTTTTGTGGCATTTTCTTTAATGATTATTAAAATTATCAGCATGGCCGCTGACTGAATTGTGTCATTCATGCTTTTTCTTTGGATGTATGCAAGACTTTAGTTGTTTATAAGGCCGTCAAAAATATCTATAGATACGTGAAAAAATGTCATAAAATTCCACAAAATTTGCCATTAAATAGTGTCAAAAGTAACAAAGTTTATGAAACAAATCTTCAATCGGATTTACTAATCAGGGGCTCAGAAACAAATGACAAGAGATTAGATGAGCTGATCTTCTCAACCTGTTCCTAGTAGCTGCGTCAAACCTGTCACATGACTTTCTCTTTGTTCCACATTATGGCGCTTTTTGGAGAAAAAGGATCAACTTTGACAAGCATTGATAACCGACTGCTTCAGTTTTCAAAACAAGGAAACCTTTAAAAATTTGCTACAGATGTGTCTCCACATATTCAATTACTTTTCCTGGATCTGCATTTTATTTGCACTGCAGGTTGTCAATAAAACAAGCAATTTTTATTTTAACTTTTTGCTGTGGTATAGAAACAGGTATCAAAATATATATTTTTTTTTTCTGGCATTATATCAGTGTTCAATATTCTAGTATCGAGACAACCTTTGTGATTCATATACGTGTGTTCATACATGCATATTTTTAATTGTGTGCCTCACAATTTGGCATGTATCCACAAATATGTGCCAGTGATGGACTTTGACAACAGGCACAATGGCTAAAGATAAACCACTGTTAACACACCTGCAGCTACCTTAAACACTCAGATTCCTTTAATAACTTGCTCCACCTGTGCAAAGCTGTAAAACAAAAATGGGCACACTGTGTTTCATTTTGGATTCATGATACCATTCTCTTTGAGCACTTTTGTGATGGTGGGTTGTTAGCTCTTTCATGAGTGGCACTGCTGTCTAATGGTGCCCTTGTCATTGGTCCTACTTTTGTCCTCAATTTTTATGCACCTTATCACATCCTGGTGTCTCTTTTACTGGGTTTAATACTCTTTTCCTACCTCCTTAATAGTGAAATGGGGCACAAGACAACTAAGTATCACTTCAGTGGTTTGCATTTACCACAGGGAACATTAAAGTTTGTGCACCACACAGCTGACTTAATGCCACAGAGACTCATCTAAATGTCTATGAAGCCCAAGCAATATCCCTCAAGCCAATTATTGTGTAAAGTGTTTCCAACAGGCACTCTCCCAGGGGCTCTGTTCCTGTGATGTGTGAATACTGATGCAACACCGAGCAGCTTCTGTCAAATTCTGTCAGTTCTTTTTAATCATTTTTAATTAAGAGTTTTCATAACAGGGACAGAGAGGACATTACATTTTTTGGTTTATTGCAAGACTTTATGACAGGGATGAGATTTTAGGCTTTGTTTCTCGACCTTTCATTCATTGTTGTACTGACAAATGAAGCAGTGCAGGTGCACTGCAGAATATTGCATCACTATTTTTGAGATTCTTATTCTCGTTGAGGAGTCTGCAGACTTTTACGCTATGACTGCAGTCTCTGTTTCAGGCTCATATCCAAAGTTATAGAGTTCTTACATACATCAGTTCAATCTTATTTAGTGTATTCTGATGAACTGCACTCACTCAGTGCGTTTACATGCACAGTCAGTTAAAGCTTGATTTCACAATTTAACTGATGTACTGTCCTTTTCCCAGCATACGTTCAAAGGAGAGTCTTTTTCTTGTTCTGTGCTACAGTAGATGTCTACATGTACTCTTTTCTGCTACTTCCCATGGACCTCCTTACTATTGACCTGATTTGAATGCAGCTTACAATTTGTATAGTACTGCTCAATGCTTTACTGAACCTTTCACATCAAATAGACTGTTTCACATATCTATGGGATATATTTCAACACCTTTACAGGTCATTTAGAGGCTTGTAGCTGCCTCTCACTTTCAGCACAACTAACCCCAGACTCATAAGCTGCGTTTCCACCAAACAGTCCAGTTCAGTTCGTCTCGGTATGGTATGCATTTACTGATGTTTCCACTGTTACATAAGGAGACCCAGGGCCGTCCCACTTTTTGGCACCCCTCCGAAAGGGTGAACCAAAGATTTGTTTACAAAACCAAACCTAATAGGTGGAGCTGAAAACGCTGCAGTCTGTTGATTCACAAAACCATCGGTTCTCGTGCCACAGTGGCTACACGGAAAACACATGCCTCATCATGTTAAAATAAGCCTTGGATTTAGAGTGATATGTTCACTGCTGTTTCTGTATAGAATGCATTGCTGTACCTGAGAGCAGATGAAAATGTGACTTTTTTCAGTTCTTGACTTTTTTCAAGTGTTAGCATGCTATTCTGCTTTCAGATAAATGCTGTTTATTTTCAAGGCTAAAGCTCAGTGTAGAGGGAAGAGTCTGTGCTTTTTTTTCTATTCCATTATAATTATACATGCAGAAATAGTTTGTCTCAATTGCTGAATCAGGGTATGGTAGTCTGATCTAAAGAAAATTTATTTTCGGGCAATTTCAGTTGAAATAACGTGTTAACATGCATCTTGTTTATACATGTCCACATCACTTGAGCTAGTAAGTGTCTCCCATCTAGGGGGAGGTGGCATATCCTCTTATGGCAGCTTTATTAATTACAGTAGCCTCAAATGAACTGTTAGTGCACAGTTTTTCTGAAAAGTAGCGTAAATAATAAAGGGAGGGAGAGATTAACTAGTTCTGGGGATTTGTAGACAGGCCATGGACTTGTTTTTGAAGAAAGGCACAATGTGTGACCTTTAATCCTAAGAAACTTAGGTCATTGTATGCTAATGTGCCAACATTCAGCCTGATAGAACCCACTCACTACCTTAGAGATTTTCATGTTAGCTTTGCACTTTATTGTATCACTTTGAAAAGACTTTTCTTGTGAAGACAACTAGTTGAAAAATGCAGCAGACAAAGCCTCCACCTCAGGCTTTTGTTCCACCTTAATTGCAATTGCCTGTATGACTCACCGACACAGACAAAGCCATCACAAAGCTTGAAATGCAGTCGAAAGTTTGAGGTCTTATTGCTCCAGCCTCGCTTATTTTTGTTTTAGACCTTCAAATCACTGTCAACATCTTTTTTATTTCAGTACAATGGGAATTCATTTTAGTTACAGCATGTGGCCAGTTTACACCCACACATCAGCCTTAACCCATTGCTGTAGTTCCCAGATGTAAAGTAATACCATTAAAGCTTAATAGAAGACTCAGACCCGAAGTGTTTTACAAGGCTACACTTCTAGAGCTTTCTATTGATGGGTTTAGTTGAAAGTGGACTTGATTCAGTAACTTTACTAGAAGCTAGTCATTGTTGTTGATGGGTTAAAAGGAATAGGTCACCTCCTCCTGTTGCCCCTTTAAGTGTGTTAGTTTCTCCAGGTTGGACTGTAATTAAACAGAGACAAACATCCCTAGGGCAGCTCTCTTTCCTCTGTCTCATCCCTGTCCCTCCTTTTACCTTCTAAATCAGAACTCTTTCAAACACTGCATCACCCTTTTTCTCCACACAAAATCCTTGCTTTAGTCCTCCACGCGGGATCTTCCTTCTTCTGTTTATAATGAAGTTTATCTGAGGTGGTCAGCTATCCCCAAGTCACATTATAATCATTTTTTTCAAGGACTACTTGTTTTTGAATTTATATTCTCAACTAGATAAAAGATAAATATGAGAATATGGGGCCGATAATATTAGCAAGCATATAATACTTCTACATGTATCTGTTTCACAAACTTTGTTTTTTAAACCCTTTTACTAAAAGCTCTTGCAGATGCTTTATAAAAGACTGATTTATTCCATTACTAAAGCCAAAACAAACACACAAAGTTCACTTGTTTCTCTTTTTATTTAAATTGAAGTCTGAAGTGACCCTGACTTGATCTATTTTGTGTGTTTTTTATGTGTTCTAGGTGGTGGCATACCACTACTGCCAGGCAGATAACACGTACACTTGCCTGGTGCCAGAGTTTGTACACAGCATCGCGGCCCTGCTGTGCAGAGCACACCAGCTCAGCGCATACCGGGAGCTGCTGCTGAAAGAGCCAAACCTCCAGAGCATGCTCAGTCTGCGCTCCTGTGTGCAAGACCCCATGGCTGCTTTCCGAAGGGGGGTCCTTGAGCCCCTAGCCAACCTTCGTAAAGGTAAAAATGCCCTTTTGCACTCTCACTTTGAGCAGGTTGAGTTTATCCTGTGCTGTTATGCTTAAACATGTAAACATCTTACTGTTGTTGGTTGTGGTGTGTGTTTTTTCAGAGAGGAAGATTCCTGAGGAGGACCACATCATTTTGATTGACGGATTGAACGAAGCTGAGTTCCACAAACCTGACTACGGAGACACCATCGCCTCCTTCATCACAAAGATTATCACCAAGTTCCCACACTGGCTCAAACTGGTGGTCACTGTTCGGGTCAATTTACTGGTAAGAAAGACCTTGGTGACAGAAAAACTGAATCTTTTTGGGAACTTGATGTCTAATGAAATTTAAAACTTAACCCAACATAATGTCCTCATACTTAAACTGACTGTTTTGACAAATGTATCCACTTTATCGTTCCCTGCTACCTGCTGAGGTATTTGTATAGCTCCTAGAATTTGGAAAATTCATAACTTGGATTGTTTTGATTAATAATTTTATGATGATTATTAACCATGATTATGCACTGATTTCACAACAACTGCATCAGTGATAAAATAAATAATGTTGAAAAGGAAGCAACAGCCATAAAACACAATCCTGCAACTTACTTGCTCTGCCAAGAAGGTTATATTTTTTACCTGCATTTTTCTGTCGTTTTGTTAGTAAGATTACACAAAAACTACAGGATGAAATTTACTGAAATGTTCAGGAGATTTTGGTAAATTTAAAAGTTATTAGATTTTGGTGGTGATCTGGATCTAGATGTGGATCAAGGAACATTTTAAAGGATTTGTAAACAGTGTGATATAGGGCAGTTTTCCACAGTTTCACTAATAACTCACAAAGTTCTCGTCCGATGGACAAGTAATGGATGACAGTTTCAGGGAACTTTTGTTGGTTATGGCACCAAGGACAAGTGCTGAGATTTTGGTGGTGATATGGATAACCACCATTAACGAACGATTGTTTTTGTTCAATAATTGTCAAACTAATAATGAAATCTTGATGATTCCAGGCGCTAGGGGTCATTTTTCAGAGTCAATGAGGTTATGAGGGTTACTTCGTCAGGGAACTATTGTTTATAGGTGTAACAGCAATATGTAAGCTACCTTAGCAAAGGTTTGTGCTCTCCAAGTGCTGTCTAGTTTCACTTTGTTCTAAAGTGGTTTTATAAAAATCAACTACTTCTTGCAAGAGTCAAGTGCTCAACTAAATCACATACATTATGTTTTATACCTGTTTGGATGTTGTTTAAGTAAGAGAGAAATATGAAATAAAATGGTATCATCCATTATCTGAATTCCAAAATGATTAAAATAGTATCTACCATTACATAGATAATTTAAAGGTTATATATTTTTTAAAGAAATCAAAAAAGAGGTCCTTTAGAAAGAGTTAAACCATTTTCCAACTCACGTAGATGAGTAACTAAATGGAGACCAGTTCCAACTAAGACAATTGTGTGAGAACATGATTAATTTTATCAAAGAATTACACAGATAAGGCTTTTACTTTGAAATGCTTTTTGGAAGTGATAACAAGCTTTGGATTCAAGCCCCCCATATATTGAGTGGCAGGATGCAAACAGCCAGATGAAATGAACCTGCCTGTCGCACACAAAGTTTGAAACTTTCAGTGCCTCCCAAAGCAGAAATGCTTATTTTCTGTTTCCACAGTGAACAACACTCCTGTTTAGCTTGTGACTAAAAAATTGAAATGACTGTTCCCCAAAAATGTGAGCATGTTTATTTAGGCACAGCACTGTATAGTCGATGCTACACTGTAAGGTAAGAGAGGTTGTGCCACAGATGACAAAACAAGAGCAACACAGCATGCAGCACTGTAACGTCAATGCAAACATTTTGTTTTCATGATTGCAAGATCCATGATTTTTGTTGAAACTCAAACACTTAGCTTTCTTATTTTGTGAAACACATGCAGAAACATTCAATAAGAATATCTGTGACCCAGGAATCAGAGCCGTGTGACAGTACTGGAGCAGTCAGTCACTTTGAGCTGACTAGCTTGAAGCAGAATTGACACTAGGTTGACTAGTCACAAAGATGTGCTCAGTGGGTATTGGATTCACACTGTGGATAGCTGAGGCTTTGACATGCCTGTTGTGTCACACGACAGCTGATTTTCTTTATTGGGACAAACTGTGAGCCTAGGATCATAATGTGAAGGCTGACTGACTGAGATCAAGGATTCAGTCTTTAATGCTTCATGCAGTGGGTTTGAGCATCCGTATGCAATGCACTTCAAACCAAATTCATTTGTTTTTTTATCCTGCAACTGTGAGGCAGAATTATCATTCAGTCCTCACTGAGCTCCTCAGGATATACTAAATCAATATAAAACTCTGTAATGCTGACATTTTGTATTCTGCCCGTATATATTCAGCTGTATTTCCTGTCAGGGTGAGTTTGTGGTGTGAAAGTGTTCTTCGAGTGTCTTAGTTGAATGTGCAAAATACAATACACTATTATTTTTGTCAGACAGAAGGTCTCTGATTCACACATGGATGCAGATTTTTTTTAAAGTGACTTTATATGTCACTATGTCTGAGTGAGCAGTAAATTAAAAGGATGAGTCATCCAGCACCACAGCCGGGTTTGCATGCATACAAGTGTTATTGAAGTGTCACAGTTTTGTTTTGCACTTAAGGCAAACAAATAGGATTTCACCCCTGAAGGCAGGTTCTATCAGCCTTTGCTTAGTATGGGACTAACATTAAGTGTAACTGTGAGGTGTTGCTAGCTCTTCAGCCACCTCTGGGATTACCATCAGTCACTTTGTGCATGTGTGCATACATGTGTTTGTGTGTGTTTACTGTACCTTGTCATGATGAGGAAGGGAGAAGTGTCATCTCGCTGAGGCAATGTTTCTTTAGCCTGACACAGCCAGAGGATTGGAGGATTAAGGTGCATTGATTTCTCCAAGCCGCAGGACATAGATTGAAATGTGAGCTCAGGCTCAGACCTTGGCTAGAAGTGTTACCCCCACCATCTACCCATCCATCCATCCCTCTCCTGCCTCTTAATACTCACTTTTCTAGTCTTGTTTTTGTCGAAGCAACATTTCCAACAGTAAGTGTCTTCTTTGGCCCGATAGCTGAGCATGTCTGCTGCTCTCAAGCAGTTTGATAGTAGACCCACACAAGAAGAATGTTTTCAGATGAGAGAAGCTGTCAGGATAATGCTTCAGTTTGTTATTTTATATACAAAGAGAATGTTTTATTGTCACTCTGTTTTTATATTTTCATGTCAATATAACTGACAATTAAAACAGCATGTTACCCTTAATTTGGCTTTTTTCTTGCTGTTTAAATTGCTATTGTGGTTTTAACTATTATGTTTAAAATATTCATTGTTTCCTACATTAAATATCTCAGGGTGGCTTGTGGTCTTCACATTTTCCATGGTGTTTGAACACACTTTGACTCAGCTTATAAGCTAAATTTAGCTGAAGATGCATTGTTGTCTGCTTTTATTTGTCAGCATTAGCCAAATATTTCCTGTGCATTGCTTTTCTATCGATAGTAAAGTATAGAGTAGGTTTAAAACTGTGGAAACACAACCTGTTTGCTGCTTGTAAAGTTGTTAGCATGGTCAACTGGAAAAAAAGGTTCAGTAGGTGCTTATCCAAAAAGAGTTGTTTTCCTACATTTCTGTTTACTCCACAACATAAGTGGAAACCAGGCTTTCCCAAACCATTAAGCCCTTGACCTCAAAACAACAGAGCCAGGGACTCTGATGTTGTCACAAATGTTCTTTGATAAATAGTCAAATTTTTATGTTTTTTTAAGTATGAAGAATTTACAATATTCTATGTATTAAAAAAAACTGTCCCCAGCAACTTTGTGGTCTGTTCCTGTTACAGAAATAATAGCAATATAATTAACATGAAACGCTGAACCATAATCCAAAGCAAATGTCCTGAATTTCTGTAAATTTATTAGAAATTAAATATCACAGTTTTTCTCTGTTAATGTCGATACAGTATCAAACAGCAAAACATTGTAATATATTTGTGTCGATTATCCTTACACCCCTAGGAAATACTGTATAGAAGACTAAAATCCATCCATCCATTATCTATACTCCTGATCAAAATCTCAAGACCGGTTGAAAACACTGTTGCCTCATAAGAAACTTCTAAATATACCTTCAAAATACAAAAGAAGAAATGGGAACAAGAGACAGAAAATTTGAGTAAGCAAAGCAAAGTCCTTTGTCAGGTGGGCATTGTGAACATTGTGAACTGCAGTGTTGTCCTGTTGAAAAAATCCAGTCAAAACCCGCTGCAACATCTCCACAAAGCTAGCTGGCATTTGACGCCCCTGCACAACCTGAAGGTCCTTCAGTCCATGATGGCGCCCCCTCCACTGTGCCGCATAGAAAACATTTCAAGTGGGATCTTCTTGTCATGTCAGCAACGTTGGAAACCATCAGAACAGTATAGGTTACGTTTTTTCTATCAGATAATAAAACTTTCTTCCACCTTTCAATGTCCCAAGTTTGGTGCTCCCTTGCAAAAGTCCAACCAGCAATTTTGTGGTGTTGAAGGAGATGTGGACTTTTGAGATGTTTTTTATTTTTTAAGGCCTTCCCTCACAGATGCTGTCTGATGGCTGCAGTCAGCACCAGCAAAGGCCTTAATTTGGGTCGAGGATCGTCCTGTGTGTTGACAAACAGCCAAATGGAGCCAGCTCAGTGCCAGTGAAATTACTTGACCTTTTTGTTCCATAACTCTCAGGATCTTTTAAGAAATTCGTAATGTCTGTCTCACTGTGTCCAACCTCAGCAGGGATGGTGCGCTGTGAGAGGCCTTGCTTATGCAGCTCAACAATCCTACCACGTTCAAAACCTGAAAGCTTTTTTCCTTTGTCATCAGGAGGTCATGACAGTGTGAATAGCTGACAGAAACAGACATGGAATCCAAATTTTTGGACAGATTTGTGCTTTTAAGGGCTGTGGCCTTAAACTATTGATCAGCTGACAAAGAATGTTTAAATGCAGTTTTCAATAAATAGCCTGCTCAAATTTTTTTGTCTCTTTCCCGAATTTCTTCTTTTTGTATTTTGAAGCTTTACTCAGAACCTTCTCAAGATCGCGCAGAACAAAATGCAAATTCTTGCAGTTTTTCAACTGGTCTAAAGATTTTGATTGAGAATGTGTACAGCTTATCCCTTTGGGGTCAAAGGGCTGGAGCCTATCCCAGCTGACATTGGGCAAGAGGTGGGGTACACCCTGAACCAGTGCCAGCCAATCACAGGGCTACGTAGAGAGACAGACAACCATTCAAACTCACACTCATACCCACGGGCAATATAGAGTCACCAATCAACCTAATTACCATGTTTTTAGTGTGAGAGGAAGCCAGAGTGCCTGAAAAACCCACACATGCATGAGGAGAGCACACAGACTCCACGCAGAAAGGCCCTGACCAACATGGGGACTGATCCAGCAACCTTCTTGCTGTGAAGCATTGGCACTATTTGTTGTGACACCGCGCAGCCCCTAACACTAACATATTGTTAGTTAACATTGGTAGAAATTTTGTGTCTGCCAATGCTGATATTTAGCTTTTGAAACAATTATCTGCCAATACTGGTATCATAATATTGTGCATCCCTAATTCTCAAAGGGAGAACAGAATAAGAGGAAATCTCCCACTTATATTTATTGTAAAAACATATCAATAAAATTAGTTAAAACTAGAAAGCACTCGGAGAGCGCAAACCTCCACCAAGGTAGGTTTTTTGTGGAGTTAAATGCACAAATGCCGAAAATGGTCCTATCTTGCAATGTTAAAGAATCCTTTAAAAAATTCCTGGATCCGGATGGTGATCCAGATCAGTCCCAAAATCTAATCATTTGTTCCTTATCCTATTCCACACACTTCCCGAAAATTCTGTCCAAATCCGTCCATAACTTTTCAAGTTATCTTGAACACAAACAGACAGACAAACAAACAAACTAACCAACGCCGGCAAAAACATAACCTCCTTGGCGGAGGTAATTAAATTTAAAACAATTGTCATTAGTTGAGTTTTATGCGTAAATCAAAGTAATGTGTAAAAACCCTTAAATTTTAAGTTTGCCCTTGCCTAGTAAATTAAAAAAAAGTTTTAATTTCATTATTTGGGAAAAAAAAAATCTGCAACCCACCATATTTGGATCTTGCATAGAGAAGAAAAAGCAATTTAATCAGTTGTTATTTATTTTCCTGCAAAAGTAGTAAAGTAGTTGAAGTGTGGGGTGTATGTTGTCAAGGTGGCTTCCCTAACTTATAAAGTGCTTCAAGAATCTCTTCCAGTATTTTTTTTGTCCTTTCAAAACACTGTGTGACACATGTCTGTGAATTGCTGAACTGAAGAACATAACTCTTTCAAATTAACTTACTTTTCATGTGTCACTGATTGTATTAACCTTGTTCCCCCCGCAGGAAATCACCAGCCTTCTTCCCTTCTCCAAGATCTCCCTGGATGACTTTACAGACAACAAAGAGATAAGCAACGACCTCAACGCCTACATCCAGTATCGTATCAATGGCAGCAAGGATATCATGAACAACATTAGCCTGAATGGCAAAGCTGACCCTATCACAGTAGGCAAGCTCAGCAGCCATTTGATCTCACGCAGCCAGGGCTCCTACCTTTACCTCAAACTGACTCTGGATCTGTTTGAGAGGGGCCACCTGGTGATCAAGAGTGCCAGCTACAAAGTGGTGCCAGTCTCACTAGCTGAGCTCTACCAGCTACAGTGCAATATGAAGTTCATGACCAATTCAGCCTTTGAGCGCTCACTGCCAATCCTTAATGTGGCGCTCGCCTCTCTGCACCCCATGACGGATGAGCAGCTGTTCACTGCCATCAACGCCGGCTACATGCAAGGGGAGCTGCTGTGGGAGGATTTCCAACAACGCATGGAGTTACTTTCATGCTTCCTCATCAAAAGGCGAGACAAGACTCGCATGTTCTGCCACCCATCATTCAGGGAGTGGCTGGTGTGGAGAGCTGACGGAGAGAGTACAGACTTCCTCTGTGACCCCAGGTTAGTCAGCTTCTTTGTAAGCAAATGCAGTTACTCAGCGGCTCTCTCATTTTGGAATTTATGCTGCTGGCACAGGTGTTACAAGACTGAAATGCATCTACATAGCTTGCTTACAGCACATCAAAAGTAGAACTTGGAAAATCAGTAAGAAAGGCTAAATCAGGCTGTGATGATAATTAAATATGTTCTCTCCAAGTGCCAGTAATATGCAAACCAGAGAGCTCTCTGGTGTTTGATAAACAGCGATTACTTATGTGTCCTCAGAGTGGTACTGGATTAGTTGTTAATAGTACGGGAGTCTTGGCCATCACTTTGCATGAGAAGTAAACATAGGAGACAGCAAGCAGAGTCCTCATCAAAATGTGCAGCATGACTCATGTCTGAGTTGCAGAGGAAATTGAGTCTGAGATGTTCCAGGTATTATTTGAAATTATATGGACCCAGTATTTATAATGCTGTTGCTAATGCAGTGTATTTCATTTTTCATTTTTAAATTCACAAGGACACTGATTGTACACAGAAGTCCCTGCAGCAGGCAAATTAAG
Source organism: Cetoscarus ocellatus (assembly GCA_037902135.1). NCBI lineage: Eukaryota > Metazoa > Chordata > Actinopteri > Labriformes > Labridae > Cetoscarus > Cetoscarus ocellatus. Next base: position 800,214 of record JBAMNC010000681.1, read on the forward strand.
TGAATTTCCACTGAAAATCAGATGCTTGCAAATAAGAGCTCAAGCTTCAAACTGGTTGTTTGTATTTGGAGTTAGAATGAGTGCAGAAGCCTAAAAGAGCTTGATTTCAGAATTTGTGATGTACCACAAAATCCATTATATACAGTAGGTCACTCAGAAATATAAACCTCAGTCTGGAGGAGTTAGAGGGGTTTTAATGGTCTTCCAGCGTAATGATTCACATTGTGGTCAAGAAGTCTGCAACATGCAGTTTCTGTAAAACTATTTTTTTTGCACTGTCTGCCTTTGCTACATGAAGTGTGCGCTTCTGCTACCTTTATTACTGTAACTGAGTTCCCAGCCTGTTGGAACGAAAAGTGCAGAGCAACACCTTCTTGTTGTCATCAGCTGAGGAAATGACAATTTCTCAGTTATTCTGGCATTTTATTTGAATGTAGCATTATGACTTGTTGTATTGAGGGATTGAAGCTGTTAGGAGACAATGCCAACCCCACCCAACTCTGATATGCTGTGTTTTCCTGCACATTTTTTTTGCGGCAAAGCAGTTCCTTGTACATAATTAATGAAAATGAACTTTTCTGTTGTGTCAGTTAGCATTTAATGTGTTATGTGGTGGCTGCAGTTGTGGTCATGTTGGTGCATGTGTCAGCATTTTTTCTAGTGTATTGGTCTTATATACGCCACAACTGACTTATTTGATGCAAAAACTGCTGCTACTTCCCTGGACCTTTACTATTTTGATGCATACAGGTGAGACTTAAGTAGACTTTTAGCCACCTGAAACTCATTTGTGCCGCTTTAGTACAGAAAAGTTTCTTGGATTTCTTTTGGATTCAGAGGAATCATGTTGCAGCTGCAAATGTCGTATAAATCAGGGGCATTAGTAAAGATTGGAAAACTAAGTAATTGTTTATATGCACTCTATTTCTTTTGTAAAATTTTGTAATCATATCGTTATTGCAATATATATATACATATATATATATATATATATATATATATATATATATATATATATATTTTTGTATGTATGCATGTATGTATGTATACAGGGTTATTCAAAAAGAATGAACCTATTTCATTACGCAATATTTTATTAAGGAAAAGCAATAGAAAACTCCAGCCAAGTCACAAGTATTCTACTCACAATCAACTTTGTATATATATATGTATATGTATGCAGTCATTTGAGGTCGCAGTGTAATCCATTGGAATAAGAATGAATCATTTCCAAGAGTTAATCTGTAGAAAAATTAGCATTGTTTCTCTCTGTGCCCTCCTTGCCCTGTGAGACAGGCTTATCTGCTTTAGTGGTGCCACCTAATTGTAATTCTTTAGCCCTCCCTCGCCCACATCAGAGGCTTCAGTCATTCACACTTAATAAATTGGATGATGTCACTCTGGCTTGCTCTTTTCCTCCCTGCTGCTCGTCAGCATCACCTCTGCACACACACTGCAGCATCTTTTAAATGGACCAGAGCAGAACTTCATATTCTGGTCATTCACAGCTCTCCAACTCTGTCATTAAAAGAAAAAAAAAAAACAAAGGCTCGGAGTCTGGCACAGGGAATGCACATGCAGACAAAAGCTCACTGCACTGCCTCTCTGTTTGTGCCCGGGCACGACGAAAGAGAGAATTTATAACCAGATCAAAGTGATTTTCAATCATGCATGTACTTTTAATGAATTCTGCATTAATTAACAAGTGAGTGTCTGAGTAGAGAGGGAAGGGAACCCAGAGGTTCAACACTAATTCCCATCATTCAGTCAGGAGGACATTGCTCAGCAATGGTAGGCTTATTTATTCACAAAGTTAACAGTTTACTATGGAGGTGCTAAGGTGGCTTTAGGACCAAATAAATGATGAGTTGCATGATGGGAATCTAAATGTAATATGTTATTTGTATCTAATGTAAAAACTTGCCACTTGAGGTAATCTAGCTGGTTCTTGACTGGTTTAGTCTCAGAACCATCCCCTTAAATTTTAAAGAGAAATCCTGGACCACATTTCCCCCAAAAATTCAACCCTTTCAGATGAAACAGAAGAGAAAAAAAATAAAACAAACATGATTGAAAGGGACATTATTATATAAGCCATAAGAAGACATGCATGCATACATTTTAGGTAACAACAGTTACAGTGTGGTATCCTTGCTTACAATGAGACATCTACTAATTTCCACACACCTCGCATCTTAAAAACTGTCTCTCAGCTACCAAAGCAGACACTGTCACCAGATAACATGATTGCTAGTTAAACCAAAACAACAGTGTGTTCCTGAAGTCTGACACTGAGTTGTGCAACACAGAGAGCTTGATAAGGGACATTATTATTATTATTATTATTATTATTATTATTATTATTAAATGTGAAAATATGGCTTTTATTGCACCAGTTGCTCATTGTTTGCTTTTAGAGTATGTGTAGGTGTATTTAGCTGTTCCCATGATGGATATAGTGTGTGGCAACTTTGGTTATTACATGTTGATTGAGAAAGGCTGAATGTGTTTACAATGTAAAAGATAAAACTTGATAATATGACAAAAACAAACAAAACAAAAGGACAAAAAACACTGCAACTGTAACTTAACCAACCTATTGAACAGCTACATAACAAGCTCAGTTTCTGCCATCGCCTTTTTTTTTTCTTAAAGTTCTCACCAACAAGTAAAAGCCTGTTCTTGATTTCCTCTAAACTTTATATAATAGTGGGTTACTCAAGTAAACCTCCCCTCTTGGCTTTTTGTCCTCTGTGTTTGCTTGTGAAACAAACACTTTCTTGACTGTGGTTTGCTGTTAAACTTTCATAGTGCTATATGTACAGTGCTACCAGCGCTCTGTGAGAGAGCGGGATAGATGTCGTTCTCTTAGTTGAAAGTATCCTGCTATTAGATATGATCAAAATCTAACACTTTGAGATGGAAAAGTAGCCATTGCTTTTTAAAGAAACCAAGCAATAAAAGTTAAACTGCTACATCGAAGTTATGATTGAGCTTTAAAAAAGACACTGCATTTATCTGGTGCAAGTCCCTTTAATGAAATCACAGTAAATATTTCAGGCGAAAAAATACTGAAATTGTATTTTTCCTGATATTGTTCTGGCACAAAAATAAGTAAAAAAAGTCAGAATCTTTGGAGAATAACTTACTAATTATTACAGGAAAACATGATGATAAATGTATGGGTATATGACTGCTTCAGGCTCCTGTACATCATAGAAATTTTAGCCCTTCTTTATTTCAAGATACAGTTTCCCTGCCCACTGACAACAGCTCTGTGACCCACATTTGAGTTCTGACCCTAAATGCAGTCAGGAATCACTGATCTAGAGACTGAAGCTTCACATTAAAGTTGTACTCAACAATTGCCCTTCTCCAGTCTATGTTGTTCCTCTGTTCAGTACTGTCACATTGTTCTTTATGTCCCGCTCTTTTTGTTTCTAACTCCAGGACCGGCCATGCCCTTATGGCTTTCATGCTGTCCCGGCAAGAGGGGAAGCTAAATCGTCAGCAGACCATGGAACTGGGACATCACATCCTAAAAGCACACATCTTTAAGGTACAACTTTTAACATCCAGACATGCTCTCCACATGTATCTCAGTTTGTAGTCTGTCTTCCCTGTGATCTCCAAGCCGCTCACTCTGTGCTGTTTATGTATGTTGTGAGCGTAGTTCACCCGAGGATAAGCCACAAGATGCAAAGGGAAGCTCTGACAGCTTGTGTGTCTCAGGTTCAGTGGTTTGATGTATGTGTGTTTTTGCATTTATGTATGCATTGGTTTGTGTGTGTGTGTATGCAGGGTCTGAGTAAGAAAACAGGTGTGTCATCCAGCGTGCTGCAGGCTCTGTGGATAAGCTGCAGCGCTGATGGCCTTTCTGCAGCGCTGGCCTCCCTGAGGAATCTTTACACACCAAACGTCAAGGTAAATATGTTTTGCAGCTCCTCTCATTCTCTTCTGTGTCAGCTGAATCTAAAGCTTCAGAAGAAATGGAGTTTGATGTTGAAAGCTCAACTATTAATGGTTCATCTTAAATACAAAGGTTAAAGTAAAAAGTAGCAGCAGGTTAATTTAAGAATCAAATAATTAAACAACGACTTGGTGATTTAAAAAAAACCTGTTCTAAAACTTCTAAGTCACTCTGTTGTTAGGACAGCAGAAATCCTTTTTATTGCTTATATGATTTCTTCAGAATTTCAGAGTCTAATTAACTTGTGATTTACTCTAAATGTCACTGTCTGTTCCTTAAACCTCATTATGTGGAGTTTGAGCACAGCACAGACAAACAATGAAAGCCATCCTAAGAGGTTTTATCCATTTTAAAGTTATCCACTCCCTTTGTTAGAACATTATCTGAGAATTTAGACATCAGTGCTTGCCCTCTTTGGTGTCCTGAATTTGCACTGCCTTTTGTCATTTTTTGCAATCTGTGAATTTTGCTTTCATATTCACTGGGATTAAAACCCTTTTTCTGTGTCTCAGGACAAAAGTTGTAGCGGTTAAAGTAATGCACCACACATAACACGTTAAGGTGTCTTAAATGCAACAAATTACATTTCTTAATACTCACTGCTGAAAGTTTAGAGGAGCCTGTATTGATAATTTGCAGGCACATGACTGGAACAGATGCTGAAGGGCAAAAAAAGTCTTATTATTGACCACTGTGTGGAGCTGGGGCACAGGCTTTTTAATTTTAATTTCTATGAAGCAATACTTTACATCTCAACTGAAGAAAAAAACAATGTATAATGTAAGTTTTAGGCCATTGCACAGCACCCCAGATGGTCTTTAAACTACTAAAGCCTTACAGTTTGAGTCAGAACATCACCTCATGTATGTTTACGTGATGTTGTGTTAGAGAATTCTTTCCCTTGCATCTTTTCCACGACAAAAGTCTACAAACATATGTGTGGTTTGATGGATTTTTCGTGTGTTTGAGTTATTAAATCGGCTGTTTGTGAGGAATATGAAATTCTCCATTGTCAAAACATTAGCTAACATTAGCTAGGTTTTGTTATATATTGATCACAATCAGCTGCCACTTTCAGCCAGTGTTTTTGGGCAGTACTTTATGAAGGAAGTAATTTTTATTTTATCAAGTTAACAAAATAATTTATGCCAGGATTTGGCTATGTCACTTCATATCATCTATCTTTGTAACTTAGGCTCAGTGGAGTTTCTGACAGAATTAAAACACTATTTGTTCCTCTCTGGGTTTTCTCCGAGATGGGTCTCCTTTTTCATTCAGGGTTGTGTCCTCATTGATTAGTACATATGACTGACAAATGACTGTATTTCATTCTGAAAAATAATAATTATCCTGTTGGAGATGTGTAGTTGGCAACTGAGATTGTCAGCTTCTCCATAGTATAAAGCAAAGAGTCTGCTATGGAAGCTTTCACTGAGTGTGTGCCATCACGTTAAAGCTCTGTATATCTCTGCTTTTGTTCGTATCTGTTCAGAGCTGTCTGGTTGTTTTTAGCATTATGCACTTACCTTGTGTTACCTGTTGTTTTTCTTTTATCATTACTATGGCTAATTTTGTACTTCTAAAACTGTGTCAGCACCCAAAGAATTCCTGAATAAATACTTTTAATAGAACAAAAAGAAAAAATAATGTTTATTCTTGTGGCAGCCCTTTTGATAATTTCTCTAGTTCATGTAAGGGGGTATTAAAGTGGCTACCAGAACCACATTGGCACTTGATTGCTGTACCAATTATCTGTTACCTTGAAGGTGCTTGGAAAGATTTAAAATCTAGTCCACGTGATTTTTTTTTTTCAAAGTAAGGACTCAAGTTATTTGTAATTAGGAGCCAATGGGTGGAAGTAGTATGCCAGCTCCACCTTTCTGTCTGTTTCTAGGTTGACTAAAAGTTAGTTTGTTACTACATAACTAATACAGCAGCTGCTGTGGACTGGATTTAACCTGTGCCCCCTTTATTAGCTAAACAGCTGACGTCACTCAAACTTTCCAATATTACAGTCTATGTTTACTTTACCAAGACACTAATAAATCAAGTTTTGTTTAAATAAGAATGTGCATCCTGTCTGCAGATAAGATAAACAGCCATAAAAAAGTTAGTTTGTTACTACATAACTAATACAGTGGCTGCTGTGGACTGGATTTAACCTGTGCCCCCTTCATTAGCTAAACAGCTGACGTCACTCAAACTTTCCAATGTTACAGTCTAAGTTTACTTTACCAAGACACTAATAAATCAAGTTTTTGTTTAAATAAGAATGTGCATCCTGTCTGCAGATAAGATAAACAGCCATAAAAAAGTTAGTTTGTTACTACATAACTAATACAGCGGCTGCTGTGGACTGGATTTAACCTGTGCCCCCTTCATTAGCTAAACAGCTAACGTCACTCAAACTTTCCAATGTTACAGTCTATGTTTACTTTACCAAGACACTAATAAATCAAGTTTTTGTTTAAATAAGAATGTGCATCCTGTCGGCAGATAAGATAAACAGCCATAAAGAAAAATTAGTAATGAAGACAGTCTGCTATGTTAATTAGTCACATTGGAGGCAAGCAGCTTCTTTGAGCACGAGAGAAAAAGAAAGGAAAATGTATTTGAAAGAGTCTTACATGCACAGCTTGCATCTCTGAAATGATCTTATGTTATTTTAAAACTGTAGCTGAATCATCCTTTCAGACTGAAATAGTCAGTTCCTAATTTCATACAGAGATTAGCCAATGATTTATCAGATATAACCCATTTAATATCCTAAACGGGCAACATGGCAAATGAAAAATGTTTGCAGGAAATTGGAAAGTAGATATTAATGAAAAGTGTGCTGGCATGAATAAAAAGGAAATGTGATGAGTTAACAGGTCAGCACAAGAAAAATTATCAACAGAAAATCTTCTTTTTACTTGGAATATGAATTCATTATTTCACTATTAATTATTCAGATATTCAGTAAGACTTTTACCTCTTTAAATGATTTGTTGTATTTGAGCTTCATGTTGGTATCTCACCTTTTCATATCGCTGCCGAGTTAAAGTCTATTTTAGTGTTTAGTCTTTGCTTCTGTAGGGGAGAAAATCATTTGCCTTCCATGTGAAGGCCATTATGTTGACATTATTATCTGACGTATTCTATCACCCTCATAGGCTGTTTGTTAGTCATTTTGTATTTCTGTGTGTACTTGTAACTTAACAGAGACATTTGCAGGATGACCTTGTTCTATCCTCCGGAGCAAACAGCTGCTAATTTATTCCACAGTTGATCCAACAAACAACAGAGGATTTCATTTCCTGTTGTTGGCTGCTCATTTGGCACCATGGTTCAGTTTGACCAAGCATTTATTATTGATTTCCTCATGGTGGGAGAGAGTAACACACTTAATAATTGCATTCAGTAGAATGTGACCACTTCATTTAGTGTCTGACCTTTGCTTGATAGAAAATCTGAGGAGCAGGCTGAAGCAATATGAGCATTTGCACATGAATGAGAAAGAAGAGGAAAATGGAGTGTATCTTAATTCTGGTTGCTGTCTGAATTAATCATTGCCCATGGTGTCCACGTATCCCAGAAAAAAAGTCAATGGACTTAGAAAGAAGTTTTTCTCCCTCTAATTGTTGTACAAACTGATTTAATGTAACTTTATTTTAAGGCATAGAAGGTCAGTTGTGGCTACTATCCATTATCCGTTATCCATTGTTACTTTTCATACATTAAAGGTCACATAGTCTGCAGAATTGCTGTTAAACTGTTTTATTTAAAAATGTGTGTCCATGACCTGTTAACAACTTTCCCTCCGAAAAAATGCTCCTCTTCTGTTGGAAGGTTGTTAAAACATTTAACCCAACAGATGTAATTTGGGGGTTTTGCCAAACACAATAACTGAGATGATTATGGAGAGTAAATTTGTTGAAAAGGAGTAAAATGTTTGACCATGATACAATTATTGCAAAGGGAATTTGTGATTAAATGAGCCAAACATAGATTTTAAGCCATTTAAGCTACTTTTTCATTGAAAACAGAGTAATACTAAGTTGTTTAAGTTGTAACAAGTAAAAAGTATGTATACTTTTTTTTTCAAAATGCATTAATTACCTATGCCAGTGAGGTTTTGTTTTTGCCTGCGTTTGTCTTTTCCTTTTTTTTGTTAGGAAGATTACACAAATACTGCAGGATAGACTTTGCTGAAATTTTCAGGAGATGTGAGTAATAGCTAAACTTAAAAAATGATTAGCTTTTGGTGATGATCTGGATAACCGCCATTAGTGAACAGTCGATTTTGCTCAATAACTGTCTACCTAATAATGATACCAACATGATTCTAAGTGCTAGTTGTTGGGTTTTCCATCACAAAAAGTGTGTTTCTTGTTGGGTTTAGATAACACCCAAAATGTGCGTTTTATCACTGGTAATTTAATTTGAATTAAAAGGCTGAGGATTTCATTTGGGTCAGATTTTTTAATAAAAGCGTTGTAGTGGGCCCTGTTTGCAGGCTGTTTGCAGGGGGTTGGTTATCTGATAACCCCCTGAATTGTGGTGTTTGTAGAGATGGCCAGTTAAAACAATATGTATATAGGTTGTGAAGGATACCACAAGGGCTCACACATCTCTTTGATAACATGTTGCCAAATTGTCCTGTGTTTGCATCTCATTTGTACATCAGGTGAGCCGTCTGCTGATGCTGGGTGGAGCGAATGTGAACTACCGCACAGAGGTCTTAAACAATGCTCCAGTGCTCTGCGTCCAGTGTCACCTTGGTCACCTTGAAATCACCTCTTTGCTGCTTGAGTTTGGGGCCAGTGTGGACGTGGTGTCTGAAAACGGCATGAGCCCACTCTGCTTCTCAGCCGCCTCAGGACACTTAAGTTTGGTCATGCTGCTCTGCAAAAGGGGCGCCATGGTGAGGCCATGTACGTTTCTGCTGTATTTATATTAATGTTTCATTGCACTAAACTAAAAATTTTGTATTCCTACTAGGTCGATCATGTAGATAAGAGTGGTCAATGTGCACTGGTTCATGCTGCGCTCAGAGGGCACCCAGAGATTATCCAGTACCTGCTTGAGCTTGAATGGAGTACCGAGGGGCAGCAGCAGGACTGTGCTCTGAAGAACAAAGCTTTGCAGCAGGCTCTGATTGCAGCCTCCAGCATGGGACACACACAGGTCAGACCAACCCACAGGCCGATGTTTTACCTCGTATACAGTCGACTATCATGAGAAAGACAGAACAAACAAATGATCAAACCCAAGAGTGAAAAACAAATAAGCCCTTTAGGACCCACTGATCTCTTTTAATCTTATTTTGCCATTGATAATCTGTTTGATATGTGCTTTGGTTGAATTTTTGTATCACAATTTGAACTCTTGTTATGTATTTGTTAAAAAGGGTGGAAGTGTTCTGTGTAATCCAAATTGACCATTTTGACCAAAAGTGGCTATATTCAAATACATTATGAGTTTGATCTTTGGTCGTACACCCACTGCAGCATAAAACATGTAGTGTCTCATTATATGCTTTTTTTAGAATGGTGCAATAATGAGCCCTGAAATGAGGAAATGATTTAGTTTTTAGCACCTCCAGGTACCCTTTCTCAGAGTGTTACCTGTGTCTTGAAAAAGGAAGTTACTAACTGCACTACAGAGTTGGTCAGGGACATTAAACGCCATAATTTTTTATCATCCTTAAAAAATATATTACAGTTATCCGCCATAACCACTAATTTGATCAGGTCACAAAACAAAGAAAGTGTCTTACAGAAGAGGTAAGACAGGGAATTAAAGTCAGAAAATTGAGTGGCAGCATTGAAGTCATTTGATCCTGTTTTAGTTTGATACTTGCTTGACAATAGCTTTTTGATTCAATCCATAAGATTATCATATTGAACAGAAGATGGGAATTACATAAACCTTTTATCCTGACATAACCTACTCTCAGCAAAAACCTATGAAAAATAACCTACACTTTTTGGGGGGGAACTTGGGGGCCATGGATATTTTGGGTTGGCCTGCCAAAATATATATAACCTGAACCACTCCTTTTGCAGGCCAGGCCACAAAATTGTAGATTGAACTACTTTCCAGCAGATGGCCCCATTTGTTTTCATCTCAGTCCCTCGGGTCAAAAACAGTTCTCTTAGTTACTAGCAGGATATTTAGCATGACAGATTGTATATTTTTTCAAGATGGCACAGCACAAAAAAATAGAAATGTACCAAACTTCTATGTTGTTAATATCATCAGCATGTCCCAGACTTTGTAACTCTAACAATTATTTTTCTACAAGCATTTTGAGTATGAGGATAATTATTTGTTTTCTCCTCCAAATACCAGTGATTTAATGTAAACAGGAAAAACAGACATACAATGGGCCAAAGTCCTCAATATGAACAAGTGCATATATGTTTTTAATATTTATTTCAAATTTAGGAACAGTATGTAAGTATAAATATGTGATGCTGATAAAATTTAAATTAGTATGTAATATGTTGATGTCTTTTAATGTCTTTTGTTCCTAATTGTGACTGTCATAATGGCACAGCACCAAACATAAATATTCAAATAAAAATCCATGCAAGTCAGTATTGCCAACAATAAATGACATGTTCAGGGCCGATATAACGTGGATAGTCTGGCATATTAAGAGTTAAACTTCAGAAATGACATATTTTTTTTAATTTACAAAGAGGACTGGAGTAGGTAAAAACATTTGGTGCAGTTGAATTAGTTTATGATTTGGGATGGGAGTCGAAAACCAATTCCAGTTGAGAATCGTTAACAGCCCCATCAAAGAATCGATATCATGAGTCTTTTTGCTCGTCAGTTCCCTTATCAATTCCTTCCACTGACAGGGTTCAGAAGCGGTCAGAATTGTGGCTTAATTTTTTACCAAAGGCACCTACTGCACAATCTTAAGTGAGTGGAAACACCAGCAACTTGCAGAAGCAGTTATCTATGCTGTGACATGTGTGTTTGACATTGTTGCCACTGAAAATCCACAGGCCAACGTTTGCCCACACAGGAAATCTGCAGGAATCGATAAGGGAAATGTTAAAGAACTGGATCGTTTAGCAGGATTGTTAATAGCATTGGTATCGATAAAATCTTATCAATTCCCATCCCTATTTATGATAAACATTAATACTATTGTTTGTCATTTTGATGGCACTTTTTAATGTGTCTACTTTTGGGACACAATAAGCTTTAAGTAACTTTTTTAATGGGGCACGGGGGTTGACAAGAATATTTACTTCCTTAGTATTGATCTATATCTTATAAGAAAGAAATTCATAGAATAGCAACATTTCCTATTCTTAAACTCAGTTTTTACACTTTGAGTGTTTTCAACAACCTTCCTGTGCAGTTTTAGAGAGTTGAGACTACAACAAGTACAGTTTGAACACCTCCTCTCCTCAGTGCCCATGACTTGAAATTCCAGGAGTTACTCGGCCTTGTAATGTCAGAAAGAAGGATTTGGGGATCGATCACGGTGTCTTCAGCCGCCTATGTACAACACAAGCTCAAGGTTTATTTTGGCCCCCTCATTAGTGGGAAGGGATCCGGAGACCTGACTTAGAATAACAGATCTGAGCCAGGCTTGGCTGTCAGCCCACATGTTAAGGAACCCCTTTAAAGTCAAAGTATAAATCAACTTGGACTCACATCACCTCACACAGTAGCTGAAGGGCCAGTAGCTCTCTAATGTGCTGTGATTAATTTATAATAATCCACTCAGGCTACAGATCACATTTTAACTCCTTTTTGAAAATTCCCATGTTGTTGAAGCTCTTGAGGGGTGTATTTGATACAGTATCTCATGCTGCAACAGTATGCCATTAATCTAAGTTTCTTTTTTGGCAGGTTGTGAGAGGCTTGCTGGCATTGAATAATGAGCTTGCTGTGCAAATTGATAGCCACGACACTCTGTGGGGAGAGACAGGTATGTTTTCATCTATCTTTCTGCATTATGTTGCTTCCTGGTATCATCACCTGCTGTTTTTGCTTTCTGGACCTTGCTGCTGTGATTGCGTGCTGTAGCAGAAGGTCCTGTTTCTGCCATCTGCTCGGCAATGCTCTCTGTTTGATGTAGAGGTCGCTCGACCCTAATGTGTATGCGTTTTTATGGCTGCTCCAAGTTCTCTTGCGCTGTACTTTCTGCTAAAATCATTACTTTTGGAGGCTCATGTGGGTTTTCACTTAAGAGTTTGGGAAACAGTATTTTCTCTGAAAAATCCATTCTGCTTTTGGATGTCTGCTACATTATTGCTGTATTGTATTGAGTCTACTTTAAGTTACTCCACTGTTATCTGTACACATTGAAGTTTATAGGGTTTCCATGGATTCTTATGAAGTCTTAAACTACACTTTAAAAATTAAGGATAAAATGTTTTATATACTACAAAAATTTGGCAGCACTTTGACTGAGACATGTCCGAATTTTTTATCCACAGTCTTGTCTTGTCAGTCTTGTAATTTAATTTTTCATGTTTGTAAAAAGTATGGCAATTTAATAGCTAGAGCCTAGCTGGAGGTAAAACAATGTTTCAGTCATATTAGACAGTGATGTGTAGCAAAGTGCTTTTGGCATGTTGTTGACAGTTAGGGAAGGTAAAACGGATCTCTCTAAATGTGACCACATACTGTCTGTGATCAAGAGTTTTACTTGAAAAGGTTAGAACAGATGTACAGAAGAAAACTGGCCATATTTCATGTTTGAAATTTGATCCCTTATAAATTCTGTTACATGCATTAACATGCATGTTTAGGAACTTAGATATCAAGTTATTATGTTGGCTGCATGAGATCTGATGATGCATTAACAATATATCTTCAATGGTGACGCTTGTTTTATTTACTGCAGTCAAGCCTTGACTTTAGCGTGCCTGTATCCTATGCTCAGCAGAGTAATTTGTACGAGCATTAATTAACCAGAAGCTAAGAGGCTAGTAGCACTGTCAGACAACATTCCTCCTTATTTTATCGTAAATCACTATACACAATAATGCTGGTAAGATTACAATGACAACTCAATTCAAGACCAATAAGCGTGAGCAAGTAGTGATGTGTCTGCAAAGGAGCTGCTTCTAAGAGCCAACTCTTTAATTTGATCTATAGTTGCTGGCTTTAGCTTGAGGGATGGTTTCCTGTCTTTGTTTTTATTGTTTTGTGGTAAACATGTAAAACCAACTCTATCAAATAAGAGCTGCTGTAAGGTACCAGACCGACTCTTACTGAGCTGAGTCAAATGAATCCCAACACTACCAAGAGGTAGTATTTAAACGTGTGTTAATCTGTCTGTTAGACCTGTACCTACTGCTAGTCTGCTGTGGATGTTTATGTTTGTGCACTGTTTTTCCTACACCTAATGCCATGACAGTGACATCAATTCGAAAAAAGTATATGATTTTTTTAAATATTTTTTTTGTTGGTTTGCCTTAACATTAACCAGACACACCAGATGGATGGTTCAGTATATCCCATAGAAAATTTTTCGGAAGAATCTTTTTAAAGAAAGTTTAGCAAGTGACTGGATGATCGTTCCACCAACGCATTCATTACAGGCCAATCAGATAATGTAGTAGACGGGCACTACCGTTGTGGTGTAAAATACAAAATGTAAGCCTCCTCTCAGGACAAACTCTCAGCAAAACATGTCAGATGGCACTAAAGTGTCCTTTCTACAAAAAACAAATGCTTTCAGTGTTGTTTGTTTTTCATTTGATAATGAAATGCAGTCCAGATCTGATAAAACTGATATTGAAGCTGTTAGCATCCATGCTAATATCTGTATGAGAAGTTACTTCTATCTGTTATCTTGCCCATAGCTCCCACCTCTTCCTGCTCTAAAGGACTCTGGTTGGGCCATGCTGCTTTGAGCTGCTCACAGTCGCTGTAGATTGGAGCTTGGCAAGATGGATCTGCCTGATTACAGATTATTGAATCAGGTTGATCTGGCTGCTGCACAAGGTTACCTTCACATGGCAGTTTTGCTTATGTACTGTATGCACAATCCACAGATATTGGAGAAAAAGAAAGAGGATCAGGGATGACAGTTTGAAGGAAATTTGTAAATTAAAGTCCGAAATCTGATAGCAATAAGCAGATTTTTATGATGTGTAAGTGCTAAGATCGTGTGTAGTTGTAGCTTTTCATTCCAGTCATCATCAATTATACAAAGAATTCAGCAGTATTCTTTGTGGGAAATCAGTTTATTTTTCTTTCTGCCAGTTTAAAAATACTCCTGCTACGTTTTTAAGTATCAGAGCCATCACACCGTGTTAGACTTGCAGTTTCTCGCTTGATGTGTCTGACCAATTTGAAATGTTGTCTCTTATCTTCAGTCTGAGCTTTTGCTTTGAATTTCCTGAAACAGAGGCTATAAATGTTCAGATTGCACCCTTTTCTCTTCAACATTTTGTGTGATGTTTTTATTTTTTGCTCAGAATCACACTAAAATAGATTTCTAAAAAGCCAACAATTTTAATAATAGTCTCTTTGTGTCTGCAGGATTTAGCTCTAAAAGTTTGTTGCTGCAGGAATGTAGGTCAGCCTATTAGTGGAGAGGCCGTCTACAGTGCAGTAAGCTTGTGTCCTGCTAAATGACTGCAGGACTTCAGACCTCACTGCAGTCCTCGGACGAAGAATTGGCTCTTTGAAATGTACCTCAATGAAGCTGATGTTTTGTTTGTGTCCTCCTCCATGATCCAAGCACTAGCTTTCTTGTTATTGAAAGCATAACCCATTTATCTAATACTGCTGCTGCGGGCCTTGATACTAAGGTACTTTGTTCACTGCCGTTGCTGAGAGTGATAGTAATCACACTTTCATAAACACTGAGCCACCTGTGCTGTGGCTGCTGCATTACTCTCCCCTCAGCTCTGTTTACAGAGGGGATGCTAAATCATCCTCCTGAGCATGCTTCAACAGTAATGAAATATTAAGCCACAGGTTGTAATGGAATGGTGCTGAGTTATTGCACAACTGACCTGAAGTAAATGACTCCCAAACCCCTAATATAAATGCTCATGCAATATTTTTATAGATGTACATGCACAATATTAATGACATATTACTAGTATTGGTGGATTCAAACTTTAAAAGGTAATTGGAAAGATTTGAGCTGAACTTTTAAGCAGAACTAACAGACTTTCCTTAGCCTTTCTTAGCCTTCTACTTTCTTTTCTTTTTCCTGTGCTTAAATGAATGTAAGGTTGATGATCAATTCCCAGATGGATTAGGACCCGATTTTGTGTTTTCAGGAAATCAGTAACATTGAGCTTACTAAAACTGCTGTCAGTCTTATTGGTCATTTGGTAGTAGCATCATTCTGTAAGTGGCATGGTGGCATTGATGGTACTGCATGTGCCTCGTAGGATAAAGGTCGCTGGTTCATGTCAGTCAGCGCCTTTCTGAGATTGCATGCGTGGGTTCTCTCCGGGCACTCTGGCTTCCTCTCACAGACCAAAAACATGATCATTAGGTCAACTGGTGACCCCAGATTTCCATTAGGTGTGAGTGTTAACATGAAGGGTTGTCTGTATCTCCATGTGGCCCTGCACTTGGTTGGCAACTGGTTCAGGGTGTACCTTGCCTCTTGCCTCAGGAAAAACAAGTCCAACCAAACGGGCA
Source organism: Cetoscarus ocellatus (assembly GCA_037902135.1). NCBI lineage: Eukaryota > Metazoa > Chordata > Actinopteri > Labriformes > Labridae > Cetoscarus > Cetoscarus ocellatus. The sequence goes on from JBAMNC010000681.1 coordinate 815,815, forward strand.
TCCCTGTTGTCCAGCAGAAGTAGGCTCAAAACATGTGCTGCTACAGTTATACCCCAGATATTCATCTCCTCTGCACAAACTGGCCTTAAATAAGGGACCCAAACTTTTTTTTCTTCTCTAAATTCCTTAAAATAAAAACAATGAAAATATTAATTCCATGGTGGAAGGATTTGTGCTTAAAGTGCCAGGACAAAAGTTAATTAATTCATTTTACAAGATGATACAAAGTTCAGTTATATTTTTAAGGTTGATGTGTTCAAATGTTGCATCAAGAAAATGGAAAATTCAGTTTTTAGCAGGAAAGTTGAATCATTCAAATTATTAAAGGTTGTATGACTATGGACTTTGATCAATTAGGAACATCAATAATTGTACAAATATCAGTAAAATGTACAATCCCCTTCACTGCTAAGGATTGAAATGTAGACACTACACTTAATTACTTAAACATCTGCCTCATTTTTTGTATCTTGGGAGTGAAAAACTTTACATCTCAATAAAATAATAGATATTTAGCACCCTGACTTGTTATATATCAGTAAAATAACAATCTTATTTAACAAATGAGCATTTTACCCCTTAGAAGTATAAAACCCCTTTGTTGATTGCCATTTGGTCTGCAGTGCAAAAAGTTAAATATAATAAAGGGTTAATTTCCCTCAGGTTGTCTGAAAAAGTTCTTAATATCTTTAATTTGATTTTTGAATTATGTAGGAACTCTGGTATCTGTTCTATTTTTTTGTCTTTTTCTTTAATAATTTAAAGTATTTTTGCAGCACGCTAAAATATGTTTGCACATGCTTCCTGCTATTTTTTGCAAAACAAAAAGGTTCAATTTAAGGACAAGTAAAGCCATATCATTCTTGTACACTTCAAGCTTGGAAAAAATTGTTATTATGTATTAGAGACAGAGATTCAGCTCTGACAGAGTGTTCAATAAAACTGTCTTTGTTTATTGAGGCAGGATGCAAACAGCAGAAATGATTAGCACTGAGAGATATATTAAATTTCTGTTTCACCTCAAATCCCTCCCCTACCATTCAGCGTGCAGATTTAATAATCCAGCTGGTGGCAGTTCTGATTCAGAGAAATCAAAAAGCTTAGGAGTTCTCACCACGAACACTCGCTAAAATGATCCCTAAGAAATAACCTGTTTCTGGGAAAAATGTATTTTATATCCAAAACTCAAGAGAATATTTCTTTTCTCTGAGCAAACAGACCCTTTGTGTGTCCTGTGTTAAAATAGAGACAGATTGGATTTTACATCTCTGCGCGCTCCAGCTTTTAAAATCCTCTCTTTAATGCAAAACTCTTCCTGGTCATGCAAAGAAAGGTAATTTCATTTTGGGGAAAACAAACTGCAAAACTTGCTCCAGGTAAAGATGAACCATCGTTACTTTTTTTTTGATGCATTGATTCTTTTGATCAATAAAGTAACTAGAGGTATCTTTGTTTAGAGTTTAACTTATTCATACAAGTTCTTGTGGACAATATATTTTTTCATGACACTATATTTATTTCATAACAGGCAGGAGTGGAAAAAAAACATTTTACCATTGGACATTTATTGCCTATTATTTATGGACCCTATTAGTGTTGGGCTATAATCATTAAAAATACATGATTGGCTGATCGAAATTTATGCCTGCAGTCACCAATATGATCACCAGTGGTTTATACTCATGCTGGTGGCATTAAAAACGTGTACACTTGTCTCCAACTCATCCACTCTCTCAGTCAAGTGGAGAAACTTTGTTTAAAATATTAGAAATCTGCATTGATATCCATGTAAACATGGGTAGCATTAAAGGGTGTTAGCTAACTAACTGAGCCACCATCAGTACATTATGATACATTTAAGGTCTTGTCAGTATTTTTATGCTGTGTTTATGTTTGCTCGATAAAACGACAGTAGACAAAGAAAAGTACATTTTGTGTTAAATGCAACTTAAAGAAAAGGAAATCAAGGTTTTGTTTGAAACTTGAAGTTGTTTAGAGGTGATTTTTTTTGCTTTCTCTCTTAAATTTGAAATAATTTCCTCAGAGTATCACTGAGTTAATGTTCTGAAAGTGATTGTCTCTTGAAAATCCTTTTTCCTTTCCATATTTAATGTTCAAACTAATTTACATTGTTCTTTGAAAAATGCTGGCATATGTGCAACAAAAGGCTGGGAAAGTTGAAGAATGCTCAAAAAACATCTGTTTGGATTCCTAGGGTAAACAGGTTAATTTGAAACAGGTGAGTGCCATGACTGGGTACAAAAGGGGCATCCCTGAAAGGCTCAGTCGTTCACAAGCAAGGATTAGGCAAGGTTCATCACTGTGAACAACTGTGTGAGCAGACAGTTCACCAGATTAAAAACTTTTGTCAACATACAATTGCAAGAAATTCAGGGATTTCATCATCTACAGTCCATAATATCATCAAGAGTTTCAGAGAATTCAAAGAAATCTCTGCAAAACTAGCATTGAATGCCTGTGACCTCTGATCCCTCAGGCAGCACTGCATTTAAAACTGACATCATTCATTCATCACGCTCAGGAATGCGTTAGAAAACCATCATCAGTTAACACAATTTGTCACTACATCCACAAGTGCAAGTTACAACTACCATGCAAAGTGAAAGCGATACATCAACAACACTCTGAAACGCCACCAGCTTCTCTGGGCCTGAGCTCATCTGAGATGGACTGATGCAGAGTGAAAAAGTTTGCTGTGCTCTGACAAAAGAACTAGCATCAGTGATAGTGCCCATGGCATGCGTAACTTGCAAATCCATGATGGCACCATTGATGCTGAAAGGTACACAGATTTTGGAGCAACATATGCTGCCATCCAAGCACCGTCTTTTACAGGGACATCCCTGCCTTTATCAGCATGACAATGTCAAGACACAATCTACACGTTACAACAGCAAGCTTCCTGACATAGGAGTGCAGGCACTAAACTGGCCTGCCTGCAGTCCATTCCTGTCTCCCATTAAAAATGTGTATTATAAAGCACAATATACAACAACAGACCCCAGACTGTAAAGCAACAGAAGTTGTATATCAAGCCAACAATAGGAAAGAATTCCACCTACAACGCTTCAACAGTCAGTGTCCTCAGTTCCCAAAGGCTTATTGAGTGTTGTTCAAAGGAAAAGTGCTGACAGTGGTAAACATGCCCCTGTCCCAGCTTTTTTTTTTGGAACATGTTAAAGGCATCAAATTCAAAATGACTGAATATTTGCAAAAAGAAAAAACAGTTTATCAGCTTGAACATAAGATATCTGGTCTTTGTAGTGTATTCAAGTGAATATAGGTCGTAAGGATTTGCTAATCAGCGTACTTTGTTTTTCTTTACATTTTACACAACATCCCAACTTCATTGGAATTGGGGTTTGTAGTAAAAAAAATGGCTTCCCATTTCTTTGAAGGGGAATAATACAAGGGGAATTTAATGTTTATTTTTTTTCTACTCTGAACAAAACTCTGCAGTTTTTATCTTCATAAGTGCAAAGTGTTGGAGCTGCACAGTAAGAAGACAGCATGAACAAACGGGCATCTATTCTTCTGCTCAAGAGCCATGGGAAAAAATGCTTTTTTTTTCCCATCAAGTGAAAAACCTGCTTTTAATTTGTGTGCTCTGAGACCATGGACTGATTTATCTCCATTAGTTTTATTTATCAGGGAGATTCTTCAGCTCTACCACCAGCTCTGTTGACAGGAAGATAAATATTGAATAGATAAAACCAAGCTTGTAACAAGCATTTTAAATTGCTGGAAATTCAGCTCACTTCTTGTTGTAAATTACTTTCTTTAGTGTAGGGAAGTTTAATTTGAAAGGAATCTATTAGGCTGCTGAATTATAAACGTGTGCAGGTTTGAGAGCAAAGCAGAGTGCGCTATGTGCTCAGTAGAAATGCATTTCTTTTGTAATAATAATAATGATGATAATAATCAACTTTATTTATAGATGCCTTTCTCAGCACTCAAGGTCACCTTACCGAGCAAAGTTAATGGCAAAATAACTAACAAGATAAGAAAATAATTAAAAAAGGAGTAAATAAATATTTAAAGATAAAATAACTACCGGTAGATCAGATTTAAAAATAATCAGACAGAAAATGCCAGTTTGAAAAGTTGTGTTTTTAAGATGGAGAGAGGGTCAAAGGGAGTTCCAGAGGTGGGGAGCAGAGCGGCTGAAGACTCTAAAGTCCATCGTGGACAAGCGGGTGGGGAATGGAGGAAGAAGAGCAGGGAGTGGGAGGGTGTGTTGATGTGTGAAAGTTCAGAGAAATACAGAGGAGCGAGGTTGTGGATGGCCTTGAAGGTGAGGAGCAAGATCTTGAAGTCAATATGGTATTTAACGGGGAGCCAGTGGAGCTGCTGAAGAGCAGGAGCGATATGATTAATGAAAGAGTTATTGAGCCATCTGCTCAGTGTGCAGGCAAAGCAAACTTGTGATTTTAAACCTCAATCAGTGTTGTGCTCTGATGTCTACCTTAAAACAGTAGACCTCTGACCTCTTTTATTGAATAAATTTTATAATGAAATGGCATCCCAGTAGCTTTAGCAGCCACAACAAATCTAAGAATCCCAATCTCTAATTCAACATTATTATTTATAGCATTTGTTGATGCTAGGAAAAGTTAATTTTGAGTTATTTATCAGTAAAGCTTAGGCTCAAATGCTCACTCTAAACCTAATGGATATGTTGATGTGTTTTGTGCCTTTCTGGATGGGTACTGAAGTGATGCTGGATAACGGCATAATTATGTGTTTGCTTTGTAAATCTCTTCATCAGACAATGATTTAAAGTCTTCTCCCCAAAAACTGTCAGAGCAGCTTTGCCGGTGGGCTGGAAGAGCAGGCCCAGCAGATTTGAGAAGGATGATAAATAGCAGCGAAAACATTAGATAAGATAAAACAGGCAAGCCTTTATTGATAAAAACTGAAGCCATAAGAAACCGGATCCCTTCTCTGAAGAGGAGCATTGCTGATGTGTTTAAATGTTGCAGAAATGTTTGAGCATTTGGTTTTGAGGAAAAGGGAGAGCGGTAAAAGAGGATGCAAGCTTGACATATGTGGGCTTTGTTATTAAGTTGGCTTGACAAAGCCTGGAGCTGAACCAAAAGTTCTAGGCACCATAGAGCTGGTTGTGAACTTGCATTGTGCTGTGCAGTATGCAGGGCTTTGAGAGAGTGGATTTGACGCCTTTGGATTTGCCTCTTTGCTAAAAGTTATTCTATAATCAGGTCAACTTTGAAATGATTGTTGTAAGGTAGATGATTTACATTTCACTAATACACCAGCTTATTAATACGTCATGTCTTTACATGTAGGGTTTTTTTTTTTGAGTGTGGAGATGATTTCTCAAAAAAAAAATTAATGAAAGAGGCTATGGATATGGGCTGCAAGGTGGTACAGCAGTTTGTGCTGATGCCTTACAGCAATAATGCTGTAGGTTCAACTTCTCAGTCACGTGGAGCCTTTCTTTGCATGTTCCCCTTGTGTGTGCATGGGTTTTCTTCAGGTGTCTACCCACAGTCCAAAAACATGATGATTCTAAATTGAAAATCTAAATATAAATCACCCTTAGGTTTGAGTTTGTGTGTGAATTGTTTCCTGTGTCTTCATGTCAGCCCTGTGTTTGGTTTGACCAGTCCAGGGTGTATCCTGCCTCTTAGCAAAAGTTAGCTGGGATTGGCTTCAGCCCCCCACAAAGAAAGTCAGCGTATGAACATGGACTGTAAAAAGAGTTAATTGATTCCATCTGGCATTAGTCATTTATTTGATTGTCAAAGGAAGTTTTTTAATGATGTTGAGGCCAATCTGTTAAAGCAGCACTATGTAGTTTTTCCACCTTAGTATAATATTTCTAGAGTCATTGTGATGGTACATCACCTTAAAACAGGTTGAATGACACCTCTGTCATGGTCTGAGGGGGTCTGTATCGCCTTCACTGGCACTATGTAACTTCGATGTGGATGGTAGGAACACTTCCACACTAAAAACTTCAGATTTTTACTGCTTTGACTGCTTTACAGCATACGTCACTTCCCTCTCCTTCCTGATTTGTTTAAAAGACAGAAGTTGAGGCGAAAGCTAAACGTATGCAGTGACTAATCAGCACTAAAGTCCTGTGGAGGGCAGCAATACGCCTTAGCTGCGTCTAGTCTGCTGGAAACTAAAAGATGAAGAAGAAAGCTAAATGTAGCGTTGTTATCATGGCAGAAGCAGCAAAAAAAACCTAAAAAGAAAAGTTTTATCAGAGGAGACAAAGAGAAGAAAGCGGGAGAGTAACAAGCTAAATGCCCGGACAGGGATAAACATTGGCCCGGTGTTCACTTGCTGGCATGAGCTGAAAGATGAGGAGGGATGTCCGACTGATGCTGATTTGGCCCTGTTATTGTTGGACTTGTAAGTACAAATAGCTAACAACTGACAGCCGATGCTTGAAAAGTGATTTATTTGAAAAGAAACATGATCAGACTGTACCTTATCAGTCCACATGGTTTATTTGTCTCTCGGGACGTCCTGTCGGCTCGCCTCTCCTCCCTCTGTATGTCAACAAATGCACATTGGTGTGAGGTGCTCTGTTTTACAACAGCGCAGTTACACTCAACGTCCATAGAGGCCCCTAAAGAGCTGAAAGCCAGAATCTTACATAGTGCGGCTTTAATACAGCCATGCTTTATAAACTATCTCAATCTGAACTTGAGATCAACCCACTGACAAACAGTAAAGCAGAGCTGAGTTGGGACTTAAGGTCATCTTACAAAAAGATACACAGCATGGACTTGCAGCACCGTCAATCATGTCCCTTACTGTCCACAGAATACTTGATTAAATAAAAACAGGCACAATCTAAAACAATCACCTACAGTGCAGTTCTTTAGATGAATTAAATATTTATACCATAACAGTTTGCTAAACCAGGCTGTAAATATGTCTGTTTAAGCTGTAAAAACCATCTGTTTCATGCACATAATCATGTAACTGCTTGGTTTTCCAGCCTCAAGTGGACACACAAGGCACTGCAGTTCTGTCACCTCTGCATTGGCTTCATTTTTCATCCCCAGAGGCTGCTGTTGCTTATGGCACAGTAAACTCTGTTACCTCAACAGACACCGCTGGCCCTGTAATCTCACTTTGTGGTGTACCCCCCAGCATTCTGCATGCAGATCTTTTAAGAACAAAACAAGTTGCCGAAACATATCAACAAACTGTACAGCTGTTAAAACTGTTCATAATGTAGCCACAGATCAGGCCAAGTGCTGCTGTTGTTCCCTGGAGCACAAACTGAGCCTAAGTTTAGCTGCCTGGACTCATTGTCTTTACCGTCCTCTGTTAGTGGATATCCATATTTCCAGCAGATGGAGGGCGGGGCTGTTTGGCTCTGATAACTGTTTATCCAGATGGATGATGTCAGTCAGATACTGAGGCTCAGCAGCACCTTAAATCTCTCTGAGGTGAAAGTGAGAGCAGAGCTGCTCTGCTTCTTACGCTGGATCTCACTTTGTTTTGACAACCAGCACTCATTTAAGACTGGCCCATCTGCTGTTTTCTACATCAGCAGCCGCTGATTAAGCGTGAGCATTGAACATCTAAAGACTCTCTCTGTTGTCTTCATAGACTTCAATACCAGCACTAATTCACATTTGTTTGCTTCTCTTTCGCTAGAAATGAATTAGATATTGTTTAATCCAGCTAATCAGGGTCTGTCAAAGATACAAACTATAAACAACGATGGGTGTTAAACAGTATTGTTTGATTTTGTTGTCTAATGTTTTTCCGTCGATGCATAAAATGTCTGAATTCTCATCTCTCTGTAAGCTCTGGGAGCTTGAGGCAGGATTTTAATAAATTTAATAAGCATAATATAATTTTCTGTTTTTCAACTCAATTAGCACCAAACATTCGCCTGCGTTTCTCTGCTTATCTTTACTCCGTAAAACCAGAGGGATTTGTGATAGTAAACACTATTTATGTACCAGCTATTCATTGTGTGTTACAAAAGAGCCCTCTTCTGTGTTTCTCATGAGCAGCACAGACTTCTGGGTAAAGTACATGTTATCATACCGACTAATCCTCCTGTATACAGTGTCCTCAGTGGTGCAGTGTTAAGAGAGATGCCACAGTTATCTCAGTGCTGCTGCACACTCAACTTGTTGCTCTGTTTAAATTTAAACAAAGAATCCAAGCCCACTTCAGCTCCAACATCTGTGTCTTCTCTCCTCCCCTCAGCCTTGACGGCAGCAGCTGGCCGGGGGAAGATGGAGGTGTGTAGCTTCCTGTTGGAGCAGAGGGCGGTGGTGCAGCAGGTTAACCGCCGGGGAGTGTCTCCTCTTTTCTGTGCCGTCAGACAGGGACACTGGCAGGTAAGACATCATGTATGGCTACTATTTGTCTCCACAGCAACTACACAATTACACCTCAACATAACATATTAAATCTTCATGCTGTAATTTGTTTTGAGATGCATCTGTGCCTGTCTCTTTAAACTGACTGACTGGTTTCTCAACACAGGGGTCAACATGCCCACTGAGCTTGTATAAACACAGCAAGAGCTCACTTCTGATTGAGCCATGATTATGTTTTCTGTCTGTCCCCTGTAAATGTTCTTGTCTGCTTTTTAGATTGCAGAGCTGCTGTTGCAGCACGGTGCTGACATTAACATCAGTGACAAGCAGGGCAGGACCCTCCTCATGGTGGCTTCCTGTGAGGGTCACCTTAGCACTGTGGAGTTTCTGCTTTCTAAAGGTGAGTCACAACATGACCACCAATGTTATGATACATGTATTGCTACGATTCCTTATTTTAATGAGGCATTCTAACCATTAACAAATACTGACATTCCTTAAACCAACGCTGGAGCCGAGGGTCTCTTCTGTTTAGGTCTCATCTACAAATGGGGGGAGGCACTTTTCAAAACAGAGGTTTTACCCCTGTGTAAAAAAAATCCTGCTCCCCAATGTGGAATTTTCCAATCATCATGTCCACATATAAACACATAAATGCACTGTGGCTTGCTGTCAGTTGGTTGAGGAGATGTGACTGACTTGCAAGATTTTCTCACCATTTCGTTTATTGTGAAAGCTCATATCATGTTAACAAAATAACGATTAGTTGTGCAGCCCTGTACTGCACATAAGAAGTGTTAATGTGACACCATAATATCACACAGACAAAGAAATAGGAGATTTGTGATGTCTCAAGCCCAATACGCTGTTTCTGCTGTCAGCACATGAACACTTAACCTTTAGTTCCACCTGCTTCATTGTCCGTAATCAGGCAGATCCATCTTGCTCGCCCCCATCTACAACAATACTGTACGTCAGAATCTCTTAGAGCAGGAAGAGATGGAAGCTACATGCAAGACGACAGCAGGAAGTGAATGCTCGTACAGAGATCAGCATTGATGCTAATAACTTCAGCTCTTTTATTTTATTACATGAAAAAAACAACAACACTGAAAGCAATTCTCAATAGAAAGGGTGCTGTAGTGCCATCTGACCCGTTTGGGTGAGCGTGTGTTCAACGAAGTCTTATATTTAATCTTATTAGGCCATGATGAATGTGATTGGCCGAATGATCATCCAGTCACCTGCCAGATATGCTTTTGAAGGATTCTGCCCATTCCCCATCACCTTCTTTAGTCTGTTGTCCAGATGTAGTAGTGAAATGACTTAAACTGTCTGGTGTGTCTGGTTAATGAACACTGTAACTAAGTTAAGGAAAATCTTTATTGCAGGAGAATCTTTCCAAAATGGACATTTTCAGAGACCTTCACCTCACTTGCATTTGTCTGAAGGTCCAGAAAACAGAAAAAGATACAGTCTGCTCTATGATGGATAAGACCATGGAGTCTCAAATACATATTGTGGTTCTCATGGCTTTTATCTGTTTGAATAAGAAGCAATTTATCTCATTACAGTCAGGAATAAAAATACATTTTTTCATTAAACACTGTTATTTCATGAATTGCATGTGTATGTTCGGCTCTTATGTTCGGTTGCAGATTATTTTCTTTGCTCCACTTCTTAGTAGTTTATGTTTTTTTTTTTTTTTTTTTTTTTTTTTTTTTTTTGTTTTTAATTTATTTATGCACATATACAAAGACAAAGAAACAGATATTTACAAAACATACTACTACTGCGGGTAGTAGGTAAATAAGTAAAAAAAAAAAAAAACAACAACAACAAAAAAGAAAACAGCAAGCAAACAAACAAGAAAACAGCAACAGAGCAAGAGCCAAAGGGAAGAAGAGGAAAATACAAGCAAGCAAACAAATGAATGGTAAGAAAAAGATAGAAACAGAGAAAAACAAAAGGGGGGGAAGAGAAGAAGAAAAAAACAAATAAAAAAACACAAGTAGGTATCATGATCTGTTTGGGTTTGAGTTTAGAGTGGATAACAGGATGGTTTTGGTACTGAGTGGGACATGAAAGTTCTGTTTATGGACAGTTGTATTGGTATATTTGGATTGGTGATGTGGCATCAGTTCATCGGCGGGAGAATTGAGCTCAGAATAGTTGAATATATGTTATTGAATTCATCAGGTTGGCCTGTTTGTATAGCTGCTTGTTTTTCAAATGAAATGAAATGAAAAACTGGAAAAATAGGAAGAAGGTAAACCTCACACAATGGTTGGACTTAATATCACAACAGTAGTTTATGTCGACTGCTCTACAGGCAGTGAAACATGGCTGTCCATTTCTTTCAACAGAAATAAGGCTCTGAATGCTGGCAGAATTGTGTGTGTAGTATTTTTCCACTCTGAACAAAGCTCTGCATTTTTCTCTTCATAAATGCAAAGTGTTGAAGCTGCACGGTAAGAGCACAGCATGAACTACCAGGATGCTAGTTATGGTTCTGCTCAGGTTAAACAGGAAAAAATGTGTTTTTGATTCTCCCATCAAGTGACAAACACCATATTTTAGCTGTGTTTTCTGAGACCAACACTTCGTTTTCTACTTACCACAGAAAACTTGACCCCCAGCTCACCTCATGTTAAGTCATTAGCTGGATACGTTATAATCGTGTTAATTAGAATTTTTGTCTTTCAGGTGCGTCTCTGACGTCGATGGACAAAGAGGGACTTACTCCTCTGAGCTGGGCATGTTTAAAAGGACATAAGAATGTTGTGCAGTTTTTGGTGGAGAAAGGTGCGGTCATTGACCACACAGACAAAAATGGACGAACTCCGCTGGACCTCGCTGCTTTCTACGGAGACGCAGAGATTGTGAGTGGAGTTAGTTTACATTTGATGACAACAGTACACACACACACACACACGCACACACACACACACACACACTGACACCAACCCCAATCCATTTAGTCTTAACTGAGGGCATCTCTGTCCCCTCATTGAGCACATAGTGTTGTGCGTTAGCCTGGCTCCTGAATGACAACAGGCTGTCTGCGTGTTTTTAACTGTTGCTGCTCTCATGCAGGTCCAGTATTTGGTGGAGAGAGGAGCAGTGATTGAGCATGTGGACTACAGTGGGATGAGGCCTCTGGATCGGGCCATAGGCTGTCGAAACACGTCGGTGGTGGTGACTCTGCTGAAGAAAGGGGCCAAGCTGGGTAAGCAGATATAAGACACTCATTTTTCATTAAGAAGTTATAATTGTTTACTTTAATAGTCGGTGCTGTCAGTTTATTATATAGTCACTTGTTTATCCAGGGACAGAGGTCCCACACGCTGTTGAAAATCAAATTTAAGACTTCCTAATACTTTAAATTGGTAAAATTATAAAAACATGTTGCCCTGCTGAACAAACAGAAAACAAGAACAGGTTTGGTGTGTTAGGTCTTCTGTAACAAGCTATAGGGGTGGTTTGCTTCAAGAAGATTGTTAAATTATAACAAGCCAGGCAACAAAATAATAATGCAATTGTTAGATATCGAGGCTTACCGCTCCAAGAGGGGAAAGTGACAGAAATGAGAGTTTCTACCAAGATTTTTCCAAGCATTTTCTGAACTCAGGAAAAACTCTGTTAAGGCCTTAAACCTCTTTATGAATATAAAAATCGAAAACTAGCTATAAAATTTGATTCCTCATAATTATGCAATAAAGAGTTTAATATCTTTAATAAATCAACTTTTAATACTTTCCAAGACCCCAGAGACACACTGGACGCTCTCTCAGCAGCCCTTTTAAAACAGCATGAATAGATTTGATTAAGATAGTATTAGCCAAAGGATAATCTAAAATTAAAAGAGTTATTTGCAGGTTGCCAACCCCATTGAATCACTTTGTGGGAACATAGCTAAGGGAACATATTTCCCAGAAAATGTATACATTTAGAGACTACAGGGATCCCTGGGCTCATTTTTTCTTTTTTACTTCAACATTAAAAAGGGCCAAATAGCTGACATATCGAATGGGATCATTGCAGTTTCCCTATATTTTACATGAATAAATATGGATATAAATAGCAGCTTTATTAAAAAAGGGGAAGATATTCTGGTTATGAAGAGATAAGGAGAAATAAAGTTCTTGGGAGAACTGCAGTGGAGAAAGGAGCAGGTGTTGTGGAGAGTGAGCAGCGTAAGCTACAGATTTCTAGATGTGTTCATGCTGAAGACGACCGCATTTTTCACTCAATTGTTTTAAACCATGTTAAACTAAAGCACAGAGTCATCACAGACATATAGGCTGCTGCTGAAATGTGTGTTTGTCAATTGAAATTAGCCCATCACAACTTATTGTACTACAAACCTGCTAGCCCGCAACCCTGCGGTATTTCAGTGTTCAGTGGAGCATAGAAAGATGCTTATACAAGTCACTGTGTGTGAAGTTCATCAAACCAGAGGAAGATATTTACTTTTAATTCTTTGTTTAATTGATTTTCATATAAATCAAAAAATATAAAGCTCCATAGACTAAGGCAGAGTATTTTCACAGGTGGTCCAGAAAACACATAGAGCATACATCAGCATGGTTCAAATGTTTGTTGACTTACTATAACAGCAACATCGTTGAGCTCGTTCAGTCATTTTAAGCTGCTCTTAATTTTGGGGATTCAAAGGTTTCTTCCATTTTGTCTAAAAAAGTTAGACATTCCTGTGATTTAATGTCTCAGTGTCTCCAAAGTATTAACATCAGCTATCAGAGATTTCCACATTTGAACGATTGAAGATTCATTCCCAATCGTTTGGTCATGACAGCCGTCCTTGCTAGCATTAGAAAAAAAATATGTCCTTGTACCCCCTTAATGTTTGGATATATGTCTTAACATACATGAAGGAGGACATAGGGGCAGCTGTTGCCCCATAGCTATGCCTTTTTCTGCACACATTACTTTCCAAAATAGTTGGATTTTTCCAGAGACAGTGGTTTCAGTATTTATGGAATATTTGGGACAAGCTGTGGAGTTTCCTACCGTTAAATTGCTATAAATATATGGAGATATGTATACATTATCTGTAAGATATTGTATCGCATCTCTTTGTATTTTTCACATAATCTTTCACGGTAACACCTAAATGTTTTGCCATGTTTCATTTTCTATTAACACCTTCAGGAGGATACCCACAGTGTTCACAGGGATGCAAGTCTTTTAGAATTCAGTTCCCGTAGCTCACAGAAAAACCTGGAAACAAAATGCTAATGTTTTGTTTTATCCAGAGGAAGATGTTTTTATAAATCACTGTTTGTGAAGTTCTTGGAGACTGAAAGGACTCTGCAGGGCTGAATGTCCTCTCAAACTGGAATATATGAAACAGACACAAACAGCAGATTGAACCATCCTCCCAACAAGGAAAATTGAATGTGAAGAAAATATAAATATGACTTGAAACAAGCGGTCAGACTCTCAAAAATCTACTACTGTATATTAAATAAAATTAGAGTTAGAGAACCTAATCCCCTTTAGTGATGAAAAAAAGTGTTTTAAGCTGTCTCACAGGAAAAAAGAACAATTTCATTTATGAGTCTTTTGAAAGACTTCTAAAGTCAGAAGTTATCTTACATAGCAGATATTAACGAACAAGGTTTTTTAGTCATGTCAAAATAAATTTAACCTGCAAATTGCTCTTTAAGACCTCTCATATTCTCTATGCATATATATGTCTGTGTGTGTGTGTGTGTGTGTGTGTTTTAAGATGTTTTTCGCCTTAAATAAATAAATGAGACTTTTCAAGGATCTGCAGACACTCGACAGGTTTATTCACGTCTCAGTTAAACAGATCATCTCAGCTTTTCCACTTTGTTTATGTGTTGCTCAGTTTCTCATGGCACCAAGATTAAACTCAGACTAATGTTGTGGAATGTGTTATGGAAAACCCCTGTTCTTCTATTTCTGCTTCTTACTCGTCTGTAAATGCTCGTTCTTATTGGCTTTTCAGTGCATGTGTCTGTCCCTCCTCTTCACCTCACGTGTTTCTTTGTTAATTTGAGAATGTGACTTATCACTTTAACGACATTCAGAGAGCTATCTGCTTCAAGGTTTATCTGCTGCACACTCTGCTGTCTGAGAAAGGAAAAGTCACTACCAGGATCTTCTTTTTGTCAGCACAGTTAACAGTCTGCATGCATTAAAGAGCCACTTCAAGTTGAGGGACACATAATTGCTTCGTGTCACACTTCACTTTGTGGCAGATTCTCCTCTCACGACAGATGACTCCTCTCACTGTTGCATGACCTCTTTTCTCTTCACTCTTTCCCTCCTAATTCCCTCACTGCCTTCACTAAACTAAGGCCACAGAACGTCTCCTTACGATCGATCAGGTACAATCTTTAGGTAACTTTACCTTGTACCAATTTTCAGAGAATACACTGACTGTCTACTGGCCCCAGTCACAAAAGACACTGACAAGCTCCTGCCTGTTCTTTCCTCTTATGCTCACAGGAAACGCTGCTTGGGCCATGGCTACATCAAAACCTGATATCCTGATCATCCTCCTACAGAAGCTGATGGAGGAGGGAAATGTACTTTACAAGGTAAAACTGGAAAGAAAACGACATTTGTTGCATATGGGGGCTGAGAAATGCAACACAAAATTATAAAGTGTGAAAGAAGCTTACAAAGCTGGAGAAAAGATTAAAAAAAAAAAACAAAGTTTACATTTAGTAACACAAAATTACATAAGTCAAAACTTTGTCCATGTACAGATTTACTTAGAAAATAAAGTTCAACAGGGGAAATACTTTTCTCAAGTTCTGAGCAAAATTGATAAAGTGATTCAATGTTGCATTGTTTCTTTGGTCCATGAAGTGTTCAAACTGTGGTTTTATGAAGCAGGTCAAGGCACACACCAACAATGAGCTGTCTTTACGTCATTACATCACAGCCTGCTATTTACTAGACAAATACCATGGCCCACTGGAAGTACTTCGCATTGTCTCTAATTAGCATGTTAGCTTAACAATAAAATGCATTGCAGTTTGCCTTGGAGCAGCAGGGAGGTCAAATGCTTCATCAACATTAGAGATGATCATGTTTGTTAAAAGTTTGACACCACTAACAATGTGCATGTACAAACAAGTGCATGAAGAAGAGGGGCTGTGCTCTGCCTATGTTGAACATGTGACCATGTGATGTGAACAGGAGTTCTTCATGAAAGACACATCTAATGCGGTTGTTTTGATACTATACTAAACATGAACAAAGAGGTGTTTGTGAGCCTTCTTACTGGCGTCAACATCTGTTGTAACTATGGCAGCTGAAGACCCCAGGAGGCCAAAGGTCATGAGTTATCACAGTTACATTTCATGCTGTAACACCTGCAGTTGTGCTGTCAGAGAAACTCAACAGTAAAAGACCAGCTTTGCTTAAGTGGAAGTTAATGTGATAAAAGGATAAATTCCCCTAATGAGTGTAAGACAATATTGGTACATAGATATGCAAAATTTCATGATGTGGTACAGTATCAATATCAGAAAGAGTAATATCATTTTGTTGCAATATTTTAGAAGTAATTTATTTATGGAAATTTGGGATATTTGTCTTGTATTGTGTTTCAGCCTTAGGCCAACCTTAGTTGCCAGCAGACATTCAGCCATTTGCCTGTAACACAGAGTCATAACTGAACACAAGCATCAGATGTCACACAGCATTACATGCATGCTGTGCGCACTGCATACATTTAAAACTGTAACTCCATGCTCCATTATTTCACCTTGTAAACAGTACATCAAGCTTTTACTGTACAGGTGGAGAAACAGAGGTGAATTATGTTTTAATGATGCAGGGTTGTCTCAATGGGTTATAAATTCTCAGCTCTCTGTGAGCTAAGCAAAGTTTATTCCTCTGTGTTGAAAGTGAAAGTAAATCATTTCACTCGCCAAAAAAGATGAATGCTCCACTGTCTCTGCTGTGTTACACACTAAGCTCTGACAGGTGAGAAAAGTCAATGAAATCCAAGAAAATCACTCCTGCATCTCATCAAAATCCCTCCTTCCTTGCTCCTTGTCTGCATAGACATGTGCAACAAATAGGAGACAGGGCATCGAGGCAAAAACCTTGCGTATACGTGCTGCATTTCTTGTGGGCAGTTGGGAAACGTCCTGCGTTATTAGCCTGATTTTATCGCTGACACTCGCTCGTTCAGTTAGGACACGGTGTGAGTCTCCCTTCAAGTTTTTATAGATATAACATCGTTGGTTTTGTATTACTACAGTAATAATAAAAAACTCTGAGAAATACAATGTGATGTTTATTGTATCCCAATACATAGTGATGTATCATATTGTACACTTTTTGTCAGGACACATTTTGCATCTGTAGATTTTTGCGAATACACACTCTGAATCCTAATTCAACAAGCTGAACACATTTCCTGGAAATAAATGAGTTTTAGGCTAATGTTGTCAAGTCATGTGATGCTCTGATGACAAGACACTTAGTAATACAAGTCCTTCAGTAATTAAGTGCTAATTTGTGTAAGAGCATCAAAAGCTGTGATAATATCATTTAAGATTGCGAATAATTATCCTTGACCTTAATATTTACCATCAGTTGTACTTCTAATCGCCTTGTAGACACATTTACCACTGCTGCTGAAGTATGAGAGGTTCACACAGTAGCTTCCTGTTGCCACGTTAATTGTGTTCTAGCTGCTAACAGATCACTACAGGGTTCTACCTGAAATTCAGCTCAGATGTTTTTATTATGAAACAGAGTTTGACGTGGATTACTCACTGGTTTTTTAAAAAAACCTCTGCAGATGCTTTGTGTTTTATTTGTTCATTCTGGTGGAAAAGACTGTATTGATTTATTTTCATAGTCTTATGCAGAGTCTTG
The DNA here is from genome assembly GCA_037902135.1 of Cetoscarus ocellatus. Lineage (NCBI taxonomy): Eukaryota > Metazoa > Chordata > Actinopteri > Labriformes > Labridae > Cetoscarus > Cetoscarus ocellatus. The sequence goes on from JBAMNC010000681.1 coordinate 833,055, forward strand.
CTGCAACATAGACGGCTCTCTTAATCACTTCTCGTCCACTTGTAGTATTTGTTCCAATTTCATCCAGCCAACATTTCATCCTTTATGAATTGATTTGGACTTGTAAATAAGTGTTTCACATCATGTCAGTTTGTTTTATGAAATGTGTATTTGCTCTGTACTTGGTGAAAGTGCCTTACATCTGTAATTTTACTTGGGGGTGACTGTTTCGCAGTGTTGGTAGCAACTGTGCACTCACCATATATTGAGACTCTTGTCTTATAGGGGCAGCTTGGGTTCAAGTATGACCTGAGGCCCACTTGCCATGTGTCTTTCCCTACTCTCTACCCACTTTCCAAGTCTATCCAATATCTCTCCACCTTCAATAAAAGCCAAAAAGCCCTAAATTATTATTTTTTTAAAATGTAAGGTAACACTTAATATTAACTAGACATAAATGAGTTTTTGTGAAGCATTTGTAAATACTTAACTAACTCCCATAAGGGAAAGGTTAATTTATTTTAATAAGTTTGAAACACAGTAAGAGACCCACTGCATAAACAAATTACAAGTTAAGGATTAGTCAAATATTAGTTAATACTTAACCCATTATCAATGATAAAGAGTTAAATTTTCTAATTATTCAGTGATACTTGACTGATGCATTAATGCTGTGCTCATAGATGTTAACAAATATAAAAATGTTTTAAAAATATTAATTTGTCTCCAGCTTTGTAAGGGTGCCTCATGTTTTATTTTCCTCTCAGCCCTCACAGTAAAGCATTTTCTTGCCTCAGTGTGAAGTTCTTGTAGAGAAATATTCCAGCCATTAAAAAATACACAGATGTCAGCTCAGTAAGATAATATATAATCTTGATTTTCTTTTAATAGAAGTAAAAAAAAAAACAAATAAGATTGAGGTGATTGCCATCTGTTTCCAGCTCAGTTAAAAGCAGGGAATAAATAGATCTCTATTTTCTGCACCACTCACCAAAGCAGTCAAGATCGATGCCTGACATTTAACAGATTGAGTTTGTGGCAGAAAGGACAAACCTGTCAGGTGTTACTTGCGAGTGTGTGTGTGTGTGGCTTTGATTTTAGCCTGACTGTGTGTCGAATGTGTGATTGATGAGAGAAGAGGGACTCAAACTAAAAAAACAGCTCTTGTAGGAGTCCCTGGTTGAATACTTGGCCCCTCTTCTCTTACCCATGTGTTTCCCTCTGCTCCTGTCCCTTTGCCTCTCCGCATGTTTGCCCTCCACTCGTCCTCCAGAAAGGGAAGATGAAAGAGGCGGCCCAGAGGTACCAGTACGCCCTCAGGAAGTTTCCTCGAGAAGGCTTTGGAGATGACCTGAAGGCATTTAAAGACCTGAGGGTCTCTCTGTATCTCAACCTCTCCCGCTGTCGCAGAAAAACCAACGTAAGCCTCTCAAGAGAGTCTCTGCTTTCTTTTTTCCTTTGTTCCTCAGCCAGTGCTGTATTTTTAGCATGATCCTTTAATGGCTTAAAATAAGCCGCTCCACTCGCTAGACTTTTATTTGTCAGAGTAATGAATATCACGGGGCATCATTAAATGAACATTTACCAAAGAAGAAACATTTAATCTGGGAAGTATCCCCCACTGTTTTTAAGAATGTCTTGGACAAAAAGCTAAATATGTGACTGATTGTTGGAGAATGTGTGGGCAGGAGAAGCTTGTTAGTGTTCAGATGGCATCAGGCAGGAGGTGGAGAGAGAGAGCGGGATGCTCACTGGGCAGTGGACACACTCTCAAATCTTCCTGAAGAACAATATCTGCCTCTGAACATGCCAGCCTGTCTGCTCACTTAAAGCACGCAGAGCAGTTGCTTGTCTTTCTGTTCAGTGTTTTTACCCAATGTTTTAAAAGACTGAGGAATCAAATGATTACTTGAGAATAAATTGATATAAAAAAATCACAGAGAAGCAAACCAGAGACTAGTGGGTGGAGATGATTTTAAGCTGTTGGGTTTGACTTTCCAAATCATCATTTCTGTAGAAATTTTTCATAGAGGACTATTTACACAAGTCTTCTGAATAAAACGAACTGAATGACCAGCCAAGGCCGGCAGAGAGATGTTTGTAGTGAGTCAGCTGTTGATGTTTTTACTGCCAGAATCTTCAGGAGAAATGAAAGAGTGCATGTGCAGTACAAATTTAATTACCTGCATTCAAAAAATCTACAAAAATTGCTCAGCAGCATACTGAACAGTTAAGCATAACATTCATAGTTCAAGTTACACTGGTTAATGGCAGTTTTTTCAGTTTTCAATGTAACTAACTTTCTTGCATTATAGGTCTCTCCGTATTGACTCCACTTTGTTTGTGCCTGTGAGTCAGCATGCAGGGATGAAGAAACTCAATCATGTGCTCAAGTCTGGCTAAAAAAATAAATAAAAATAAGTCACATATTACTTGATCATGGTGAGGAGGGGTGACAATATAAGGGAGCACTGTTCTTAAAATCTATGAAGTGAGTAAAAATTTTGACATTTGCAAAACACGAAAATCATTGACTTTTGAGCTCATTAACACAGCTCTTAGGGTCCTGTGACAAAGCATCGTTTTATCAAACTGGTATCCCACAGTGACAAAATAAAAATGATATTTGTTGCCACCACAGAGCTTCAAATACATAGCCATTTTTAAATTTTATTTTTTATGTTTTGCAAATAAATCATTCTTGCATAAATCCTAAAACCAACAGATTTACCTTAAGCATTACGTTTTAAAACCGTCTACTTTCTTTTAAACTTTGACCTGTGAGGGGTCAAAGTTTACGTTGATGCACTGATGCCAAACTTCTATCATCATTGGTGACAGCTAGAGCCATTACAGTGTCAGTTGTACAGAAAAAAAAATCACAAACGTGTGACTGTTCTTGTCAGTTAAGTTAAACGGATAGATAAATTATTAAAGATGCATGTAAGTAAAATGTTTTCATGTTATTTAATAATTATCTGTAAGAATAATTTTGAGTATTCATTAAAAGTAAACAGTAAACATATTCATATGTCTAGTCATATGAATAAGTCTCAAAGTCATATGCAGCCTATTATTCCTGCTACATAAAAAAACCTCATCAGCCTGAAATGACCTGGAAAAGCTCAACCAAATGTCGCAAGTCCCACTGATTGATTAACCTAACACATCTGATGGACACATCAGATCAATATATATAGAACTAGCCCATCTAGAAAGTGCCCATAGAAAGTGTTTGGGGAGGGCACAAACTTTCAGAAGCATATCCAGCAGGTCAAAACATGTCAAAAGTGGAGCAGAAATATTGTTACTGTAGCAAAGTTTATACTGTTGTTATATGTCTTAAATTTAATAAAGAAGCGTGGTCAAGGTCTGATAAAACTGCTACTGAAGCTATTAGCATCAATGCTAATCTGTGTGCAGCAGCCACTTCCTGCCGTGCTACTCTTCACAGTTGTTGTAGATTAGAGCTCGGCGAGATGGATCTGCCTAAATACAGACACTGAATCAGGCGGGGCCAGCTGCTGGTTACTCAGGTTACTGATTGAAACCAATATTGTGAATATTAATAAACCAACTTAATGCAGGTGCTGGTTCAATGGAGTGGTAAGCAACCAGGCACATGCCATATTATGCTTCTGCCGGCCCAGGTATGAATTCATCCTGAGGGCCATTTTTCAGAATGTCCTTCCCCTCCCTCCGTCACCCCCTTTCACAAGCCTATCCAGTGTCTCTCACCTATCAATGAAGGCATAAACATCCCCAAAAAATTATTCAAAATATAAATAAACCAACTTAACAGACAGACATATTCATGCATTATCTATACTGTTTATCCCTTTTGGGGTCTCGGAGGGCTGGAGCCTATTCCAGCTGAAATTGGGCGAGAGGCGAGTCCTTTAGAGCAGCAAGAGGAACGAGCTGCAAGCGAGGTGACAGCAGGAAGTGACTGCTTGTACAGAGATTAGCATAGATGCTAACTGCTTCAGTAGCACTTTTATCAGATCTGAACCACATGTCTTTACATGATGAAAATGAATAAACCTACTAAAACTAAGAACCTTATATTTTCTTAAAATACAGCCATGATGATGACTGATTCATTTTTATTCAGGATTTTCATGGTACGGTACACAGAGCTCTAAGGGTTTGATTACTGACTGGCTAATTCGAGAACAGGCAGTCAAACAGGAAGGATCTTTTGTGAAAGGCTGTCCCGCAAAGGTAAAATAAATAAATTGTTTCAAAATAGAATTAGAAAAAAAACATTGCTGTTCATGTAAAAACAAAACTGGAAAAAGTCCTCCAGCTGTCAGAATGGTAAAAATGCTGATTTATGCATTTAACTTTAGGCTAACCCTGTTGTGTCCTCAGTGTTTGCTGTTTTTTCTTAAGTGTTTGTTGATCTAAACTTAGTCGTGTGTGTTTAATCAGTTGTCGTGCATATTCTGTAGGATTTCGGGATGGCTGAGGAGTTTGCAACAAAAGCACTGGAGCTGAAACCCAAATCCTACGAGGCCTTCTATGCCCGTGCACGAGCTAAAAGAAGCAGCAGGTAAACTATTCAGGACAGCTTAAGACCAGCTTCTGTGTTTGTTTTGTGTGAATGATGCGATCTGGATCTGTGTCTGTCTTTTGATCTGCAGGCAGTTTACAGCAGCTCTGGCTGACCTCCATGAAGCAGCCAAGCTGTGTCCCAACAATCGGGAGATCCGCCGTTTGCTGGCTCGAGTTGAGGATGAGTGTAAACAGATGCAGCGTGTTCAGACGAAAGGAGGCCTCGCTGGAGCTGCTTCCAGTCAGGCCTCAGGAGGCCATGAGTCAGACCAGGAGCAGGACGAAGGACAGGGTGACCTATCAGAGAACAGCCTGGGAAGGAGTTTGGACGGACAAAGAGACATCCTGGAAGAGGAGGAAGAAGAGGAGGAGGCCTCGCTGCAGGACAGGCCAGCTGAAGCCTGCTGGTCTCAGAACAGTTTCTCCTACAACAGAGTTGGACCCTCTGAGCCTGGAGCCGGCAGTTTGATAAACCAAAATCAGGGTCTGAGCCCAAGCTCACCCCCAGGCCCTGGAAGGCTCCCCCCTCACCGGTACCCTCGAGAGCACAGGGAGGCACTGGCCCAACAGGGTCTGGTCCTGCAGCCTACAAAGCAGGCTCAGATTGTCAAGACCAACCAGCATATGAGCTCCATGCAGGCTGTGGGAGGGGCCATGGGGGGTCGAAGCACAGGGAACAAATCTCAGTACGCTCCTTCAAGCCCCTTACCCAGCAGGCACATGTCCAGTATGTTAAAGCCTGGCCCAGGGATCGACATTAACCCTCTACCGCCCCCCGCTGATGAGCCAGTGTATGGCAACCGTTCATCTATTGCAGCTGCTGCCGCCGCCATGGGCCACAGCTGTGAAAACGAGAGCCTTCACTCCTCTCAGGCCTCTTACTCATCCTGCAGCAGCTCCAAGGCCCCGGGACAAGAACGCCTGTCCGCTCAGTCTGCTTCCTCTCTGGATGGGTTGGCTTCCTCTGCTCCTGGACCTCAGGGTAACCACACAGAACCAGGAAAGGAAGGGATGTGTGGCGCTGCGGGGTCACAGGGAGGGGGCAGCAGCAGCAGCATGCGAGTGTCCAGCTCCACCAGCAGCCTGGCGTCCAGCAGCAGCCTATCAGACAGCGGCAAGCTGGGGCCCGACGTCCGCACCAAGATCTCTGACAAATCCAAGCACAGCCAACCGTCCAGCTCTGAGTACAAACCCAGACCTTTCATGGGCATCATGGACAAGACGGCCCGCTTTCAGCAGCAGCTCCAACAGCAGCACCATGGCCTGCAGAGCCACCAGAGCCGTGGCTGGATCAACCACTCGTCTGACAGCCTCGTGTGTCACAACATGTCCGCCATGGGCCTGCTGCCGGTCGACTGCGAGCTGCCTTACACCAAAACAGTCAGCACTTACCAGGAGCAGCACAAACCTCTGCCACCTCAGGGTGCTATGGCCATGAGTAGCTTACAGAACGGCATGCACGCCAAGGAATTCACGGAGAAGTTCTGCCAAGCCGCTAACTGTTACAAAGAGTCTAAGCCGGCGCTGGCTCTGCCGCACACATTCATGGACAGTAAGGCCAAACAGCCTGGCCTCGCTCGAGATAATCCTGCCATCCACGTAGCATCGATGAAACCAAAGCGATCATTTATAGAGTCGAATGTGTAGAGATGTTTGTTTCAACTCCCGTAAGGTCCACAACGCACAAACACCACATCAAGTGAGAACCAGTTTTTAAATTAACCCCAAACAGGAGCAGTCTCACTTAAAGCCTTGTGACAAGTACAGAATCAAGCGCTTTCATTTCCTGTTACAGTACAGACTGCAGGAAGTGTACAGATTCTCTCCTCCCAACCTGTCGCTTGTGGATGTCAGCTTTGTTACAATCCAACATGTCCGCCATCGTTCAGCCAGGCTGGAGACATTGCACTGAAGGAAGTATTTGGACATGAACTGTACAGTCCTCATCAACGCAGCGGTGACAGCACTTTATACACACACAGGCCGCTCAAGTGCTTCAACAAGTTCAGTTACAGTTACGTTTTTGCAGAAGAGTTCAGAGTGAACTGGCTTTGAGCTGTTTTCATTACGTCCATGGTGCTCAGAGAAGAGAAAGTTTAACGGACGGGCATTCCTGTGTTTATAGAAGGATGTTAAAGATCCTCACCTTGTAAATATTCTATAAATATGTACTTTTCTTCTTTTCACTGAAGGTTTATCGTAATGACAAGTTCAGACTTGTGTATTTTGAGTTTTATGCACAAAGATGTTTAAAAAGGTGTTAAAGGTTCTAAAAAAGCATTTGTTAAATGTGTTTGTACATTATATAAATCACCATTAGCAGTGAACTGAATTTCTTTCTGTATCTGCTTGTTGTTGCTGTCTAGTTTAATTTATTTACAGCGCCAATGGCTTGGTTAATTATAAAAGCAATATATTTTATATAGTTATTTTTGCACAGCTACTAAGACATTTTATGATTCCCAATGATGTTGAGTTTAAGTGCATGCTACAATTGCAGTTTATACTACAGAGTAAAAATAAAAACTATAAAAACAGAATGGTGTCAGGGCACAGCGCCATCAGCTCTATTTTAATATGTACGTCAAATGCAATTGTCGCCATGTTTTCAGTATTGTGAGCTTTATTAGCTGTGATCACATACTGTGATAAAAACATAACTGCCATAGCCATCATGGGAGAGAGAAATAAAGACCCACTGAGGAAAAAATCACACTGGTCTGATGATTTTTATCCTGAACCACAGGAATACTTGAGTAAAGAGGGCATTTTATCATAACATGAAAGTGACACAGCTCTTTATCGCTGCCAAAAAGTAAATGAAGTTCTCCTGAACAGAAGCCAAGACTTTACTCCCACAGCAGCCTTGTTTCTGTGAACTCTTGCTCGAGGAGGGGTAAAATGTTTTTAATACCTCCGCCAAGTAGATAATTAAATGTTTTTGCCTGAGTTTGTCTGCTTGTTTGTTAACAAGATGACGCAAAAACTAGTAGACTGAGTTTTTTTTACATTTTCAGGAGATGTTGGTAAAAACTTAAAACTTAAAAATGATTTGATTTTGGTGGTGATCTGGATAACCACCACTTCCCAACGATCATTTTCACTAACTGTCAAACTAATAATAATATCAACATGATTCCCAGTGCTAGGAATCATATTATGAGGGTTACTTCATCATGGAACTATTACTTATAGGTGTAACCGCAACATGGTAGAGGTTTGCGCTCTCCAAGTGCTAGCTAGTATGGCACTGTTGTATTTCAGGGGCTGGGTGGCACAAGTTAGCAAGCGAAAAGCTAAAATTAGCGATAGCTTTAGCTAAAGCTAACTATAAAGCTAAGCTACTATGGAACAACAACATGGCAATTCAACTGAAAAGCAGCTACAATAAAACAAATATATAACAAAGTTAACTGATCAAGTTCGTCCCCACGGTTGTGGCAATAGTGTATGAATAATAGATTATCAAAAATAATCTGAAATGCTTGCTGGTCGTTTTTTTAGTCCTTATTAGCAGTTAGTTAGCCACTGTCTTTTTAAACAAATACCATACTTTAAAATTCAAAAGCATGCAATATCAAATGTAGTTTTTTATTTCCCATTAAACATTAAAAATCTCATGTGCACGTGTTCACCACAAATCTTATTTTAGGCTCTAAATCCCATATGTTTTGGAGGGGGTTGAGAGCAGGAAGTGCTAAACGCTTACCAGGCGGCAACCTCCAGGGGTCTGAATAGAGGCCTATATGGAAATGCCAAAACCTGCAATACCCCGAGTGTCCACTTGGAGCTGGCTGCAAAAATATGAAACGTTATTGACTGCATGTGGGTGAAGATGAATTTTACAGCTTTCATACTCATCTCTACAGCCTGGTTCAGACGAAAACACATCCATGTGCTCTCACTGTGAGAGGGGGGAATTTTTTATATCACGCCCGTTTTTCTTTTATGGAGGACTTATTTAGGATTTCCATTTTTGGAAATGTAGTGTTGCTATTGGTCAGAAGGCAATAAGTCCTGCCTCAACACGCCCTTTCTGTGTGTGAGCGGATGGTGCTATAGTTTGGTTGAGATAGCATGTACAGTATGTCAGCGTACATTAAAGGGCATCAACAGCGATCCAAAGGCTCCTGTGACATGGCTTTGACCAATTCTTTTATGGTCTATGATGCTAACTCATTTCCACGTACCTATTCCTGCACCTCTGTGTGAATAAAAATAATTGGTTTATTGATTTTCATGAAAGAAAATGTTTACATTTTCTTTCATGAAAATCAAACAAGACCTTGTGTGACTGTTAGTCCTTAGGCAGGCATTTCTCCACAGATTATCACCAAGCAGTTATTAATAAAAATGACAAATCTGAAATCATAACCCTGAACAAAAACTGGCATTTTCCAGGTTATGAGTTCAGAGTCAGTTGTCATGGTGATCTAGCTGAATTAAAAGTGAGCTGGATTCGTCCTACAGTAATCTCTGACTTAGACACAGACCCTCTTGCCCTCTGGTTGTTAGTCAAGTCAATAAAATTTAGACCAGAGTATTACCTTAGTCTAAAAGGAATATGTACCTTTAATTTGTTATATCTAATATCTTCAGCATCATATTCCCTTTGATCAGTTGTAAGTAGTATCTATGAAGTGACTGAGTGTTAATGGTAACGGTAATAAGATGATAGCAGATGGGTCATTGAAATGTTTTACACTGAGCAGTGCCCCCCATTGTCTTTGTAGTCCCTTTACAAGGGACAAAGCCATGCACCTATTCCATGGCCGCCATTGGAAAAGGTGCATACAGTATGACACAATCAAGAAACATCGTATTTGAATATAATTTTTCTGAAGTATTAGAAGTTTTTTGTAAAGACACTTCAGATTCATTATAATCTGATGTTTGCGAAGAACTGTCTGTAAAGCAACAAGTGCCAGTTATTCTGTTTAATAAATACTAGAACATACTTTAAGCTCAAGCAGAGGGTCAGTCCTTTCACTTGTGGGAAACAAAACTGATACAACCATAAAATCCTCTGAAATCTCCTTGGTATACCATTTCCCACCAAGAGGACACTAACCTGAAAATCAGTGTCTAATGGTTATGAGACAGAGACAAAATCATGTAAGTAAGGATAGCATTACCACACATAAGTTAAATGAAAATCTGCAAATATGAGCCATTATAAATGTATTTTAGATTTTTTTAAGGATCCCACTTGTTTGTAAATGAAGAGAAAGAAAATTTAATTTGTATATTCAGTAACTGAAATGTTGATCTGAGTGTTTTTTAAACAAATTATAAAAATAAGCTTGAATAAGATATATCTAATGTACACTTATAATGTGTCTGTAAAAGAAGTCTCGTCTCATCAAAGAACTGATTTTCTTTTCAATGCTCCCAAGTTCATATTTTCAGTGATAATCAGACTTTGTTGTCAGATGAAATTTTACAGTCTAATGATGAATTACCTAAGAGCTTGATTCTTGTTATAAAGCTAATTTAAGCTGCTGTCTACTGGCTCGACTTCCACCGTGTGATGGCCATCTTCAGAGATCTGTTTGGGGTGAGCAGCGTGGTCAGCAGGGGCAGGTTTGTCATGGGGCTGGTTTTATTCTTGCTGCTGATCCAGCTCTCTATCGATTCTCTCTCATACGAATACCCATCTGTGAAGTAAATACACATGTTACACCAAATATCATAGATAAGGGGGTTCCCATGTCAGGGTCCCTCAATAAGTGTTCTCATCCAGTGATAAGATGTCTTAAATTCTTTGTACTGTGGTGGCAAATCACAAAAATCCAACATTCAACTTCCGAATGTATTTGTCTCTATTCAGTCCATTCAGTGTTTTTTATTTCTAACACTCATTATTTTCTTAATGATTAACAGAAACAGCAAAACATTTCAGTCTTTGGAATTTTTAGCTCGTGATTGAACCTATCCCAGCTGTAACTGTGGAAAAGGTGTTGTATTGTATCTTTACACTCTCTCCTTGCTCCAAGAGCCCATAAACCCCCTGACAAAGACCCGTTGTGTCATGACCCCCACTTTGAAAAACAATGTCAGTTTTAGCCCACATTCAGGATAAATCCTGCCCTGACGTTGGGGCATTACTATTTTTTTCAAGTTTTTGTTGTCCCACCTGCAGCAATGACCGGATCCTTCATCAGCTCTCTGGTGATTGGACACAGAAACTCATCAGGGGCCTCTGACCCGCTCTCCTCTGCCTTCAGGGCCTCGATCTTCCTGAGGAGACGACCGCGGAGACCCACAGACTCTGAAAAACAAGCACACTGGTCAATGTGATTTCATACAATTACACCAGAACAGATCTCGTGACAGGCGTGTTTTTGTGGGGCTGAAATTGATGAGGAATCACTGGATAAAAGTAGATATGGTCAAGTTAAAAGTAGATTTTTCAAATAACTAAAACACATCCCATAAATGTCAGTCATCCAAGGAGGCACCTTAGAGCAAGGTTACAATAGTTAATTAATATTTCAACTTTGTTTTGACGTGTTAATTTTAGTCTTGTTTTATTTAGCTTTCATTGTGGCTGCCTAGTTTTTCTTTACAAAAATGCTTTGTTTTAGTTATGTTTTGGGGCAACTTAGAAAAGGAGTTTAAAAAAGTAAACATCATACAATAATAAACTTATAAAAACATTAACAAAAGATGACCATCAGGCCCATTAACCTCCTTTAGTCTATTTCCATAGAGGTAAATGACCTAAACTTACTATAACAACATTTATGCAAAGTTTTGAGAAAATACCCAAAGTTATTCTCGAGATATTGCGCTGAAAAGCAATAGATGAACATGTGGCTCAATGACCTTGTCCATTTACCTATGACCTTTGGATTGTTAATGCATCATATTTTATCAGAGAAGATAAATGAGCGAAGTTGAAAGAAAATCCATCCAAGTGTTATTAAGATATGTGGTCACAAGCAAGGGATGAATTTGAAGCCCAAATACCTGACTTTGACCTATGACCCAAAAGTTTAAGAAGTGTATCCCACTGTCAAAGTGGACACTTGTGCAAATACATCCCTCAGTGTTGTAGTCACAAGCAGTAGATGCTGAAGGGGCCAGATGGCATTTACATGAGTCCAACAACCTACGAAGTATTATATTATTAACTAACAGAGAGGACATGTGCATGAAGTTTGAAGAAAATCCCTCACAACATCCTATTCTGGAGATATTGCAAAGGAAAAAAGCAAAAGCAAGGGATGAACATTAGACCATAAAACCTGAATGTTGCATGGGACTGTTTAGGTTTAAACTTTATCATACTACCGTATTATTTTAATTTGCAAAATTGAATGAAAAAAAAAAAGATTAGTCCTTTTTTTTAGGTGAAAAATGACCAAAAGGTATGCACTACCATCATTTTCTGCATGAATTACACCCCAAAAATACCTTATAAACATTATGGTCATGAAAACTGAACAAAAATCCTATGTAGTTTTGTAGCAAAATTGATTGAAAGTAAAGTGGAGAATGACCAAAAAGCCTGTACTCCACGTGTTTCGGCAAGAAATATATCCAAACAGTAATTTCTTGGAGAATTTGATGTTGTGTTGAAAACTGACCATAAGCCATATGTCAGCATGTAGTGTCAAAAAATTTGCCTGAGGGAAAGATGCTTTTAAGTCATTTTCAAGTCAAATATGACCGAAACGTCTGCACTGGCATATTTTCCTGCCCAAAAAGTCATATTTTATCGGCTTCAGATGCCCAAAATACATGTACTTACATTTTATTCTGCTGGCATAAGACTCAAAAGTCATGTATTAGCATATATATATATATTTTTAAATGCTAATACAAAAATTTAACATTGTAAGACTTTTACTGCGGCAGAAGTTTATTCTTTATTCTGCTTTTACTGAGAAGTAAATAAAGAGGGAGAAGCGCTCTTTTAGTTAACACCACAGAGACTGTTGTCGCTTGTTTACATGATCTCAGTATCTTTTGCAAATTCTGCAATCAAGTCTAAAATAAAACACATGCAGCATTGGTGGTCCTCTGTCACAATCACAAATAGTTTGGACCCTTTGGGAGAAGAGATAGTGCTGAATCGAAACCGCTTCTGAAGTTGACACACGCTGAACCCATTAAATCCTCTGATTCATCCAATATGGCACTCTCGGATAAAAAAAAAAACAAAAAAAAACCTGCTCTTAACAGCTCTATAGGGTTTAAGATTTTCATAAGTAGTTCCCACATTTTTTATGGGGGCATAAGCCATACCTAGTGCAGTGTCCACTTTACATTTAGATTGATAATTTGATGAGACACCACAATAAAACTGCAGGATGAGGCTGTCCGCACAGATACACTGAATTATATCCGAGAGGAACTTCTTTTTCTCCCCTTACTCAAAGATTCATGAATATTTCATCAAGTAAGATGTGCTGGAATCTAATTTGCGCCATGTGTGTCTATGGAAGAGCACACATTTATACAGGAAGCATGCACAGGAAATGCTGGTTTGTTGGATGCACTGTACAGAAAGGACAGGAACTGTTGCAATCTGCCGTTTCCTGTGTCCTCGTTTGGTGGAGATGATCACAGCAGTCCTGCTTGCTTAACACATGTGGGAGATGCAAACAACCACACATGATTTGAATAATCGAGGAGCAAGCACAGAAAGTTTACTGATGAATTCAACTGCTGTCTAATTAAAGCAGAAACAAGTATAGACAGAAGGGGGTATTTACCATGATTAAGCATCAGACTGTGATGCTGCCTCTGACTTGATTACATTTTCACCTAAAGATGCACCACTGAGAATAAAGACAGTTTTGGGGGACAGTGGCTCAGCTCCAACTTTGAAGATGTTTGTGTCAATTACAATTCAGGGTAGCACTATGTCTTATCAGAACTGCCTGTTTATCAAAATAACAGCTACACAGCACTCTTTCTACCAAGGACACAAATACAGGCTTAAAATCCCTGCAACACAAAATAATTAGGATTTAATCTGCTTAAATTAATCCTGAGTTAAAAGTGCACATTTCTATCAAAGGATTCATACAGATTTTTGAGGTAATAAAACACTTTTCTGTCAGTCGTTCCATCTTAATTATGTGTACCTCGCTGAAAAAAAACCTTTTTTGTCCAATGGGATGTGAGAGTAAAGAAAAATAAAGTTATTGTAAAGAGGTCTTATTTTGCATAAAACCACGTTAATTTAATTTCGATGACTGTTAGAAGTTGTTCACAGCTACTTTCTGTACATACTATTTACCCTTGGTCCACATCTATATCTAAGCTCAAAGGCAGATTACATTTATATTGGTATTAATACAACATTTTGTCTGTCAATATGATATTCGAGTGATTCTTAATTTGAAACATTCTCAAAAGTCAAAGGCTCAAATTTTGATGAAAACGCTCCCTTTTTTCAGTGAAGTTGCTTAAAAATATATTTGTTTCTACTCATTTTGTCACTGAAGGGGATCATGTTACCTGACTGTTATTATCTTTTTTTAACTTTAAAATCGCTTTTATAGACTTGATCATTGATTACATAGTTGATTATTAGTTTTGTTAAATATTTATTTTACTATATTTTATCAATACATCTATTAAGCTATAACTATTAAACTATGTTTAATCTCTGATGTTCTTATTTTTGTCACCAGCTTCTAATTGTTACCTCCGCCAAGGAGGTTATGTTTTTGGCGGCATGTTTGTTTGTTTGTTAGCAAGATTACGCAAGAAACTACTGGATGGATTTTGCTGAAATTTTCAGGAGACGTGGTTATGGTCCAACTTAAAAATGATTAGACTGATCCAGCATAACTGCCATTAGTGAACAATTGTTTTTGCTCAATAACTCCATTACTATTAATGATCAACATGATTCTGAGTGCTAGGTGTGAGTTTTCAGGGTCAATGAATCATTTTATGATGTTAGCTTCATCATGGTACTATTGCTTACAGCAACATGTGAGCTACCTTGGCAGATGTTTGCGCTCTCTGAGTGCTTTCTAGTTTTTGTCCTGTTTTTGTCCATCTTTTCAAGTTTTAATCTACTTTCTCACAGGTTGTAGGGATGTTTACAGCAGCAGCAGCTTAACACAACAGTCTGAACTTATGAGGAGGGAGACTGAGAAATAAATGTTGCTGACCCTGGTTACCACTCAAATCCACAGAGAACTTTACAAACAGTGTTTTATAATCATGTCCTCCTTTGGGCTTATGAAGTTTACACAGTTATTTAGTCAAGCATCTTTTTCTCCTCTGATGAACACACAAGTAAAATACTATAGGCGAGTGTAATAAGCTATGATGGGCGATAATGACATAAAAAACACACAGTTCATGAGCAGTCTGTGATGACTCTTATCATAAATGCTGACAAGATTTCAAAATGCTGTTGTTTTTAGCATGAACGCATCGTCAGATATCACTAGACTCACACTGCTAACTCTCCTCGATACCTGCTCTGTTCACCGCTTGTTCACATCACACCAAAACTTCATTTCACCTCTTAGGTCATTATTTATCCTCATCCTGACCTGTTTCTACTATCTTTGACACCTCACAGGCTCATACTTAGAGGTCAGATGACAACTGATATGCATTAGGATAAAAATATGTCCTCTCTGTTAATAACACTGTTGTCAATATCCATGTTTATTTACATAAAATATAGGCTAACTCGGCAATGCTCCCTCTGGTTATGTTACAGCTAGTCATACAAAAATGACCCCAGAGCTCAGTGTTGTGTGTTAATTCATTAACTTGGTGAAAATGATGTTTTCTTAATTATTTTCCCACAAACCGATTCATTGGGGTCTCTAGTCTGCATCTTAATCTTAAAGATCCTCTTCCCTGTGTCAACCCGAAGTCAAGTCTGTGGTAATCGGTCATTACAGCGTGGTTTCGCCTCATATTCTCAATGGCTCTGCTTTCTTTCTACAGTCTATGCTCCGCCCTGGGCAGGCTACCCTGAGCCAATGGGGTAAAACTACTGATGAAACAGTGGTAGGACATCACACTGATAATTTATTCACTGGAGATCAAGCCATTTCTGGCAGCTATTTGTGCTGTAAATGGGGGAGGGGATGAAGTCCCAATGCTGGAGATTATAAATGCAGCAATATATTTGCTGCCAAAATTAAGGTCACTGTGTTTGATTCAGTGCCAAAAAAGTATCTGTCATTCTAGTTTTGACCAACAGCTAACCAACTTTGCTACCATTTTTCTATTTAAACCAGAAGCAAAGTCTTTTTTTTACATGCAGTCTGACATTCTTCAAACATTATAAATTGCTCCTTTGAAACATGCCAGGCCTGTGGGATAATTAAGCTAAAGTTAAGAATAGCTGCTCCTGCACCACACTGCTCTGTCTTTGTTTTAACAACAGTGTCCACTGCTTGGAGAGAACATAGTTTTTTATGCTTCTGGCAACAGTTTGTCCTGTGACTTTCCCCTCTGGAACCTTGGACAGCCCTGGACGCACTAATCTTATTTTCAGAGGGATTATCATTGTTTGTGACGTAAAGGTCATCCAGCAGGGTTCTGTCCCCACAGCATGATTTATGGTTGTATAAGCAGATAGAAACTGCAGCCTCACTATTTGAGGAGAGCTGTTTGGAGAGGGGGAATAAATCAGAGCATCAATAAAAAAAGCTGCTTATATCATCCTATCCAATTCAATCTGCTCATGTTTTAGGATCAAACAGTAAATCTGCACGGAAACATTAAAACGACTGTGTGTGCCGTGTACACTTGTGTTCGTGACTTTGTTTCATATTTCATCCTCACCAATCCCAAGCTCAACCGCTGTCTCCTTGCTCAGCTTGTTGAGCTCTGGCCCGTCGATGTTGTGGCTTTTAAAGATGCTGACGAGCTCCTGCAGCCCCACCTCATTCAGCCAACTCTGCACATCCTCCTCCGTCCAATCAGCGAGCAGCAGCCTGGAGTGACCCAGCAACTTCCTTCCTGCAAAGCACACAACAGGAAGGGAGGAAGTGTTCTGCTGTTATATGCACTGACTCCCGACATCTGCAGCAACAAAAACTTATCTGATGCAAACCGTTCCACAGAACTTGTGCTGATATGGGGGTGACAAATACTACACACACAGACTTCTGACCTCACAAAGACACACATGCTGTACAAAAACACAGGAAGTATGGCTAATCACTGTTTTGATTTTAAGTCTCGGCAAAGTATACAAATGCCAGAAAGTAAAAAGAAAGTGGTGGCAGGTTAAGAAAGGCTAGAGTGTTTTTTTTTTTTTGTCGTAGTGTTCTTCATATAATCTCATCTGGTGAGAGTTCTTAAGATATGACTTTCCTAAGCAAGGGATGATCATGCAGCCTAGGGCTGTTTGATTTTGTCCCATCAAAATCCACTCAGTTCCCTGGAGTTTGATGTTGATGTTGCAAATTATGATAAAAATCAATTTGAGCAGTAATCAGCTGAAGATCTCCTATGATGCTAAAAGAGAAAGCGAGATCTTCTTTCCATAAAGTGAAAGTATATAATCAGTGGATTTGAAGTCCCGTTTGCATTTTACAACTTATGCAGCTTAATACAAAAAAACTCATGACTCAGGAAGAGTTGAAGAATAGAGCAGTGTAAGCATTAAACACAGTTTTAACCGTCTGTATATCTTACTAATACTAAACACTGATGGGGTGAAGGGAAGTCAGGAAGACCTCATAAATCTTGGAAAGTAGCTGGATTTACCCAGTCCATATATGTCAGAGATAAGTGGAATGGGCCATCCTGTATGTTAGACAAAGATCCACTAGAAAGACATTAAAAATAGAAAAAGATGACTATGACCCTGAATTTACACATAGCCCGTCTGCTTAGTGTGCTGCAGCTGTGCTCCAACTGAAAACGCATATCCTTGCCAACTGGAAGTGTACTTAAAGAGCCTCACAGCAAAGCGCAGCCCTGATTTGTGTGAAAGATGATCAGAACATCACAAGAAAATTACAACTGCATTAGATATTGTGGGATCACAAGATAACAGGAAGAGCAACATGTAAACAACAGGTGACTTTGCCTGCCTGATGTAAATTTGCTGTCTGCATCATTAATCTTTCCACTATTTCCGCTGTATTTTGAAATTAGAAAAAAACTCGGAGCTCTTGTTTTCCTGTTTTGGGTCGATGCATTTGGCAGGACTTGACCAGAGATGGACTGAGGGGCAGGCAGTGGACACTGACTGATGATACTGGTGTTGGTTTGTTGCAGAGTGACCTGCATGTAAAGAACGCAGTGTAGGAGAACTATGTGGAAATTGGGGTGAGGTTCCATGACCATGATCTTTGACCTTATAAAACCCACTTATTTCATCCCTGAATCAGACTGAATATTTTCACAACTTTTACAAACATCTCTTAAATCATTCTTGAAATATAATGTTTACAAGGTTACATTGATAAACAAAGGATGACCATGAGTCTCCATCATATTGACTTTCACAGACAACCTCAAAATCTGAACATTTCATCCTTTAACAGGAGAAGATATTAGTAATGACTTTGAAAA
The DNA here is from genome assembly GCA_037902135.1 of Cetoscarus ocellatus. Classification (NCBI taxonomy): domain Eukaryota; kingdom Metazoa; phylum Chordata; class Actinopteri; order Labriformes; family Labridae; genus Cetoscarus; species Cetoscarus ocellatus. The sequence continues at coordinate 851,115 of JBAMNC010000681.1, forward strand.
AAAAAAAAGCCATCGGTGCATTCTTGAGATAATACAATAACAAGCAAAAGATGAGCATGGGTATACCTGACATTTGACCTACAAACACCATACTTTGATAAAGACATTTCTGGGTCAGAGTGGACGTTTTTACAAAGTTTTAACACAATCCATCAAATCATTCTTGAAATAACCCATTCTACTAAGTTCCAGTGGAGCATCCTTAGCACACTGAACAATGGGCATGACCTTTAACCTGTTTAAAGGTTTAAAATCCATCAGGTCATCCTCAACTCAGAGTGGGCATTTAAACAAAGTTAGTAAAAAAAAAACATCAGAGCATTATTTAGGCATCGTATTCATAAGCATTAGATAAACATGAGACTCCCAGTCCAAGTCCTATGACCTTCTAAATCTAATCAGTATGTTTGTAAAAGTGGTAATTTGTGCAAAGATCAAAAAAAAAGAAGCACTCTTTAAATATTGCATTTACAAGCAAATGATATACATGAGTATCCAAATACTTGACCTTTGGCCTATGACCTTAAATATTGAAATACTTCATCCTCAAGTCAGAATGAACCTTGGTACAAAGTTTAAACTGATGCCCATCAAAGCATTATTTATTTATTTCATTTAAAAGCAAAGGATCAGCATGAGACTCATTGGATCTTTTCAACCTGTGACTTTCAAAATCCAATCAGGTGACCCTCCAGTCAGGTTGGGCACTTGTGCAAAGTTTAAATGAGATTTAGTGATGCATTCTTAAAGTATTTTGTTCACAAGTAAAGGAAGAACATGAGGCTCTTTGACCCTGACCTTTGACCTTAAAAAATTAATCAATTTAGCTTTCAGTCAGGTTGACAATTTGTACAAACTATGAAGAGAAAATCCAACTATCCAAATATCCAGTGACTTTATCCTTTAATCAAACTTTGATGGAAATCAAACTAAAGTAAAACTCAATTAAATGTGTTTTTTCCATATTGCATTCACTAGAACCAGACTCAAAAAAAACAATGTGAAGCCATACTGCCTCTGGCCTCAGCCTCTCCAGGCACAGAGGCATAAAAAGACAATTAAACCAGAGATTGTGTCACTACACTCTGTGCCAGCATGCAGCTAATCAACCTTCACATGACACCACGCAACTGGACAGCCATCATTCATCACAGGAGGCTAAGACAAACCAGCCTGTTGTGTGTCGGCCATACTAATGACACCTCTCAGCAGCTGCATGGTTCCCATCACCCATCATTAGGAATGTGAAGGATAGCCCTGAAGATTAAGAGGTGTTGCTCATTACCACCCTAATCACCTGTAGCATTTCTCAATCACCTTTGCTTTTCCCTGCAAGCCCAAAACATGCAATAGGAGCATAAATTCCCTTCACACCTGATTGTGATAATGAAATCCAAAAAGGTGATTTGGTTTTCCTTTGGGAACCTTCATGTGTTCAACATACTAACGACCTGGGCAGCCATCATTCATTAGCACTTAAATGCTAATAAAAGCAGATTTTAGAAAGGAGGGAGTTTGTTTTGATCTTTAATCTAATCTACAAGAACCATAGTCGGCCTAAGTCTTTGAAGCCCACATGTTGAGTTGTTTCCTGCTTAAGAAATGGACTGAAATCCAGAATGATTTCTTCAAATGACTCTTCAAGCAAACCAGCCCACTGGAAAAAGTAATTACAATTTCTATCAATTTACTTTTAATATTTGCAAATGGTGCCATCGGGCAGACTGTCACTAAAGCCAAAGACCAACACCCTGCAGAAACAGCCATGACTGAGTGCTGGTAGACTAAAGGGTTAGATTGTCAGTCAGTGTCCCATTTCTGATATGAGTGCAGGACTAAACTTCAGTCAACTAAAGGTTTTGTCTACCCCTGGCACAATACTGTCACAAAGGGAAAATGAAAGCTCCTTTAACTTGCATAAAAATGTCATACCAATACTGCCATAATAGTGCTTAAATATTTCAGTCTGATCCAATGCGAGACCAGTGCTGCCATCCCCAGAGCATGATGTGCTACCTTTTCCTGGAGAGTAATGTTTCCTATGTTCCTCTGTTGCAGCCGTCCTGAGAATATCAAAACAAATGTCCTGTTAACATTGGGTCATTTATTGTTGAAAAGACCCCAGACTGTCTATTTTTGGAAAGATTAAAACTATGCACACACAGAATGTGTCCCCAAGCTGGCAAAGCAGCACTTAGTGGGAAGATCCACTTCTTAGTTCAGCACCACAGTGAGTGGAGTAACACCACCTCCTCTCTGCAGCCCTGTCTGTTAGTGTGGAGTCTCACAGTCTAACCAGCTGAGTCATGGAAACATCGTGCCAGGAGCATGAAAACCTCACAGAGCTTCACTGCGGGCCGGGGAAGCTCACACTGCGGAGTTTTTATTGCTTGAACAGATACTTAAAGATCTCTTCTCAAGTCCATTATTTATATATTTGAAGTTTACATCACTTCTAAATGAAAATAAAATCTGTGGTTGATGCATCATTGATTTTTTTTTTCAGGGCAGGGGGAAACGGAGCTGAACTGTGGTTGATAAAGTATTTATTTGGCACTAGCTGTTATGTTCTTTTAGTACTAAATTCTATTAATAACAACGATTCTGAAAGTGCAAAACAGATTTCTGAACATTGAACAGCACTGAGCAGGTTACTTAACATTTGTGAAAATGTGTTTATGGTCGATTACACTTTACAAAAAAATAGTGAAATAATTAAATTACTTTACTTATTAATTTTCATCAAATATAACAAATACCTTAATTTAGAAAGTACATTGTCGTTGGTAATGGATCAGTTTTTGGAAGTAATATGTAATTTAAACCTTTCACAGACACAATTACAAGGTAAATATAGCTTTCAGTTTTTTTAAAATATAGTTCACTCTTTTTCTCCCATCGTCCATGATGTTTTTATCTTTTTTTCTCAGTGTGAACATGTAATCATGACAACTGCCACTGAGGACAAAACATATCTAAGTAACTAAGCAGGGAGAGTATGAAAACTTCACACAGAAAGGCCATCTGATCCAGCAACCTTCTTGAGGCAACAGCACTACCTGCCCCACCATGGTACAGGTCAGGTCAGGTATGGGACCATATGAAGCTTCGGCACTTTGCCTCATCAACCTGTTCCCTGTACTTCTTCGGCCTCCTGATAGATTTCGTCCAGGCCTATGCCAGGCCCTTGTTCCAACTCTTCATCTATCTGTTTCCCCAAAGCGACTAACATCCAAACTGACATGACCAGAGTCAGCCTTCCTGGGGCCGCAGTTTCAGGGTTGCAACCAGAAGCCATTCAGAAGCCACTTCTGAAGAACTGGGTGCTCCCAAAGACCCTGAAGTCCCTGAGGATCCTCCAGTATCTACCAACAAGCACATAGTTGATCTCTTTCTTTGTGACGCTGTCATTGGGGTAGCAAGTCCAGCGCTGCAAATCAGGTCTCTAGAAACACGATCCAGCAATCCTCAAGCCCTGACTGTGAGCAAACTTAAGGAGTATCGAGGAGCTTTCGACTGGTTGTCCAGAGCCTTGCGGACTGACACATGCTTCATAGCCCTCCCTGTCTGTGCCTGTTGAAGCATTGAAGTCAGAGATTGCATGATGAACAAAGAAAACACTGTACTTACTCAAACAAGTTAGTTCTTCATTTATTTATTCTACTGGAAAACAGAAAAAAACTTAAAAACAATGCTTTATGATACAAGCTTGTTTCTTGGACTTTCTTAGGTAATTTTGGGGCTTTTTGTGGCATGCACTTGGAGAGACAGAAGATGGACTTGAAAAGGGGGTGGAGAGTAGAGGAGGACATGCGGCAACTTGGCCTCAGGTTAGTTTTGAACCCAGGCTGCCAGCATGAGACAAGAGCCTTGAAATAGGCCTACAGTATGTGCACGGTTAAAACCCACTCTGCCACGCTGGCACACAGGAAAAAGCCTGTTTTTATACTTTTTACTGGTTTAAATGAATAAAGTCTACCAATCAACAGATGACATAAATGTAGCACTTATTCATGAAGATAAATTGAGGTAAGAGGTTTCTGCTGACAGCAATTTGCTAAATGCACCTTCTACAGAATCAGAGATGGTAACATCTTGTATCTTGCAATTCATGAAATCTTTCTAAAACTGAGAAGTAATGTAACATTTACAAACAAACAAACTAATTAACAATGGATGGCAAAGTGGGATGAATTGTCATTAATTTACATTTATTAGTCACAAACTAGACAATAGTTTATCTTTGTCCAATGGGGGATCAAAGTATCATATTTACTGACTTTCTTGAAATATTTGTTTGGATTTTTTTAGGCTAAAGTTAGCCATTTGAAAAAGGCCCTGCATCCACAAAACCAGCCGTCCATCTATCAAGCCATTATCTTTACAGCTTGTCTGTTTAGAGGCACAGAGGGCGTCATTGAGCAAATGGTGAGGTACACCCCAGAATGATCGCTGGCCAACACATAACGGAAAACAACCATTTACACACTCGCTCACACCTAAGGGCCATTTAGGGTCTCCAGTTAGCCCAAACGAGCATGTTTTTGGTCTGTAGAGAAACCGTAATACCCGGAGAAAACCTGCACATGCACAGGGAGAACATGTAAACCTCATAAAGAGAGTCCTTATCCAACCAGGGGGTCTGAGTGGAAAACATTCTTAACAGTTCAATAAACTTGTAGGTCTCAGTGTGTTGGGAGACAGATAAACCCATTATTAGTGTTGGACCCATCAAGGGAACTCCAGACATGAACAAAATACTCAGCTATGGTAACATTAGCCTTTAAAGCCAGACAGTACCTGTTCAATTTTGATCTGATCCTCTTAAACTCCGCCATGAGCACTATTTTGGAGGACTCACACAAACATGGGAGAAGCGCAAGATCACAAAAGCTTTAAAAAACCACTGCAGCAGAAGCAAAAACAATGATTTCATCATTTTCACACCTGCATAAGTTTTGTACCATTCACACGTACACAGGAAGCACAAATTAAAATAAAACATCAGTATTTTTAGCTCAAAGAGCACTGTGAATAAATGGTGAATTTCTGTGGGCTAAACAGAGTGATGCATTTATTTACCTTGGCATGCTGTCTGCTGTGATTCAGCTTCTGTGGAAAAGACATAAAAGGGAATAACTTTAATATGTGGAGAGAAAGAAGAAACGGGATTAAAGGGAAGAGGGAAACAAAGAGAATGAGAGGTATAAAAGAGATAGGTCTTCAATGAGCTGAAATATGGTTCGTAAACATCAACCTACGACCCTGATGAAGCTTCAAGGCCTCCAGATGTGTCATGATTGCTCTTTTTTCATTTATTATTCCCATCTTCCTCTTTCATGTTGGCCTGTAACTTCTTTTTTTTTTAAGAAGGATTCACCTCAATAACACTGGGACTCTGAGGCTCAGTGGTAGTTTACCTCGCTGCACCAACAAACATTAATCACAATTCTTCCTCTAGACTCTGCAGCCAGACAGCAATACACATGTAATGGGACCTTTTCCTGTTGGATGGTTCCCAAAACACTCTTTTGGGAGCCTCCAAATGGCTTCTGGGCTTTGAACCACTGCTAATAGTACATTTTTAAAAAGAGGAGTGATTTCGCATTTGTTGACGCCAAACTAAACATCGTTCTGTTAGGCATTTACCAGTCTCAGTGACTTCATCTCCCATTCTCCACACGTTTACAGTTCTGTCCATGGAGCCAGTTGCAATCCACGGCATGGTGGGAGACAGAGCAACAGCCGTCACATACCTGCCGGGAGGAGCACAAATGTGAATGATGGACTGAAACTAGAACAGGAAGAGATGGGCTGTAAAAGTCAGACTGCCTCTGTTCTAAAATATAAATAAAACCATTCTTAGATCACATAATATCTTAAATATTTTCCAGCACTTCAAACAGCTCTGCCTTTGCTTACCTGTGGTGCTACTTCAATGACTGTCTGGAAAGCAGAGTTGGATACTATTGCATCACTGCACCCAGTGCTTCTGGGAAAAACTAATCAGGCAAAAATCACACATTTTGATCTGAAACACTGGGAGTCCTTACGCTGCTGTCTGCCTGATAGCTACAGAGATTGCAAAGCGGCAGGAGGGCGGGTCATTTACCTGTCGTGCTGCTTCAGAGTGTGGAGCAGAGTTCCCAGCTTCTATAGAAAAGTACAAACGAAACTGAATGAGAGTGGTTAGAGATTGGGGCTTTTTATTAAAATCCAATTTGAACACATCTCTTATTCCACTGTAGTTAGCCACAAATCCCCAACCTCCATTTTTTTAGGAAAAAAAGGATTTTTTTTCCATAAATTATTATTTCTCTTATTATTCCTTAATAGAGCATTTTTCTTTTGAATTTCTGAAAAGTAGAAATTTTGAAGATACATTATGCTTGTATAAACATAACTACTACATGTGCACCAAAGCATTGCAGAATCAAGTGTGGAGAAAAGAAATGCATTATTGCAAGTGAAGAAAAAGTCAACAATAACAATGTTAAGAAGATTAAACAAGGGTTATACGGGAGCCTCAGTTGGTCACACTTGTACTTGGCAAGCTATCAAGATAGTCCAGGCTATTAAAGTAGTCCTGGCACAGCATTAACAGTAGTAATAAACAATAGAGGGTACACATATTACGTCAAAGTAAGTGTGAGTTAGCAGAATGCCAGCCACTGAGTGAGAAAAGCAGACTGACAACAGCAACTAGTTAGAAGTAAGCAATCAAATACTTTAATTTAGCTGAAAAGTATCAAGTTTTTGTTATTATAATTTGATAATGTTTGCTGGGGGCAGTAAAGACCCTCGGCTGATGTAACTGGAACTGTATCAGATTTATGACGCAGATGAAGACATAATGTTACAGCTTCTGATATCATATCACCGAGCACATACGTATTCAGGGAACAGTGACTATGAACTCAACTTCTCTCTCTGTCCTCTAGTTTTGACTTTTAAACCAAATCCCAGCAAATCAATAAGAAACAATACACTAGATGAGCTTTACAGTAAATGTTCTAATCTGTCTATAGATGTTTTATCACAAACAAATGAAATGATCAATTTCATATGACTTGTGTGTGATCAAATACTACTATTATTTTTGCATATTTTTCATTAATGAATGTGTTCAGCCAGTTTGCATGTCACATTAGAAATAAACAGAAGGCAGCGACAGTTAAACAGATGTTAAAAAGCCTGGGCACATTAATCTCATTTTGGGTCTACATAAAATCACACAGATACAGAGCTACAGTCACTCCAGGGCTTCTTCCTATCGCAGGGGCAAACTAAAGCTGCACTACAAATGTAACTTTATGGCACAGAAAGTTTTATTAAGTCATCTATTAAACATATCAGCTTAAAATTTACATTTCCTGTGATTAAAATCATCATAGCCTACTGAAAATAACCAAACCATGTCACGTTTCATCTGAATTCTAGCACTTTTTTGGTAAGGTAACATCACCCAGCTTTACTGAGTATCATGTAGCTCAGAGTTGTTCTAGAGATTACAGTCTTTAGTTTGCTTATAGTATACATGTGAAGACATCAATCATAGGCCAAAACACTGTAACATATAGCAAATTCATGAATTTACAAAATGGCACCAATTAAGGATTTTGTGAGACTTAGTAAGACAAAATGAGTTCAGATAAACTGTGCTTCACTCACCGTGTCATATATCACAACACTTTTATCCACTGAGCTGTTAAAAAAGGGAGAGTTAACAAAGTCAGCTTCATTTGCAGATTTCTTATTCCCATATTTTCACTGCAGAACGGCAGAATAAACAGGCATATTATTCAAATGTGACTGGGTGCTGTAAAAGAGCTCAGCTTAACCTTCAGCTTGTTTGAAATAAAGCCAGAAACAGCAGACGATTAAGCAACAAAATACACTCCTCCTGTGGCCAACTGAGGGAACAGCAGGATCGATGCTGTGCACTGGCATCTGCCATTTATAACCAAAGGAGGAAAAAAGAGCAATTTGATCATGAAGGGAGGATTCATTTAAACTTAATTTGTCCCAAATGAGCAAATGATTTCTCAGCAAATGATTAATCGCTCTTCAAAAAATAAAACTGTAGGACACAAAAGTCAATATTCAGTTTGAGGCACAGGAGGTGTTTATTAGTGTTGCTCGAACTCAGAGACAAAAAGTAATGACGTGTGTATATGTGAGTGTGTGTGAGGGTCTCACCCTGAGACCACCATCTCTCCATCAGGAGAAAACGCACAAGACAGGACGGGTGCTGACTGGCTGGTGAGAGTGTGAAGCAGTTTCATGGCACAGGCTGAAGGTCGACACACAAACACAAGGACAGGGGTAAGTTTGGCAACTATCAACCTCCAGCAGACTGTCCATAAAATGACAGAGGCAAAAGAAAAACAGAAATGCTGTCTCTGAAGCAGACACGCACACTCGAGCAGACGCACACACGATTCAAGGTGCATTATCGTCTGAATGCATTCAGTCGGCTCACACTCCAAATTTGTTGTCAATAACTGTCTTCCCTCTCGCTGGCTCACAGCTGTGCCTCCTGCTGACAGCTGCTAGGGAACTAAAGATTTTCTTTTTGGCAACAAACCTCAGACTTTCACAGATTCAGAGAAACTTCTCAGGAGCGTGACAGTTCATTGTGCAGCAAGTCAACATGTCATTTCTAATTGGTCTGTAGCAGCATCTGAATTATTATCATAAGAACACAAATATCTATAAAATGAAAACTCTGTTTCCTGTTTGTACAAACACCTTTTAGGCTTTGTGTGGAGTATTTTTTTAATGTGAGCAAAAAACACAAGATATTATGAGCGTGGAAATTTTAACACCAACAATACCATGTTTTCAAGCTCTGAAGACTTAGTGGTGTGCTGCTGATCATTTGTTAATGTGGTGATTAATATCTCTTTGAAGACAGAAACAGTCCAAATGAATGTTTGCTTAACTGCTCACTTAGGACATCCATATTTAGTGTTTGTATAGTTATAAGTTAAAACAACTTTAATAGAAAAAAAATCACCCACAAGTCTCCATCTGACACAGTCATTCTTTGACCTGTAACCCCGCTGTATCCTCTGACGTGTGTCCTCTCTATGGGGCGTTGGTGGTGCAGTCTAATAGTGCGCTTGGTCAGCAATCAGAGGGTTGCATGTTTGAGACCAGCTCTGGATCTCACATGGCAATGTGTCCTCGGGCAAGGCACTTAACCCCAAGTTGCTCCCACAGTGGCATGTAAATGGGCATGAAAGGGTGTGAAAGTGCTAGCTGATACTGATGGACAACTGACATAAGACTCCAACCATCAGTGAGTGAATGGGTGTGAATGGGTAGATGTGACCTGTGGTGTAAATCTGCTTTGAGTAGTCAAAGACAAGAAAAGCGCTATAAAAGCTCAAGTCCATTTACTCTGCATCTTGTACTTGTCCGTGTAAGACACAAAAAAAACTCTGCATGTCCGCTCTCTGTCCAGATGATGATATCGGACAGTCTTTTATTTTAGAAAGTCATAGAAATAAAAACATTTTGGTTTCAATAAAACAACACACAAAATTGTACCATGACATGCTTTTAGAATGTGACTGACATTGTTTCTCCTGCGAAGTGACTACTGCACATACACACATTGAAATTGGGATGTTAAGTGTGCAGTCTCCTTTAAACAAGAGAAACACAAATTTCAGTTCCTCAATGGAGACACATTTTAGAGAAATGAAACAAGGACACAAACTGCTCTGTGTCCCTCTACAAAGCTACTCCGAGATAAAGCATTCCCACAGAGCACAGCAGGTCACTACATAGGGCGCACTGCCTCCTCAAAAGAAGTGACCGTTACCACAGTAACACATATTTGTGACTAACAACATCATGGTGTTTGTACAAAAATGAAAAAGTCTGTAGGCTGCTTACACAAGCTGCAAACACTCTGGAAATGTTCTTGTTCTGCTGCTGGATGAACATGATAGAAATGTCACAGAGGATATATGCACCTGATTTCTCTCCAACTCTCTCTAACACACACACACACACACACACACACACACGTTTCTCTCCTCTGACTGCTGCTGCTGTATTTCAGCAGAGTGTCTTAAGTGATCCATTATTAATGAGTCAGTCTGCAGCTGATTTATTCCATGCAGTAATAAAATTCTTCTATTCTGCAGAGAGATTTCAAGGTTAAAGCATTGACACACCTCTCTCTTTAACACACACACATGCACAGAAACACACACAGGAACACACACACACACACACACAGGTGACAGTGTGAGTGAGGGAGTTTTAAGATGAGGATGCAGGCAGAGGAGTTTGGCCTACCTGCTCCTTCATGCTGGGAAACGATCCATATTTTCAGCTGGCTGTCCTGCCCACAGGAGGCCAGTCGAAACTCTACACAGCAGCCATCTGCAAGAGACAATCACATGGCCTCAGTCTATGGATGTTCACGCTCCACTGAGTTTAATAACAAAAGGAGACAAATATCATCTAAAGGCCTGTTTGTGAGATGTACTGACACATAAATTACACTGTGTGTGCGGTAAGTAAAGTGTTTAAATTCAGGCCGTGTTTCCATAACAAAAATACTGTGCTCTTTTCAGTAAATGCAAATGTCTCACAAATTATGGATAAAATGAATTTACCCTGCACGTAAAGGAAAGAAGACTTGAGCCCTATTTAATGGCATGAAGCAGCTTGTCTAAAAGCGTGTGGCACAAAGTAATTTGGTCTATATTTTGCTTTTGATGACAAACATTATAGGCACAAATCCAGACACAGAGGACAGATTGTGCTTTGATTATACATGGGTGTGTTTTGGGCGTAACATGAATCAAACTAATCAGTGGGCCAGCTCTCATCCCCTTTACATTGGTGCATGATGGGCAGCTGGCATTTCGCTTTTCAAAGTTTGGTCAGAATGTTAACTGTATTATTTAATTCCTCTCCATTTCTTGTGCCACTATAATCATAGAGCACACACAAAATACTGTATGATATATGTTCATACTCATATTAAAGTTCTTTTTTCATTGAAGCATCCAGAGCATCTGAAACAATCAAAAGACGAGTCAGAGACTTCTGCATTGAGTGTAACAGCAAGACCTCATTTTTCATGAAAATTTCCAGATAAGTCCAACAGATACAGGAGGTTTATGTCCATAATAAACCTGTTAATGAAACATCAAATACTTGTTAGCCTTGAGCAATTATTTTCTCTTCTTGACTCTGCTTTCTGTTGTGTGATTGAAACATACTGGACAGCCTGTTTTCTTATCTGTGAGCATAGTTGTCAGTGAGCTTCATTAGTTTGTACACAAAAATTATAAATCTTGCTCTGTGTTTAGTGAAATTCTTTAACCATGTGTTTTTCTTGTTTCTTAGAGAATTAAGTGCAATGAAGTGCACAGGAAAAGTGTACTGTGGAGTGCTGCAAAAAAGCCAGGCTGTTCAGAGTGTGTGTGTGTGTGTGTGTTTTGATCTCCTGAATATGTGTCAATCTCTCTAAAGTGTTTTAAATATAACAGAAACACTGTGCACCACAGAATTTAGATTTTAGACCAGGTATAAGGACGTCATCTTCTGTGTCCTCAAGTTAGGAACACACCAGCTTTGCACCTTACCACTCCTTATTTTCAGAAAAAACAGAAGCACATGAGCATTTCTTATTCAAACAGCTTGAGTGGTTGGTGTAAAAATGATTGTATTAGTGCTAACACTAATGCAAGATTTACAAAGGCTCAACAGCATCTTTATTTTTTTTTAAGGAAACTGAGGAGCTTTAACGTGGACTGAACCATGCTGAAACTGTTTTATAAAAGCTTTATTGAAAGCTTTTTTATTTTTTGTATTCAGTGCTTGGGAAGAGCACTGTCCCTACAAATTAAGTACAAATTGGACTAGACTGTCAAAAGAGGCACAAAGATAACAGGGGAACAAATGGGCAGCATCTCCTACCCAACAGATCGACACACTCTGGACTCTGGCAAACAAGATCACAGCAGACCCATAGCACCCCCTTTGGTCTGATCTGAACAACTAAACTTAGGATGCAGGTACAGAAAGCCCAGGATGGGATGGGGGGGCAGGTATTAATAATGACCCAAACAGGCTTTTTTGAGCCCTCTAATTTTTTACAGCTAGCTACTTTGACTCAAAGAAAAATAAACACTTATGTCACCTGCTGTGGTAAGCCAGATGGAGTGCACACGATAAACACAAACATATAAACACCACAGCAAACACATGCATCCAATCAGCTTTAACTCACCGACATTAAACTGTGCTGCAAAGCTGCAGCAGGTGACCCCCAGGTCGTGGGCGTCTTTCTGGGCATGCAGTAGATTCCCATCCATCACATCCCAGAGTCTGAGGTCCCCCTGGGTACAGCCCGTCACAAACATCTGACCAAGGGGAGAGAAGCAGCAGGCCACAACACTCGCCTCACTAACAGCACTGCATCTGTTATCAACAAAATGTAAGTGCTAAGGATTTGTTTCACATGTTTTACTTGTTAAATGAGCCATAATGCAATAATGTTTTTTTTAAAAAAATGATGATGTTTGATAGCTGAATAGGGTTGAGAAGAAAAGTTTGATTGTAGTTGTAAAACTGCCACAAAGTCTTACAAAACACTTTCCTTGTAAAGAAAAAAATCTAATTAAATGAAATAAACTTAAAAAAGGAGACTGTAATTTTTCAGCTCTCTTGTTCTCTTTTTTATTTCTAACCTCTGCACTTGTTCAGAGGACAAAGTTAAAATGGCTATATTTTACTGATCAGAATTTTACAGTCATCATTTCTGCTGGAGTAGGAACTTTGCAGGTGTAAAAGGCTACATTCACACAACAGGCAACAGGGACCTGAATCTGATTTTTTTCTACTCATGTCTGATATTTTTCGAGACTCTGTGAGCAGCACAAGTCAGGAGGAATATGATTTTTCAAACCAGGTTCTGGACACTAGCATATATGGATTGAAATCACATACAGGTTGGATCATCTGCAATGAGACCTCTGTGTGAATATTTACCAAATCATCAAATCTTAGAAATTTAAAGCAAATTATTATTAAGAAAAATATACAGCAGTAAAACACAGATGCTTGTCTTAAGCAGTGGAGGTACACCATGGCCAGCTGATGTCACTACCACTAATCCTACATCCTCTATCTCAAGCTGTTACCACTATCTTGTCCCATGTCCCCACAAATATCCAAAAAAGGCTTAAAAAATAGGGACAGTCCCTGTACCTATTTTGACCAACTGAAATAAGATACCAAATATTTCACCATGCTTGCAATACTGATTTATATAATCGATGGATGTTGTTGAAAAACTGTTGTGGATTTAACCAATGAAAACATCCTAAATGTGTTGCATGTTAAAGCTCACTGCTGATTTGCCTTTACAACGTCAGGTAGAGTCATGCCCGGCAACTGATGCCAGCATTTTCCACAGAACTTCAGGTGAGTCAGTGCTTTCTTGAAAAATCCTATATGAATTTGTCTATTGTTGCAAACAATGCAAGAACCATTTTTTATTTGCTGACATACAACACTGTTTAAAGCTAGCAAATGCTGACAATCAACTTAATATTCTCTCACATGTTTACATCTATTGATTTTAATAGAAATAACTTATGCCACTCATTGTCATTACAAACATGATAGGAAAAACATTTATTTAAATATTTATTTGGACGGGACAGTCCATACTGATGAAAATATAATATCTTGGGAGTCAATACAATACCAGTGTTTGCATGCCGAATTTAGCACAATGCTATTTTTCATCCGTAGTCTCAAGCATAAAAGAGAGACATGAAACCAAAGATACAGATATACAAACAGTACAATACTACAAACAGATACAATTAAAATATACAGGCTGGATTAAGTCTATCCTACAAAATACAATTTTAAATACTAAAAGTGCATCCAGTCTTAATAAATACTTTTAAAGTGCACATTTTAAGGTGTTACAGTGCCGTTCTTCTACAAAATAGAATATTACTTAAGTCATTAAAATGTAAATACTATCTAGTCACTAAAATAAAGGAGCACCAACAGTGTACGATGCATGTATACATACTTATACGCAAGCAAGCTTAATCATAATATGGTATAATCCAAGACACTTCCCTGCACCAAATATAACTTTACACCCAGTACTCCTCTTTACTTAAATATGTAATTTTTTTGTTGTGTTTCAATGTGTCAGTTTCATAATTAGTCAAACCCTTTTTATAATTGTACATACGTAGGTTTTGCATTTGATTTTTTTTCAAATGATAACACTATCATTGTTATTGTTTATATAGAAAAATAAAAAACAACACACACACATATATAGGCTATATAATATTGACAATAATGGTTGCAATAATATTAATTCAAATGAAAATACTACTTTGTAATTCCAATAATGTTGGTATAATAGCATTTGATTACAGTATTCATGTTCATTTTTTTGCAATTTTGATGGGTTAATTGTTCAGCTACAACTTTATTAGGAAAGAAGACACTTCAGGAAACAAGGGTAAGAGTCAGCTGTTTGAGACCAGGAGCTCTGATTGCACATTAGGAGTTAAGAAGAAAGTAGGAGAAGAGCCTTTGTTCACTCTGAAATGATTAGTATGTCCACAGCTTCACCTGGTCAGTTAACTCACTGTGGGTCTCACTTTACCTGCGCAGTGTCTTTGAGGAGAAGTCCCACAGGGCCACGGAGCCGTCACAGGCCCCGGCCAGCAGGTGGGAGGAGTCCGGGGACAGGGAACACACTCGGAGCGGACTTCGCCCTGGATGTTTCAGCACCGCGGACACTTCACCTGTGTCCGTGTCCCACACCCTGACGGAGCCGTCTGTGGAGCAGCTGAGCAGGTGAGCTCCACACGGGCTGAAACAGCAGCAGTGAACCCCGTACTCATGACCGGACAGAGGGGAGAAGGGGAGCTCCGAGAAGTCTGAGGCGCTGTACACTCGGAGGGTTTTGTCCCCTGAGGAGGAGGCCAGGAGGGAGTGAGAGAAAGCGCAGCAGCTCACCTCATCCGTGTGCTGCTTCAGAGAGCGCAGTAAAGACACCATCTTCATATGTCGAGTCTGCTGAGGGAGCGCTTCACTCACAAGGTGGCGCAAAACGCTCAGAAATGGTCCTGTGGAGGAAGAGGAGAGGAACAGACGATACAGTTCACGTGTTCTGCTGGTTTGTCTAATTTTGCGTCGCAATACAGAAAAAGTGCAAACCTCAAGCTCAGCCTGTTGCTTTCTCCTGCCGTATCACCTGGGCTGTCGCTACAAAGTCTGTTTATCTATCACCTGTTATCAGTCATGTGACTCTGGGCTATTGTGACACGTTACACAACACTCATACCGTCGACCTGGGAAAAACATAATATGACCTGCGGAAGTTTACGTTTATTTGCTTAACATGACGTCGTTTTTCCAACCATCAGATCAGCGCAGGCCAACCCACAGAAATGACAGGGCCCCGAAAAGAACATGTAAAAGGGCCCTTTTAGATGCCAGTGGCCTCATGGTAGATTTGCACATCACATGTAGTCATTGAAGTGGCTGGTCTGATTGAAATGTGGCCTGTGACTCCTTTACCATTATGTCATTCCACACTCTCTCCTCTCAACTTTCAACTCTGTGCTCTGTCCTGTACTTAGATAAAGCAACAAAAGTCTGAAAAATTAAATAAATAAATAAAAAAGACATTATTCCATCAACATGTGGATGTAGGATAAGCAGCATTAGTGCTGGGACATTCAACCTCAAGGTTAGGTCTGGAACTCCAAAGAGAGCTTGTTGAAGGCCTTAGCATGGCTGAACACACCAAACATCACCAGGCTTAATGTTCAACTTCAGGGTCCTATCACAACATGAAGATCACAGAAATCAAGATTGTACCATTGTACCACTTTTTTTTCCTGCTTTGATGGGAAATTGTGAATATTTGGGTTTAAAATGACAAAAAATCATGGTCAAAATTCAGGATGGACCCAGGCCTGGATTTAGAATGTATGAGGCCCTTAGGCCATTAGTCTTGGAGGCCCCCCAATGGCCACCCCTTCACACAGCACCCACCCCCTCCTCTTCATATATGTTTTACTGTTACAGATTACTGAATAAATTGCAGCCTGTGGAAATACCTGTAATTTATACAGGATTTACACACAAGTGTTCAGGTTGTGATCAGAGACTGCAGCTGTCGATCACAACCTCAGTGACAATGCCTGCGCCTGATCTGCTGCACAGGATTTACTGATGTTTGCAGTAATACTTTCCTTGGCTCGCAGTAACATTATCAGTAGTAAATAATGCACACACTGCAAGCAGGAATGGAGTGGAAAAGAAATACTCACTTCTTGGTAGGGTTGTCCTGGCTACACTCCCTGTGCAGCCACATCCTCCCTGTGTTAGGTCGATTTTTTTTCTGCAGCTTCCTCAATCGAGACAAAATAGATCAACGCTCTGAACTAAGAGTGGCTCTTTAAAAGCTGCAACCATTTTTATGACATTATTAAATGCTGAGGAGTTTGCCATCTTCCTGAGCTTATTTAAAGCTCAAATGCTTTTATATGCCAAAGTTTGGACTCTGCATGTTGTGTCACTTTTAAATGCTTCCTCTCTAAGTTTCAATGTGGGATGCTGTTTTTTCAGTTTGATGTTAAACACTGACACATTATTTCTATATGAAGCAGGTTTAAATTTTAAGGAAATGCTTCTTACATGACCAAATAATGTGCAATAGAGTTTTAAATTTATATAAATGTATAGCCATGTATTTTTTTTAAAAATACTGAGGGGAGAGGGGCAAAAAAATATTTAAAATTTTTAGACAGTAAAAGTGTGGAAACCACTGGCCCTGTCACATTAAAAAGTACAAGCACACGTCACCACCTATACCAATAAATTTGTATGATTTAGATTATCACTTTTAGAAAACTAGTGTAAAATGTACACATGTACATATTTAATGGAACTGTGAGTCATTTGCAGAATTAACTTTATCATAAAGTCATGAACTTTTCCACAGGAATTTTTATACATATTTTTTTCCTATTCACCAATAATGTTTAGCTTTAATCTTGGCGTTGTCACTGTGACAAGGTAACATGCGAGATCTACATTTTAGAAAGCTTAACAATTTTGTTACAGATGGTGAATAAAATTAAGAGGTTTTGTAAAATAGGGTTATGTTATATTAAGTTTTAAAACATCAGTAAATATACTGTTAAAGTCCTTAAAGTGCCTTTTATAGTAATTCCTACATAGGATTCAGAGTGATCATGTGATTGATTATTTAAAGTCTGCAGGATGTTTAGGATATTGTTCTGTCTCTATGAGATCAACAATTGCATACAAACAGCGTTAAATACAGTATGAGACAGTAACTAGGTGCCATCAATTAGACTTCCCATTCTATCCTCTCTAACATCACTGATCTGACTTTAACATTCTCTCTGGACAGCCTAATGTCGTCTTTTTGTGCACTAATTCATTTCACTTTCTAATGTCAGATTGCAGGAATACCAGCTTATAATCAGACGCCAAACCGTGTACATTTATTTGATCGAGAGGATGAGACGGAGGACGAAGACGCACGGACATTACTGTTGCGCACATCACAGCTGTTCATACGAGACAGCACCAGTCTTTCATTTGAGATTAGAGTGATCTTTACACTATTTAGTAGGTAAAACAAATTATTTTAGGACCGATGTCGTGTTATTTTTCACCAAAACTTCCCATGTGTAGTCGCAATCCCTTCATAATCCATATGCGCTCACCCTCTCCCGTTCTAAAGAATAATCCAAGAAAGAAATTAAATTACTGGAGAGACACCAGTCTGTGCTGATTCGCTTCTGTCCGACGACAGGATTACGTAGCCTGTGCTGGACTAATTTTAGAAATGGAAATAGAAATGAAAAATCGCAATGCTGGACATGCAGTGTGTGCCCATATGAGAATCTTCCCCTCAGGTCAGTTTTTTTAAGAAAAAAAAAAAACAAAGACGTGCTAACATATGACTTTTTTGCCATTTCGGACCCCGAAAAAAAATATGCTAAAATTTTGATCATTATATTACTTCGGGTCAGATTTTAGGAGAAAAAAAACGACATGCTAACATACGACATCATGATGGTGCAGAAAAGTTGGTCATATTCGACCCAAAATTGGACTTACAATCATTATTTTACCTCTGGTCAGACTGTAGAAAAAACAACAACATGCAAACATACGACTTTTTTGCCATTTCAGACCTCGAAAAAATATGATAAAAAGTGGAAGGCCATATTGCTGGTGCAGAAGGTTTGGTCGTATCTGACTTAAAAGTGGACTTATTGGTATTTTTCCCTCAGGTCAGGTTGTTGAACAATGAAATGCTAAAATATGACTTTTTGGCCATTTCAAACCCGGAAAAAAATATGCCGAGAAGTGGCTTTTTGGGACCTTTTCAGACAGGAGAACACACTAGTGCAGAAGGTTTGGTCTTATTTCACCTAAAAAGGAAGTTATAGGTGTTTTTCACTCAGGTCAGACCTTGAAAAAAAACCACATGCTAACATTTGACTTTGTTGCCAGTTCAGACCCCGACATTTTTTTGCTTAAACTTGACTTTTTGGGACCTTTACAGGCAGGAGAACACTGTGGTGCAGAAGGTTTGGTCATATTTCCCCCTTAAAAAATGAGTTACAGGCATTTTTCCCTCAGGTCAGATCTTGACAAAACCCAAATGCTAACATAAGACTTTTTTGCAAGTTCGGGTTAAGTTCCCAAAAAAAAATATTCTAAAACTTTTTGGGACCGTTACAGACAGGGGATTACTCTGGTGCAGAAGAGTTGGTCATATTTCACCTAATAAAAGAGGAGAACACTGTGGTGCAGAAGATTTGGTCATTTTTCACTTAAAAACAGAGTTATAGACATTTTTCACTCAGGTCAGATGTTGAAATAAACCACATGCTAACATATGACTATTTTGCCAGTTCAGACCCTGAAAAAAATATGCTAAAACTTGACGTTTTGGGACCCACATGCTAACATATGACTTTTTGCCAGTTCAGACTCCGAATTTTTTTTGCTAAAACTTGACGTTTTGGGACCTTTACAGGCAGGAGAACACTCTGGTGCAGAAGGCTTGGTCGGATTTCACCTTTAAAAAGTGTTATAGAAATTTTTCCCTCAATTCAGACCTTAAAAAATATACCACATGCTAACATATGACTTTTATTGCCAGTTCAGGCCCCAAATTTTTTCTAAAACTAAAACTTAACTTTTTGGACGTTTACAGGCAGGAGAACACTCTGATGCAGAAGGTTTAGACATACTTCACCTAAACGGGCAGATTTAGGCATTTTTCCATCAGGTCAGATCTTGAAATAAACCACATGCTAACATATGACTTTTTTGCCTGTTCAAGCCCCAAATTGCTTCCGCCAAGACCTGACTTTTTGGGACCTTTACAGACAGGAGAACACACTAGTGCAGAAGGTTTGGTCTTATTTCACCTAAAAAGGAAGTTATAGGTGTTTTTCCCTCTCATCAGATTTTGAAATAAACCACATGCTAACATATGACTTTGTTGCCAGTTCAGACCGCGAAAAAAAGTATGCTTCAACTTGACTTTTTGGGACCTTTACAGACAGGTGAACGCTGTGGTGCAACAGGCTTGGTGGCATTTCACCTTAAAAAAAGAGATATAGACATTTTTCCTTCAGGTCAGACCTTAAAAAAAAATCACATGCTAACATATAATTTTGTCGCCAGTTCAAGCCCTGAATGTTTTTCTGCTAAAACTTACCTCTTTCGACATTTACATCCAGGAGAAATCTCTGACGCAGAAGGTTTGGTCATACTTCACCCAAAAAATGAGTTAAAGGCCTTTTTCCCTTGGACCGGATCTTGAAAAAACACACATGCTAACCTATGACTTTTATGTCAATTCGGACCCCGAAATTTCTTTGCTTTAATTTAAGGTTTTGGGACCTTTACAGGCATGAGAACCCTCTGGTGCAGAAGATGTGGTCATATTTCACCTAAAAAGGCAGATTTAGGCATTGTTAAGTCAGGTCAGATCTTGATATAGACCACATGCTAACATATGACATCTTTGCGTGTTCGGACACCCAAAAAAACTAAGCTTCAGCTTGACTTTTTGGGACCTTTACAGGCAGGAGAAAAGTCTGATGCAGAAGGTTTGGTCTTATTTCAAGAGAACCCTCTGGTGTAGAAGATTTGTTCATATTTCACCTAAAACGGCAGATTTAGGCAATTTTCCTTCAGGTCAGATCTTGAAATAAACCACATGCTAACCTAATACTTTTATGCCAGTTCGGACCCCAAAATTTCTTTGCTTAAACCTGAACTTTTGGGACCTTTACAGGCAGGAGAACACTCTGATGCCGAAGGTTTAGTCTTATTTCACCAAAAAATGAGTTATAGGTGTTTTTCCCTCTCATCAGATCTTGAAATAAACCACATGCTAACATATGACTTTTGTTGGCAGTTCAGACCGCAAAAATAAATATTCCAAAACTTGACTTTTTCGGACCTCAACCAGCAGGAGAACACTCTGATGCAGTGGGTTTGATCTAACTTTACCAAAAAAAGAGTTGTAGACATTTTCCCTCGGATCAGATCTTGGAAAAAAAAAAACACATGCTAATCTTTGACTTTTATGCAAGTTTGGACCCAGAAATTTCTTTGCTTGAACTTGAAATTTTGGGACCTTTACAGTCAGGAGAAACATCTGGTGCAGAAAATTTGGTCATTCTTCACCTAAAACGGAAGATTTAGGCATTTTTCCCTCAGGTCAGATCTTGAAATAAACCACATGCTAACACATGACTTTTTTGCCAGTTCAAGCCCCGAATTGTTTCTGCTAAAACTTATCTTTTTGGGACCTTTACAGGCAGGAGAAAACTCTGATGCAGAAGGTTTGGTCTTATTTCACCAAAAAAATGAGTTATAGGCGTTTTTCCCTCGGATCAGATCTTGAAAAAAGACACACGCTAACACATGATTTTTTTGCCAGTTCAAGTCCCGAATTGTTTCTGCTTAAACTTGACTTTTTTGGACTTGAGACATTTTTCCCTCAGGTCAGACCTAAAAAAAAGATCACATGCTAACACATGACTTTTTTGCCACTTCAGGCCCCGATTTTCTTTCTGCTAAAACAGAACCTTTTGGGACCTTTACAAGTGGGAGAACACTCTGGTGCAGAAGGTTTGATCATATTTCACCTTAAAGGAAGTTATAGGTGTTTTTTTCCCTCTCTTCAGATTTTGAAATAAACCACATGCTAACATATGACTTTGTTGGCAATTCAGACTGCGAAAAAAAATATGCTAAAACTTGACGTTCTCAGACCTTAACGAGCAGGAGAACACTGTGGTGCAGAAGGTTTGGTCATACTTCACCAAAAAAATGACTTATTGGCGTTTTTCCCATTAAATCTTGAAAAAAACAAACACATGCTAACCTATGACTTTCATGCCAGTTCGGACCCCGAAATTTCTTTGCTTTAACTTAAAGTTTTTCAGACCTTTACAGGCACGAGAACCCTCTGGTGCAGAAGTTTTTGTCATATTTCACTCAAAAAGGCAGTTTTAGGCATTTTTCCATCAGGTCACATTTTGAAATAAACCACATGCTAACATATGACTTCTTTGCGTGTTCGGACAGCGAAAAAAATATGCTAAAACCTGATTTTTTTGGACCTTTGCAGACAGTAGAACACCGTGGTGCAAAAGGCTTGGTGGTATTTCATCTTAAAAAAGAGTTATAGACATTTTTCATTCAAGTCAGACCTTAAAATAATCACATGCTAACATATGACTTTTTCGCCAATTCAGGCCCCGAATTTTTTCTGCTAAAACTTAACTTTTTGGGACCTTTACAGGCAGGAGAACACTCTGATGCAGTAGGTTTGGTCTTATTTTACAAAAAAAAATGAGTTATAGGTGTTTTTCCCTCGGATCAGATCTTGAAAAAAAAAAAAAAAAGATTCTCACCTTTGACTTGTATGCCAGTTTGGACCCAGAAATTTCTTTACTTAAACTTAAAATTTTGGGACCTTTACAAGCAGGAGAACCCTCTGATGCAGAAGATTTGGTCATATTTCACCTAAAAAGGCAGATTTAGGCATTTTTCCCTCAGGTCAGATTTTGAAATAAACCACATGCTAACACATGACTTTTTTGCCAGTTCAGCCCCGAATTGCTTCTGCGAAAACCTGACTTTTTGGGACCTTTACAGGCAGGAGAACACTCTGATGCCGAAGGTTTGGTCTTATTTCACCAAAAAAATGAGTTATACGTTTTTCCCTCAGGTCAGATCTTGAAAAAAAACATGCTAACACATGATTTTTTTTGCTAGTTCAAGTCCCGAATTGTTTCTGCTTAAACTTGACTGTTTGGGACCGTTACAGACAGGACAACACTTTGGTGCAGAAGGCTTGGTCATATTTCACCTAAAAAAAGAGTTATAGACATTTTTCCCTCAGGTCAGACCTAAAAAAAAAAATCACATGCTAACACATGACTTTTTTGCCACTTCAGGCCCCGATTTTCTTTCTGCTAAAACAGAACCTTTTGGGACCTTTACAAGTGGGAGAACACTCTGGTGCAGAAGGTTTGATCATATTTCACCTTAAAGGAAGTTATAGGTGTTTTTTTCCCTCTCTTCAAAAAGATCTTGAAAAAAAACATGCTAACACATGATTTTTTTTGTGTTAGCATGTTTTCCTTCAGGTCAGATCTTGAAATAAACCACATGCTAACCTAATACTTTTATGCCAGTTCGGACCCCAAAATTTCTTTGCTTAAACCTGAACTTTTGGGACCTTTACAGGCAGGAGAAAACTCTGATGCAGTAGGTTTGGTCTTATTTCACCAAAAAAATGAGTTATAGGCGTTTTTCCTTCAGATCTTGAAAAAAAAACACATGCTAACCTAATACTTTTATGCCAGTTCGGACCTCAAGATTTCTTTGCTTAAACCTGAACTTTTGGGACCTTTACAAGCAGGAGAACCCTCTGGTGCAGAAAATTTTGTCATATTTCACCCAAAGCAGGAGATTCAGGCGTTTTTCCCTCAGGTCAGATCTTGAAATAAACCACATGCTAACACATGATTTTTTTGCCAGTTCAAGCCCCGAATTGCTTCTGCTAAAACCTGACTTTTTGGGACATTTACAGGCAGGAGAACACTCTGATGCCGAAGGTTAAGTCTTATTTCACCTAAAAAGGAAGTTATTCGGTGTTTCCCTCTCATCATATTTTGAAATAAACCACATGCTGACATAAGACTTTTTTGCCACTTCAGGCCCCGAATTTTTTTCTGGTGAAACTTATCTTTGTGGGACCTTTACAGGCAGGAGTACACTCTGATGCACAAGGTTTGGTCATGCTTCACCTAAAAAATGATTCATAAGCATTTTTCCATCGGATAAGATCTGGATAAAAAATCACATGCTAACCTACGACTTTTATGCCAGTTCGGTCCCCGAGATTTCTTTGCTTGAAATTGAAGTTTTTGAACCTTTACAGGCAGGAGAACCCTCTAGTGCAGAAGATTTGCTCATATTTCACCCAAAAAGGCAGATTTAGGCATTGTTCCGTCAGGTCAGATCTTGAAATAGACCACATGCTTACGTATAACTTCTTTGCGTGTTCGAACACCAAAAAAAATATGCTAAAACTTGATTTTTTTATACCTTTACAGACAGGAGAACACTGTGGTGCAAAAGGCTTGGTGGTAGTATTTCATCTTAAAAAAGAGTTATAGACATTGTTCCTTCAAGTCAGACCTTAAAAAAAAAAATCTGCAACTTTACCAAAAAATGAGTTATAGGTGTTTTTCCCTCGGATCAGATCTTGAAAAAAATAACACATGCTAACCTTTGACTTTTTTGCCAGTTTGGACCCAGAAATTGCTTATCTTAAACTTGAAATTTTGGGACCTTAAAGTCAGGAGAACCGTCTGGTGCAGAAGATTTGGTCATATTTCAGCCAAAAAGGCAGATTTAGGCATTTTTCCATCAGGTCAGATCTTGAAATAAACCACATGCTAACACATGACTTTTTTGCCAGTTCAAGCCCTGAATTGTTTCTGCTAAAACCTGACTTTTTGGGACCTTTACAGGCAGGAGAACACTCTGGTACAGAAGGTTTGGTCTTTTTTCACCTAAAAAGGAAGTTATTCCGGGTTTCCCTCTCATCATATTTTGAAATAAACCACATGCTAACATATGACTTCTATGCCAGTTCGGACCCTGAAGAAATTAGGCCAAAACTTGAAGTTTTGGGACCTTTACAGGCAGGAGAACCCTCTGATGCAGAAGATTTGGTCATATTTCACCTAAAAAGGCAGATTTAGGCATTTTTCCATCAGGTCAGATCTTGAAATAAACCACATGCTAACACATGACTTTTTTGCCAGTTCTTCCCCGAATAGCTTCTGCTAAAACCTGACTTGTTGGGACCTTTACAGGCAGGAGAACACTCTGGTGCCGAAGGTTTAGTCTTATTTCACCTAAAAAGGCAGATTTAGGCATTTTTCCGTCAGGTGAGATCTTGAAATAAACCACATGCTAACACATGACTTTTTTGCCAGTTCTTCCCTGAATTGCTTCTGCTAAAACCTGACTTGTTGGGACCTTTACAGGCAGGAGAACACTCTGGTGCCGAAGGTTTAGTCTTATTTCACCAAAAAAATGAGTTATAGGCCTTTTTTCCATCAGGTCAGATCTTGAAATAAACCACATGCTAACATATGACTTCTTTGCGTGTTCGGACAGCGAAAAAAATATGCTAAAACCTGATTTTTTTGGACCTTTGCAGACAGTAGAACACCGTGGTGCAAAACGCTTGGTGGTATTTCATCATTTTTCATTCAAGTCAGACCTTAAAAAAATCACATGCTAACATATGACTTTTTTGCCAGTTCAGGCCCCGAATTTTTTCTGCTAAAACTTAACTTTTTGGGACCTTTACAGGCAGGAGAACACTCTGGTGCAAAAGTCCTGGTGGTATTTCATCTTAAAAAAGAGTTTTAGACATTTTTTCCTCAAGTCAGACCTTAAAAAAAAAATCACATGCTGACATATGACCTTTTTGCTGGTTCAGCCCCGAATTTTTCTGTTAAAACTTTTCTTTTTGGGACCTTTACAGGCAGGAGAAAACTCTGATGCAGTAGGTTTGGTCTTATTTCACCAAAAAAATGAGTTATAGGCGTTTTTCCTTCAGATCTTGAAAAAAAACACATGCTAACCTAATACTTTTATGCCAGTTCGGACCTCAAGATTTCTTTGCTTAAACCTGAACTTTTGGGACCTTTACAGGCAGGAGAAACGTCTGGTGCAGAAAATTTTGTCATATTTCACCCAAAACAGCAGATTCAGGCATTTTTCCCTCAGGTCAGATCTTGAAATAAACCACATGCTAACACATGATTTTTTTTGCCAGTTCAAGCCCCTAATTTTTTCTGCTTAAACCTGACTTTTTGGGACATTTACAGGCAGGAGAACACTCTGATGCCGAAGGTTAAGTCTTATTTCACCTAAAAAGGAAGTTATTCGGTGTTTCCCTCTCATCATATTTTGAAATAAACCACATGCTGACATAAGACTTTTTTGCCACTTCAGGCCCCGAATTTTTTTCTGGTGAAACTTATCTTTGTGGGACCTTTACAGGCAGGAGTACACTCTGATGCACAAGGTTTGGTCATACTTCACCTAAAAAATGATTCATAAGCATTTTTCCATCGGATAAGATCTTGATAAAAAATCACATGCTAACCTACGACTTTTATGCCAGTTCGGACCCCGAGATTTCTTTGCTTGAAATTGAAGTTTTTGAACCTTTACAGGCAGGAGAACCCTCTAGTGCAGAAGATTTGCTCATATTTCACCCAAAAAGGCAGATTTAGACATTGTTCCGTCAGGTCAGATCTTGAAATAGACCACATGCTTACGTATAACTTCTTTGCGTGTTCGAACACCAAAAAAAATATGCTAAAACTTGATTTTTTTATACCTTTTCAGACAGGAGAACACTGTGGTGCAAAAGGCTTGGTGGTAGTATTTCATCTTAAAAAAGAGTTATAGACATTGTTCCTTCAAGTCAGACCTTAAAAAAAAAAATCTGCAACTTTACCAAAAAATGAGTTATAGGTGTTTTTCCCTCGGATCAGATCTTGAAAAAAATAACACATGCTAACCTTTGACTTTTTTGCCAGTTTGGACCCAGAAATTGCTTATCTTAAACTTGAAATTTTGGGACCTTTAAAGTCAGGAGAACCGTCTGGTGCAGAAGATTTGGTCATATTTCACCAAAAACGGCAGATTTAGGCATTTTTCCCTCAGGTCAGATCTTGAAATAAACCACATGCTAACACATGACTTTTTTGCCAGTTCAAGCCCCAAATTGTTTCTGCTAAAACCTGACTTTTTGGGACATTTACAGGCAGGAGAACACTCTGATGCCGAAGGTTAAGTCGTATTTCACCTAAAAAGGAAGTTATTCGGTGTTTCCCTCTCATCATATTTTGAAATAAACCACATGCTGACATAAGACTTTTTTGCCACTTCAGGCCCCGAATTTTTTTCTGGTAAAACTTAACTTTTTGGGACCTTTACAGGTAGGAGAACACTCTGATGCAGTAGGTTTGGTGCAACTTTACCAAAAAATGAGTTATAGGTGTTTTTCCCTCGGATCAGATCTTGAAAAAAATAACACATGCTAACCTTTGACTTTTTTGCCAGTTTGGACCCAGAAATTGCTTATCTTAAACTTGAAATTTTGGGACCTTTAAAGTCAGGAGAACCGTCTGGTGCAGAAGATTTGGTCATATTTCACCAAAAACGGCAGATTTAGGCATTTTTCCCTCAGGTCAGATCTTGAAATAAACCACATGCTAACACATGACTTTTTTGCCATTTCAAGCCCCGAATTTTTTCTGCTAAAACCTGACTTTTTGGGACATTTACAGGCAGGAGAACACTCTGGTGCACAAGGTTTGGTCATACTTCACCTAAAAAATGATTTATAAGCATTTTTCCATCGGATCAGATCTTGAAAAACAATAATATGCTAACCTACAACTTTATGCCAGTTCGGACCCGAAGAAATTATTCCAAAACTTGAAGTTTTGGGACCGTTACAGGCACGGGAACCCTCTAGTGCAGAAGATTTGGTCATATTTTACCCAAAAAGGCAGATTTAGGCATTGTTCCGTCAGGTCAGATCTTGAAATAGACCACATGCTTACGTATAACTTCTTTGCGTGTTCGGACACCAAAAAAAATATGCTAAAACTTGATTTTTTTATACCTTTTCAGACAGGAGAACAATGTGGTGCAAAAGGCTTGGTGGTATTTCACCTTAAAAAAGAGTTATAGACATTGTTCCTTCAAGTCAGACCTTAAAAAAAAAAATCACATGCTAACACATGACTTTTTTGCCAGTTCAGGCCCCGAATTTTTTTCTGGTAAAACTTAACTTTTTGGGACCTTTACAGGTAGGAGAACACTCTGATGCAGTAGGTTTGGTGCAACTTTACCAAAAAATGGGTTATAGGTGTTTTTCCCTCGGATCAGATCTTGAAAAAAATAACACATGCTAACCTTTGACTTTTATGCCAGTTTGGACCCAGAAATTGCTTATCTTAAACTTGAAATTTTGGGACCTTTAAAGTCAGGAGAACCGTCTGGTGCAGAAGATTTGGTCATATTTCACCGAAAACGGCAGATTTAGGCATTTTTTCCCTCAGGTCAGATCTTGAAATAAGCCACATGCTAACACATGACTTTTTTGCCATTTCAAGCCCCGAATTTTTTCTGCTAAAACCTGACTTTTTGGGACATTTACAGGCAGGAGAACACTCTGGTGCACAAGGTTTGGTCATACTTCACCTAAAAAATGATTTATAAGCATTTTTCCATCGGATCAGATCTTGAAAAACAATAATATGCTAACCTACAACTTTTATGCCAGTTCAGCCCCGAAGAAATTATTCCAAAACTTGAAGTTTTGGGACCGTTACAGGCACGGGAACCCTCTAGTGCAGAAGATTTGGTCATATTTTACCCAAAAAGGCAGATTTAGGCATTGTTCCGTCAGGTCAGATCTTGAAATAGACCACATGCTTACGTATAACTTCTTTGCGTGTTCGGACACCAAAAAAAATATGCTAAAACTTGATTTTTTTTATACCTTTTCAGACAGGAGAACAATGTGGTGCAAAAGGCTTGGTGGTATTTCACCTTAAAAAAGAGTTATAGACATTGTTCCTTCAAGTCAGACCTTAAAAAAAAAAATCACATGCTAACACATGACTTTTTTGCCAGTTCAGGCCCCGAATTTTTTTCTGCTAAAACTTAACTTTTTGGGACCTTTACAGGCAGGAGGACACTCTGATGCAGTAGGTTTGGTCCAACTTTACCAATAAAATGAGTTACAGGTGTTTTTCCCTCGGATCAGATCTTGAAAAAAATAACACATGCTAACCTTTGACTTTAATGCCAGTTCGGACCCAGAAATTTCTTTTCTTAAACTTGAAATTTTGGGACCTTTAAAGTCAGGAGAACCATCTGGTGCAGAAGGCTTGGTCCTATTCCACCTAAAAAAAGAGTTATAGATATTTTTTCCTCATTTCAGACCTCAAAAAAATCAAATACTAACACATGACTTTTTTGCCACTTCAGGCCCCGAATTTCTTTCTGCTAAAACAGAACCTTTTGGGACCTTTACAGGTAGAAGAACACTCTGGTGCAGAAGGTTTGGTCATATTTCACCCAAAAATGAGTTATAGGCATTTTTCATTCAAGTCAGATTTTGAAATAAACCACATGCTGACATTAGACTTTTTTACCACTTCAGACCTTGAATTTTTTTCTGCTAAAACTTAACTTTGTGGGACCTTTACAGGTAGGAGAACACTCTGATGCACAAGGTTTGGTCATGCTTCACCAAAAAAATGATTTATAGGCATTTTTCTCTCGGATCAGATCTTGAATAAAAAACACATGGTAACCTACGACTTTATGCCAGTTCGGACCCCGAGATTTCTTTGCGTGAAATTGAAGTTTTTGGACCTTTACAGGCAGGAGAACCCTCTAGTGCAGAAGATTTGCTCATATTTCACCCAAAAAGGCAGATTTAGGCATTGTTCCGTCAGGTCAGATCTTGAAATAGACCACATGCTTACATATGACTTCTTTGCGTGTTCGGACACCGAAAAAAATATACTAAAACTTGTTTTTTTTTATACCTTTTCAGACAGGAGAACAATGTGGTGCAAAAGGCTTGGTGGTAGTATTTCATCTTAAAAAAGAGTTATAGACATTGTTCCTTCAAGTCAGACCTTAAAAAAAAAAATCTGCAACTTTACCAATAAATGAGTTATAGGTGTTTTTCCCTCGGATCAGATCTTGAAAAAAATAACACATGCTAACCTTTGACTTTTATGCCAGTTTGGACCCAGAAATTGCTTATCTTAAACTTGAAATTTTGGGACCTTTAAAGTCAGGGGAACCGTCTGGTGCAGAAGATTTGGTCATATTTCACCGAAAACAGCAGATTTAGGCATTTTTCCCTCAGGTCAGATCTTGAAATAAACCACATGCTAACACATGACTTTTTTGCCAGTTCAAGCCCCAAATTGTTTCTGCTAAAACCTGACTTTTTGGGACATTTACAGGCAGGAGAACACTCTGGTGCAGAAGGTTTGGTCGTATTTCACCTAAAAAGGAAGTTATTCGGTGTTTCCCTCTCATCATATTTTGAAATAAACCACATGCTGACATAAGACTTTTTTGCCACTTCAAGCCCCCGAATTTTTTCTGCTAAAACCTGACTTTTTGGGACATTTACAGGCAGGAGAACACTCTGGTGCACAAGGTTTGGTCATACTTCACCTAAAAAATGATTTATAAGCATTTTTCCATCGGATCAGATCTTGAAAAACAATAATATGCTAACCTACAACTTTTATGCCAGTTCAGCCCCGAAGAAATTATTCCAAAACTTGAAGTTTTGGGACCGTTACAGGCACGGGAACCCTCTAGTGCAGAAGATTTGCTCATATTTCACCCAAAAAGGCAGATTAGGCATTGTTCCGTCAGGTCAGATCTTGATCACATGCTTACGTATAACTTCTTTGCGTGTTCGGACACCAAAAAAAATATGCTAAAACTTGATTTTTTTATACCTTTTCAGACAGGAGAACAATGTGGTGCAAAAGGCTTGGTGGTATTTCACCTTAAAAAAGAGTTATAGACATTGTTCCTTCAAGTCAGACCTTAAGAAAAAAAATCACATGCTAACACATGACTTTTTTGCCAGTTCAGGCCCCGAATTTTTTTCTGGTAAAACTTAACTTTTTGGGACCTTTACAGGTAGGAGGACACTCTGATGCAGTAGGTTTGGTGCAACTTTACCAAAAAATGAGTTATAGGTGTTTTTCCCTCGGATCAGATCTTGAAAAAAATAACACATGCTAACCTTTGACTTTTTTGCCAGTTTGGACCCAGAAATTGCTTATCTTAAACTTGAAATTTTGGGACCTTTAAAGTCAGGAGAACCGTCTGGTGCAGAAGATTTGATCATATTTCACCAAAAACGGCAGATTTAGGCATTTTTCCCTCAGGTCAGATCTTGAAATAAACCACATGCTAACACATGACTTTTTTGCCATTTCAAGCCCCGAATTTTTTCTGCTAAAACCTGACTTTTTGGGACATTTACAGGCAGGAGAACACTCTGGTGCACAAGGTTTGGTCATACTTCACCTAAAAAATGATTTATAAGCATTTTTCCATCGGATCAGATCTTGAAAAACAATAATATGCTAACCTACAACTTTTATGCCAGTTCAGCCCCGAAGAAATTATTCCAAAACTTGAAGTTTTGGGACCGTTACAGGCAGGAGAACCCTCTAGTGCAGAAGATTTGCTCATATTTCACCCAAAAAGGCAGATTTAGGCATTGTTCTGTCAGGTCAGATCTTGAAATAGACCACATGCTTACGTATAACTTCTTTGCGTGTTCGAACACCAAAAAAAATATGCTAAAACTTGATTTTTTTATACCTTTTCAGACAGGAGAACAATGTGGTGCAAAAGGCTTGGTGGTATTTCACCTTAAAAAAGAGTTATAGACATTGTTCCTTCAAGTCAGACCTTAAAAAAATCACATGCTAACATATGACTTTTTTGCCAGTTCAGGACCCAAATTTTTTCTGCTAAAACTTAACTTTTTGGGACCTTTACAGGCAGGAGAACACTCTGATGCAGTAGGTTTGGTCTAACTTTACCAATAAAATAAGTTACACGTGTTTTTCCCTCGGATCAGATCTTGAAAAAATACACATGCTAACCTATGACTTCTTTGCGTGTTTTGACACCCAAAAAAATATGCTAAATATTGACGTTTAGGGACTTTTACAGGCAGGAGAACACTCTGGTGCAAAAGTCCTGGTGGTATTTCATCTTAAAAAAGAGTTTTAGACATTGTTCCTTCAAGTCAGACCTTAAAAAAAAATCACATGCTAACATATGACTTTTTTGCCAGTTCAAGCCCCGAATTTTTCTGCTAAAACTTATTTTTTTGGGACCTTTACAGGCAGGAGAACACTCTGATGCAGTAGGTTTGGTCTTATTTTACCAAAAAATGAGTTATAGGCATTTTTCCCTCAGATCAGATCATGAAAAAAAACACATGCTAACATATGACTTCTTTGCGTGTTAGGACAGCGAAAAAATATGCTAAAACCTGATTTTTTTGGACCTTTGCAGACAGTGGAACACCGTGGTGCAAAAGGCTTGGTGGTATTTCACTTTAAAAAAGAGTTATAGACATTGTTCCTTCAAGTCAGACCTTAAAAAAATCACATGCTAACATATGACTTTTTTGCCAGTTCAAGCCCCAAATTCTTTCTACTAAAACCTGACTTTTTAGGACCTTTACAGGCAGGAAAACATTCTGATGCAGAAGGTTTGGTTTTCATTTCACCAAAAAATGAGTTACAGGTGTTTTTCCCTCGGATCAGATCTTGAAAAAAAAAAAAACAGATTCTAACCTTTGACTTTTATGTCAGTTCGGACCCAGAAATTTCTTTTCTTAAACTTGAAATTTTGGGACCTTTAAAGTCAGGAGAACACTCTGGTGCAGAAGATTTGGTCATATTTCACCGAAAACGGCAGATTTAGGCATTTTTCCCTCAGGTCAGATCTTGAAATAAACTACATGCTAACACATGACTTTTTTGCCAGTTCAAGCCCCAAATTCTTTCTCCTAAAACCTGACTTTTTAGGACCTTTACAGGCAGGAGAACATTCTGATGCAGAAGGTTTGGTTTTCATTTCACCAAAAAATGAGTTATAGGCGTTTTTCCCTCGGATCAGATCTTGAAAAAAAACACATGCTAACCTATGACTTCTTTGCGTGTTTTGACACCCAAAAAAATATGCTAAATATTGACGTTTAGGGACTTTTACAGGCAGGAGAACACTCTGGTGCAAAAGTCCTGGTGGTATTTCACCTTAAAAAAGAGTTTTAGACATTGTTCCTTCAAGTCAGACCTTAAAAAAAAATCACATGCTAACATATGACTTTTTTGCCAGTTCAAGCCCCGAATTTTTCTGCTAAAACTTTATTTTTTGGGGCCTTTACAGGCAGGAGAACACTCTGATGCAGTAGGTTTGGTCTTATTTTACCAAAAAATGAGTTATAGGCATTTTTCCCTCAGATCAGATCATGAAAAAAAACACATGCTAACATATGACTTCTTTGCGTGTTAGGACAGCGAAAAAATATGCTAAAACCTGATTTTTTTGGACCTTTGCAGACAGTGGAACACTGTGGTGCAAAAGGCTTGGTGGTATTTCACCTTAAAAAAGAGTTATAGACATTGTTCCTTCAAGTCAGACCTTAAAAAAATCACATGCTAACATCTGAATTTTTCGCCAGTTCAGGCCCCGAATTTTTTCTGCTAAAACTTAACTTTTTGGGACCTTTACAGGCAGGAAAACATTCTGATGCAGAAGGTTTGGTTTTCATTTCACCAAAAAATGAGTTATAGGCGTTTTTCCCTCGGATCAGATCTTGAAAAAAAACACATGCTAACCTATGACTTCTTTGCGTGTTTTGACACCCAAAAAAATATGCTAAATCTTGACGTTTTGGGACTTTTACAGGCAGGAGAACACTCTGGTGCAAAAGTCCTGGTGGTATTTCCACTTAAAAAAGAGTTTTAGACATTTTTTCCTCAAGCCAGACCTTAAAAAAAAATCACATGCTGACATATGACTTTTTTGCTAGTTCAGCCCCGAATTTTTCTGCTAAAACTTATCTTTTTGGGACCTTTACAGGCAGGAGAACACTGTGGTGCAGAAGGTTTTGTCTTACTTCACCA
Organism: Cetoscarus ocellatus; assembly: GCA_037902135.1. Lineage (NCBI taxonomy): Eukaryota > Metazoa > Chordata > Actinopteri > Labriformes > Labridae > Cetoscarus > Cetoscarus ocellatus. Next base: position 884,525 of record JBAMNC010000681.1, read on the forward strand.
AAAAAATGAGTTATAGGCGTTTTTCCCTCGAATCAGATCTTGAAAAAAAAACACATGCTAACCTATGACTTTAACCCCAGTTCAGACCCGGAAAATTTCTTTCCTTAAACCTGAAATTTTGGGCAGGAGATCCGTCTGGTGAAGAAAATTTGGTCTTATTTCACCTAAAACAGCAGATTCAGACATTTTTCCGTCAGGTCAGATCTTGACATAAACCACATGCTAACACATGACTTTTTTGTGATTTCAAGCCCTGAATTGTTTCTGCTAAAACCTGACTTTTTGGGACATTTACAGGCAGGAGAACACTCTGGTGCAGAAGGTTTGGTCTTACTCACCCCAAAAAAGGAAGTTTTACGGTGTTTCCCTCTCATCAGATTTTGAAATAAACCACATGCTAACATATGACTTCCATGCCGGTTCGGACCCCGAAGAAATTATACCAAAACTTGAAGGTTTGGGACCTTTAAAGGCAGGAGAACCTTCTGGTGCAGAAGACGTAGTCATATTTCACCTAAAACGGCAGATTTAGGTTTTTTTCTGTCAGGTCAGATCTCAAAAAAAAGATCACATGCTAAAACATGACTTTTTTTACCACAGCAGGCCCCGAATTTCTTTCTGCTAAAACAGAACCTTTTGGGACCTTTACAGGTAGGAGAACACTCTGGTGTGCAGGAGGTTTGGTCATATTTCACCCAAAAAATGAGTTATAGACATTTTTCCCTCAGGAAAGATCTTGAAATAAACCACATGCTAAGATATGACTTTTTTGCCTGTTTGGACACCCAAAAAATTATGCTTCATCTTGACTTTGTGGGACCTTTACAGGCAGGAGAACACGGTAGTGCAGTAGACTTGGCCATATTTCACCTAAAAAGGCAGATTTAGGTTTCTTTTCATTAAGTTAGATCTTGAAATAAACCACATGCTAACACATGACTTTTGTTGGCAGTTCGACCATGAAAAAAATATGCTAAAAACTTGACTTTTTCAGACCGTAACCAGCAGGAGAACACTGTGGTGCAGAAGGGTTGGTCATATTTCACCAAAAAGATGAGTTATTGGCGTTTTTCCCTCGGATCAGATCTTGAAATAAACCACATGCTAACACATGACTTTTTTGCCAGTTCAAGCCCCAAATTCTTTCTACTAAAACCTGACTTTTTAGGACCTTTACAGGCAGGAGAACATTCTGATGCAGAAGGTTTGGTTTTCATTTCACCAAAAAATGAGTTATAGGCGTTTTTCCCTCGGATCAGATCTTGAAAAAAAACACATGCTAACCTATGACTTCTTTGCGTGTTTTGACACCCAAAAAAATATGCTAAATATTGACGTTTTGGGACTTTTACAGGCAGGAGAACACTCTGGTGCAAAAGTCCTGGTGGTATTTCACCTTAAAAAAGAGTTCTAGACATTGTTCCTTCAAGTCAGACCTTAAAAAAAAATCACATGCTAACATATGACTTTTTTGCCAGTTCAAGCCCCGAATTTTTCTGCTAAAACTTAATTTTTTGGGACCTTTACAGGCAGGAGAACACTCTGATGCAGTAGGTTTGGTCTTATTTTACCAAAAAATGAGTTATAGGCATTTTTCCCTCAGATCAGATCATGAAATAAAAAACACATGCTAACATATGACTTCTTTGCGTGTTAGGACAGCAAAAAAATATGCTAAAAACTTGACTTTTTCAGACCGTAACCAGCAGGAGAACACTGTGGTGCAGAAGGGTTGGTCATATTTCACCAAAAGATGAGTTATTGGCGTTTTTCCCTCGGATCAGATCTTGAAATAAACCACATGCTAACACATGACTTTTTTGCCAGTTCAAGCCCCAAATTCTTTCTCCTAAAACCTGACTTTTTAGGACCTTTACAGGCAGGAGAACATTCTGATGCAGAAGGTTTGGTTTTCATTTCACCAAAAAATGAGTTATAGGCGTTTTTCCCTCGGATCAGATCTTGAAAAAAAACACATGCTAACCTATGACTTCTTTGCGTGTTTTGACACCCAAAAAAATATGCTAAATATTGACGTTTTGGGACTTTTACAGGCAGGAGAACACTCTGGTGCAAAAGTCCTGGTGGTATTTCACCTTAAAAAAGAGTTCTAGACATTGTTCCTTCAAGTCAGACCTTAAAAAAAAATCACATGCTAACATATGACTTTTTTGCCAGTTCAAGCCCCGAATTTTTCTGCTAAAACTTAATTTTTTGGGACCTTTACAGGCAGGAGAACACTCTGATGCAGTAGGTTTGGTCTTATTTTACCAAAAAATGAGTTATAGGCATTTTTCCCTCAGATCAGATCATGAAATAAAAAACACATGCTAACATATGACTTCTTTGCGTGTTAGGACAGCGAAAAAATATGCTAAAACCTGATTTTTTTGGACCTTTGCAGACAGTGGAACACCGTGGTGAAGAAAATTTGGTCTTATTTCACCTAAAACAGCAGATTCAGACATTTTTCTGTCAGGTCAGATCTTGACATAAACCACATGCTAACACATGACTTTTTTGTGATTTCAAGCCCTGAATTGTTTCTGCTAAAACCTGACTTTTTGGGACATTTACAGGCAGGAGAACACTCTGGTGCAGAAGGTTTGGTCTTACTCACCCCAAAAAAGGAAGTTTTACAGTGTTTCCCTCTCATCAGATTTTGAAATAAACCACATGCTAACATATGACTTCCATGCCGGTTGGACCCCGAAGAACTTATGCCAAAACTTGAAGTTTTGGGACCTTTAAAGTCAGGAGAACACTCTGGTGCAGAAGACGTAGTCATATTTCACCTAAAACGGCAGATTTAGGCATTTTTCCCTCAGGTCAGATCTTGAAATAAACCACATGCTAACACATGACTTTTTTGCCAGTTCAAGCCCCAAATTCTTTCTACTAAAACCTGACTTTTTAGGACCTTTACAGGCAGGAAAACATTCTGATGCAGAAGGTTTGGTTTTCATTTCACCAAAAAATGAGTTATAGGCGTTTTTCCCTCGGATCAGATCTTGAAAAAAAACACATGCTAACCTATGACTTCTTTGCGTGTTTTGACACCCAAAAAAATATGCTAAATATTGACGTTTTGGGACTTTTACAGGCAGGAGAACACTCTGGTGCAAAAGTCCTGGTGGTATTTCACCTTAAAAAAGAGTTTTAGACATTGTTCCTTCAAGTCAGACCTTAAAAAAAAAATCACATGCTAACATATGACTTTTTTGCCAGTTCAAGCCCCGAATTTTTCTGCTAAAACTTAATTTTTTGGGACCTTTACAGGCAGGAGAACACTCTGATGCAGTAGGTTTGGTCTTATTTTACCAAAAAATGAGTTATAGGCATTTTTCCCTCAGATCAGATCATGAAAAAAAACACATGCTAACATATGACTTCTTTGCGTGTTAGGACAGCGAAAAAATATGCTAAAACCTGATTTTTTTGGACCTTTGCAGACAGTGGAACACTGTGGTGCAAAAGGCTTGGTGGTATTTCACCTTAAAAAAGAGTTCTAGACATTGTTCCTTCAAGTCAGACCTTAAAAAAATCACATGCTAACATATGACTTTTTTGCCAGTTCAAGCCCCAAATTCTTTCTACTAAAACCTGACTTTTTAGGACCTTTACAGGCAGGAAAACATTCTGATGCAGAAGGTTTGGTTTTCATTTCACCAAAAAATGAGTTATAGGCGTTTTTCCCTCGGATCAGATCTTGAAAAAAAACACATGCTAACCTATGACTTCTTTGCGTGTTTTGACACCCAAAAAAATATGCTAAATCTTGACGTTTTGGGACTTTTACAGGCAGGAGAACACTCTGGTGCAAAAGTCCTGGTGGTATTTCCACTTAAAAAAGAGTTTTAGACATTTTTTCCTCAAGCCAGACCTTAAAAAAAAAATCACATGCTGACATATGACTTTTTTGCTAGTTCAGCCCCGAATTTTTCTGCTAAAAGTTATCTTTTTTGGGACCTTTACAGGCAGGAGAACACTGTGGTGCAGAAGGTTTTGTCTTACTTCACCAAAAAAATGAGTTATAGGCGTTTTTCCCTCGAATCAGATCTTGAAAAAAAAAACACATGCTAACCTATGACTTTAATCCCAGTTCAGACCCGGAAAATTTCTTTCCTTAAACCTGAAATTTTGGGCAGGAGATCCGTCTGGTGAAGAAAATTTGGTCTTATTTCACCTAAAACAGCAGATTCAGACATTTTTCCGTCAGGTCAGATCTTGACATAAACCACATGCTAACACATGACTTTCTTGTGATTTCAAGCCCTGAATTGTTTCTGCTAAAACCTGACTTGTTGGGACATTTACAGGCAGGAGAACACTCTGGTGCAGAAGGTTTGGTCTTACTCACCCCAAAAAAGGAAGTTTTACGGTGTTTCCCTCTCATCAGATTTTGAAATAAACCACATGCTAACATATGACTTCCATGCCGGTCGGACCCCGAAGAAATAATGCCAAAACTTGAAGTTTTGGGACCTTTAAAGGCAGGAGAACCTTCTGGTGCAGAAGACGTAGTCATATTTCACCTAAAACGGCAGATTTAGTTTTTTTTCTGTCAGGTCAGATCTCAAAAAAAAGATCACATGCTAAAACATGACTTTTTTTACCACAGCAGGCCCTGAATTTCTTTCTGCTAAAACAGAACCTTTTGGGACCAGGTAGGAGAACACTCTGGTGCGCAGGAGGTTTGGTCATATTTCACCCAAAAAATGAGTTATAGACATTTTTCCCTCAGGAAAGATCTTGAAATAAACCACATGCTAACATATGACTTTTTTGCCTGTTCGGACACCCAAAAAATTATGCTTCATCTTGACTTTATGGGACCTTTACAGGCAGGAGAACACTGTAGTGCAGTAGACTTGGCCATATTTCACCTAAAAAGGCAGATTTAGGTTTCTTTTCATTAAGTTAGATCTTAAAATAAACCACATGCTAACACATGACTTTTGTTGGCAGTTCAGACCATGAAAAAAAATATGCTAAAAACTTGACTTTTTCAGACCGTAACCAGCAGGAGAACACTGTGGTGCAGAAGGGTTGGTCATATTTCACCACAAAGATGAGTTATTGGCGTTTTTCCCTCGGATCAGATCTTGAAAAAAAAAAAACCACATGCTAACCTATGACTTTCATGCCAGTTTGGACCCCAAAATTTCTTTGCTTAAACGTGAAATTTTTGGACCTTTACAGGCACGAGAAATGTCTGGTGCAGAAGATTTGGTCTTATTTCACTCAGGTTTCCTCAGGTCAGATCTTGAAATAAATCACATGCTAACACATGACTTTTTTGCCAGTTCAAGCCCCGATTATTTTCTGCTAAAACTTGACTTTTTGGGACCTTTACAGACAGGACAACACTCTGGTCCAGAAGGCTTGGTCGTATTTCACCTTAAAAAAGAGTTATAGACATTTTTCACTCTGGTCAGACCTTAAAAAACACCCCACATGCTAACACATGACTTTTTTGCCACTTCAGGCCCCAAATTTCTTTCTGCTAAAACAGAACCTTTTGGGACCTTTACATCCAGGAGAACACTCTGACGCAGAAGGGTTGGTCATACTTCACCTCAAAAATGAGTTATAGGTGTTTTTCCTTCTGATCAGATCTTCAAAAAAAAACACATGCTAACCTATGACATTTATGCCATTTCGGACCCTGAAATATCTTTGCTTAAACCTGAACTTTTGGGAACTTTTCAGGCAGGAGAACACTCTGACGCAGAAGGGTTGGTCATACTTCATCTAAAACGGCAGATTCAGGCATTTTTCTGTCGGGTCAGATCTTGAAAAAAAACACATGCTAACACATGACTTTTTGCCAGTTCAAGCCCCGAATTGTTTCTGCTAAAACCTGACTTTTTGGGACATTTACATGCAGGAGAACACTCTGGTGCAGAAGGTTTGGTCTTATTTCACCTAAAAAGGAAGTTATTCGGTGTTTCCCTCTCATCAGATTTTGAAATAAACCACATGCTAACCTATGACTTGTATGCCAGTTCAGACCCCGAAGAAATTATTCCAAAACTTGAAGTTTTGGGAACTTTACAGGCAGGAGAACCCTCTGGTGCAGAAGATTTGGTCATACTCTGGTGCAGAAGATTTGTTCATATTTCACCTAAAACGGCAAATTTAGGCAATTTTCCTTCAGGTCAGATCTTGAAATAAACCACATGCTAACACATGACTTTGTTGCCAGTTCAAGCCCTGAATGTTTTTCGCTAAAACCTGACTTCTTGGGACATTTACAGGCAGGAGAACACTCTGGTGCAGAAGGTTTGGTCATATTTCATCCAAAAAATGAGTTATAGGTAGGTCTCCCTCAGGACAGATCTTGAAATAAATCACATTCTAACATATGACTTCTGTGCCTGTTCGGACACCCAAAAAATTATGCTTCAACTTGACTTTTTGGGACCTTTAAAGGCAGGAGAACACTGTGGTGCAGAAGGTTTGGTCATATTTCACCTAAAAATGCAGTTATAGGTGTTTTTCCCTCTCGTCAGACTTTGAAAAAAACCACATGTTAACATATGACTGTTGCCAGTTCAGGCCACAAAAAAAAAAAAATGCTAAACTGGACTTTTTGGGAACTTTACAGACAGGAGAACACTCTGGTGTAAAAGACTTGGTGGTTTTTCACCTTAAAAAAGAGTTAAAGACAGTTTTCCCTCAGGTTAGACCTTAGAAAAAAATCACACGCTAACATATAACTTTTTTTTGCCACTTCTGGCCCCGAAAATTTTTTCTGCTCACACTTGACATTTTGGGACCTTTACAGGCAGGAGAACACTCTGGTGCAGAAGGTTTGGTCATATTTCACCTAAAAAGGCAGTTATAGGTTTTTTTTCCCTCTCTTCAGATTTTGAAATAAACCCGTGTTAACATATGACTTTTTTGCCAGTTCAGGCCACGAAAAAAATATGCTAAAACCTGACTTTTTGGGACTTTGACAGACAGGAGAACACTCTGGTGCTGAAGGTTTGGTCGTATTTCACCTTAAAAAAGAGTTATAGAAATTTTTCCCTCAGGTCAGACCTTAGAAAAAAATCACATGCTAACATATGACTTTTTTGCCACTTCAGGCTCCAAATTTTTTTCTTCTAAAACCTGACTTTTTGGGACCTTTACAGGTAGGAGAACGCTCTGGTGCAGAAGGTTTGGTCATACCTCACAAAAAAAAAAAAAAGAGTTATAGGCGTTTTTCACTTGGATCAGATCTTGGAAAAAAAAAACACATGCTAACCTATGACTTTCATGCCAGTTTGGACCCCGAAAAAAACACGCTAAAACTTGACTTTTTGGTACCTTTACAGGCAGGAGAACACTCTGGTGCAGAAGATTTGTTAATAGTTCACCTTAAAAATGAGTTATTGGTGTTCTTCTGGGTTAGATCTTGAAAAAGATCTAAAAAAACCCCCCTGTGGGCCTATGACCTTTTTTTTTTGCCAGTTTGGACCTTGAATAAATTATGCCAAAACTTGACTTTCTGGGTCCTTTACAGGCAGGAGAACATGCTAGTGCAGATGGTTTGGTCATATTTTACCTGAAAAATCATTTATAGGCATTTTTCCCTCGCATCAGAATTTTGAAAATAACCACATGCTAACATATGACTTTTTTGCTATTTTAGACCCCGAAAAAAATATGCTAAAAAACTAAACTGAGTAAAATGAGTAAAAGTTGTAATTTAATTTGTGTATGCTTAATTTTTATATATATATGTATTTGCTGTTACTTTCAAAGAATTTAAGAAAATGTGCATGAAATTGATCTTTAAAAGACTGATGCTAAGTGAAGGTCCTTCCATTTTTTCCCTGTGATCTTCTTTCATAAAAATCTTAGCTGATTGTAACTGTGGATAAATAAACAGACCTGTCTCTGTGCCTGTTCATCAAAATTGTGCAAAACAAAAAGAGTTGCTGGTTGAAAAATTGTACGTTGTTGTGATTCACTTGGGCAAAAAATACAGTCATTGTTAACTTTTCCTTCTTTTTTACATGTATAAGTATTTTCTTTATCACGAATGTATTATTAATACTACATATAACACTTTAATTTTTTTTCTCATTTTACATTATCCTTTTTAGGGGGATTAGGAAATAACAGTGTTCATAGCTCTGTTTTATCTTCTTCCTATGAAACAAATAAGCTATCCAAATTATCAAGTGTTTAATTCTAAATATTGTTATGCTGAAATGTACAGTATATCTCTAGTGTTGGAAAGTGACTGCTTCAAAATGTAATGGTCGGCATCAGTACAATACAAATTTCTGCTGATAATAACTGCTGTTTATTACAACTTTATATATCAGCATTAAGTAAACAGTTTTTCAAATCTTTTTTGATTGACAGTGAGCTCCAACAACATAATGTATCTGACAGCAGGTTTTATGTTGCTTGTTTAATCTCTTAGAAGTTCAGATGAAGCTGGTTTTATGGTTATTGCTAAAAAAAATGATACACTTTGATTGTAATGCAGAGTATCAAACTATAGAAATTTGTTAGAAAATAGCTCTTGAATGAAATGATTATGATCAGATAAGCAATGATGGTTAAAAATGACGGTACTGATGGAAAGAGATAAAACGTTGGCCACAGAATCTGACAGTTTAGTTAAAAAATGTTTATTTTGACTGTACCACACATCCACTATCAAAAAGTTATACCTAAGTTGTACCATAAGTTGCTACTCATAGTTCACAAAATTAATAACAAAATACAGTTACTTCAAGTCTTCTGGCTTCAGCTGTCTCAAGACGTCTCCTCTGGACCGTGACACTGTCTGACTCCCCGCTGGATTGAAGCCCGGCGCAGGTTTCCCGTCTGTCCGCAGGATGTCTGACAGGACCGTGACTGAAGGAAATGCTTGGACGTGAATTCAGTACAGTTTATGTGCCATGCAGATTCGTTTCAGGGTTTGGAAAGTGTTTCACATTTTGTTCCTGCCGTATATTGTGCCGAAAACACATATACTACACACGATGACAGTAGATGATACTGTGGCACTCAATGATACACTGCTGTCTGAGGTCAAGCACTGCTACACTGAGGAGACCCCACTGTTTGAGGGGACATTCAACACAAAAGACACTTTAAGACATCTGAAGTACAATCATCCTGTTCACAAAAAATATTAAACAAAACTGTATGTACATGTTGAAAATGAGACTTAAAAAGGGAGTGGATCACTCCTTGTATTTTACACACGTGACAAAAACATGTAATTGATCAGTAACACTGCTGTAAATGCTGTAAACAGTTATTTTTTGACAGGCTCGTTCAATTGTCCATAAAAACAAAGCAACCTGTAGTTTTTTTCAAAGCTAAGAGCTATTTTCTTTCTTTTCTTAAAAAAGACCACAACATAAATACATTGGAAAATAAATAAACACAAACAACAATGATACAAATGCTTAGATCAATGCAGTGTTTACAGATTAAATATACAATTCCCTCGTAGAACATTGGGTTCAAAAGTCTGTGTACTTTCTAAAAAGAAAACAGTATTGCACTCAGAGGTCTTTAGCCATGAGCTTTTATCCCAATAAGGAGACTTTGTCTGTTCTCGTGGCACAATAGTGTCACAAATCCATGCTAATTTTGAGCCACAACTGAAGATAAGGATGTCTTTTTTATTGCAGCAGTTCTGTCCATCGTTTGTCAAAAAATCTCCTCATTCTGTGGCCAGCTCGTCCGATCTGGGAATCATCTTCATTAAACTTTTCACAGTTCTCAAAAACCAGGTTCACGTCAACGATGAAACTTTCCAAATTCAAGTACCTGTAATGATCAGAGGAGTGATTACTTCACATTCATGTCAAGCATCCAAACAAAATAAACCTTATTATTCATCTGTCGAGTACAAAACAAAACTAGGTGACAACATACTGGTTGTTGGTGAGCTTTTCTCTGATTGTAGAGAAGTCCATGGGCTTCTTGATGACCTTTCTGTATCCAGGGACAGATTTGTGGTTGACCGGCGTGAGGAAAGGCCAAGCGTCTCGATGGGCCTCCAGCTCAGCCATCAGAACTCTGCAGACAGCACAGCAAAATAGGATTAACATTTTGTCTAGCAAATACCATACACAAGGTTCCATCGACATCAGATATTTTTTTGTTGTTTGATGATATTTTGGCTCTGATGGGAGAGCCCCCGTCACAGCCATACCACCAAATCAAAAATCTGCAAATACAGCTAATACAAATAACTGCTCTGGTCTTTTCTTGACAAAGTGGTCCTCAGAAATATTTTTAACCAAAGGGACTGAGGACAAAGTTTAGGTATGATTTCCAGGTAGTTCTGAGCAGAAGAAGAGTTAAGAGTTTTTTTTTCTCTTCTTCCAAGCTGATGAACGAAAGGTACGTCATTTTGGTTTAATTTGATGCACAAGAACTGTTTAATCACCCATGATATGATAAATGTGCTCAAGCCACAGGATCCAGGAGACTCCATGGTTGATATGATATGCATAAATGTTGTTGATACTTAAATTTTCCATACGTGGATCTGTCTCTGTATCTGCCTACAATACAGATTTACAGTGCTTCATCACTGCTTGCCATGAGTAATGTGTGATATCATACTCCAACTGTCCTGCATGTTTGAGATTATCTAGGCTACTGGTGGGCAAGAATTTTCTCATCCCAGCACACTGACTCAAATAGGCACAAAAAAATCAGAGCTAGCAGTGAGAGGAACATAATGCATGAAACTACTCTCCTAATACTGCAGTTAAAAACCTGAACAGTTCAATATTTTATTGACAACTGAAATGGAATGTAAAAGAAAACACTGCTGAGTCCTGCAGTAATTATATACCATAGTTACGCATACCGGCACATTCCCAGCCCGCTGGTGTTGTTGTCTTTGGCCGTTTTAGCTTTTTTTGCACAGGAGACGTGGCTGTCTTGCTCGCCCTGTGTGCTGTGCGGGCTGTCGTCTCCTTTCCCCTTCTTGAACTCCTTGGGACCTTTCTTTGGCATGTCGTTGCTGCTGGCAGCCTCCTCTCTGATGAGCTCTCCTGCCACAGATGGTTTGATATTTCGTTTTACCTCGCTGCCCTTCTTCCCGCCTCCAGCTGTTCGGTTCTGATGCCTCTTACTCCTGGGGGACTGGCCACTTTCCTGAATGACAGGACACGGGGAGGACTGGTGTAAAAACACACACAACATAGATATAAATCAGTTTATTGGAGGTGTATGTGATATAAAGAGGTGTTAGCATTTGGTTATTACACAGGGTGAGGCCCCTTGGATATATACAGTAAAAAGAGGCAACAACAGAGCTCCTGTCTCACAGACAATCACTACCTTTGCTACACACATGGGACAGAACCAGTTGCCATCAGGTACAGTGGAGATCCGGGGTTTATGGCAATATGTGTGGCAGCCTTTGTCACAGCTGTCACACAGAAGGAGCAGTTCTTCGTTATCCCCCTTTTGACAGAGCTGGCAGAGCTAGAAACAGAACATTAACAAAATGTAGCTGTGAAGTAAAATTGAATTGCAACACTTTAAAAACCAGAGATTTTGCATTTTTTTAATTAATTTCTTTGTTGGTAACTGTGCTGCAGCCTGATGAAATTATAAACTGTTTGCTTTTTTGACTTTTTGTCCATTGATAGCCATCTGTAAGGAGCTCTGAAATGTTCATCTAACTGTGTCATCCTTGTCCTTAGAGTTTACTGACATCTTTAGTATGAGCAATAAGTTTACATTTGAGTTAAAGAGAAAAAGAGACATTGAGTGGGCACTTACAACTTTCATGATGGATCTTTCCCAGGGGATAGATTTCTGCAGCTGCTGAATGCAGAGGGACAGCTGAGCTGAGCTGCGGACCTCCCAGAGAGCTTTATGCCACAATCTCATCCCTGGGGTGGATGCTTCCTCACAGCTTCGAGGTCACAGAGTAAGTGAGCAGCATTACTGTACAGGCATTACATATGCAGTCTCTCACTTTATCAAGAGATGAATTACAGGCCATAACATTCAATATCAGTAAGTGAAAATAAGCAAAATTGAATAACAATGTTAATAGGTAACACTTTAAAGAACATGTTGCATCTAAGATGAGTGAAAACCTTTTCCTTAGCACTGCAAGATGGCACAATCAGATCTAAAAGGTTCTTAAAGAGTCACTAACATTTGGACCACCTTTTAAAGCTGACAAGGAGTGTATACTGGTATTTAGTAACATTTAATTACAAAGTATCTGTAATTATGTTAGCAAAATGCATAGTCACTTCCCTCTAAAGGTTGAAATTTGGATACTGCTGTTATTCTTATCTGGTGGCAGGGAAATATGTGATGCCAGCTTTTGTAACCACAAAACTCAACAGTGACTGCCCCCCTTTTTTCACAACTGTCTGTTTCATTAATAGCTCAAATGAAAACGTTACAGCAGGCTCCACCAATCAGAGGCGTCACACTGAGATTGTGGTTGTGAAGTTTTCTTGCCTGATTTACCAATCTTTGTAATTATTAAATCAGTGTTGAAAATATCTGCACTTGTGTTCTCTACAGGATCATATATAATCCTCGGTGGTGGAAAAAAGACTGTTAACTCAAAAGTAGCAGTTAAACGCAGCTTGTGTAAAAATAGGCTCCACCAATCAGAGATTGTAGCAGTGGGGTGTGGTTCAGCTCAGCTGCGGGGGACAGATGTGTGTGTGTCTCTTTAGTAGCATGCTGGTCCTGGAGGCAGACACACACACCCTGAAGAGAGCTCCTGGAGGAGCAGCTCAAGTTTTTTCACCACAAGAGTGAATCTACGTAAGTTAGTCTGTGAGATACAGGCAACAGTGTTTGAAGGTGTCAACGTTGGGTAGGGTTGTGTTCATCAGGAGAATTAAAAGTGTAATTTTCATCGTCGCAGGATCTCCAGCGCTCATTTAATGCGTTGAAGTGAACCTGGTAACAAAATGTCATGTTACAGAGATGTTGCTGTAACACACTAGGATAGAAGGTAGTAGAGTTCTGAGGTCCCATATTAACCACGTATTTCTTAAAATAGGTTAAAATCACTCAAATTTAAGTTTAGGTTTACTACAGAATCACATATCAGTCAAACATAGAATGTTGGGGATGGCATAAATGAGTATGTGGGTGTTACTTATCCGTCCCCCCTACCAGCCCCGTCCATTATGTTCTACAGGTATTTTTTAGATTTAAGGGTGGATGCACAATTATGGGATTTAGTTACTCTTTCTGGCTCTCTGGATACCTTCGATCGATGTTCCTCTCCAGCTCTGCCAGCCTGATGACAGCTATATCAAGAGGATTGTTGAGCCGCCGCAAAACACTGCCAGGGAGTTCCTCCTGGCTACTTTCTATCTGCTTATACGTCTCTGGAGCAGGAGAAGATGAGAAGGGCTTGTGTTCATGATAGACCAAATCCTCCCTTTCTGACTGGGGGTCGAGAGGCCTCCAACCCTAAGAGAGAACACATAAACTTCTGTTAACTTACTTTATCTTCAAACAATATTCATTTTGTTACCTTTTTTTAATAAACTTCTAGTCTCAAAAGAAAATGCTCATAACTTTTGGTCTCATTTAATCATTTACCACTTTGCAATCTTAGAGGCCAGAATTTAATTTTTTTGTTTGGTTCCAGCCAGTAAGAGACATCACACTTTTAAGTATTACTTAAAATTGCAAAATTACTTTGTTCCTAAAACACTTGCAGGCAACATATGGCTTACAGGCACAAAAATGATATATTCAGGCCTACTTAACAACAATGATATATATATTAAATAAAGGAAGGGTACTTGAAAAAGAGAGTCCAACTAACACTTTGTGTGTCAGAAGTTGTCAAAAAATTTGACGAGTTGGCTCAATCAGCTTCAAAAAGGCTGAAAAACTTATTACTGATGTAAAGATGGTCCTTCTAAAAAGTGTGCTTCTTTGGAAAAAGGCACAGAGGCAGGCAAGAGCAAGAGGAAGTTTATTTAAGATTCAGCAAAGTGAATACAATAACAAACAAGTGAGTTTGTTATTGTCAAGACTGGTTTGCTGGTCTGAGTCCTCTGTCTTACACTCCAAGTATTGAAGTGCCTGCAACTCACTCTAGACCAGTTTTAATGGTGTAAATTCTTCCCATTCGTTACCCTTTTCTAATTCTAATGGTGTCTATTTCTGTTTACTACTCTGTGTGTGTGTGTGTGTGTGTATTCTGATCTGTGATCTGCATTACCTCATCCTTCAGTAGAAATATTGGTACTTTCCACTATGACTTAATGTCTCTGGTCAAACCATGAATAAAATATATAACTTGATATGCTCTGGGCACAAACCTCCACCAAGACATTTCTGACACTCTTGTGTGCACGATTTAAAATAATCTTTATAAAATTCTTTTGAACCACCACCACCAAAACACAATTACGTCTTCCTTGTGTCATGACCAACGTTCTCAAAAAATGTCATCAAACTCTGCTGAGAATTTTTTGAGTTATCTTGCAAACAAAGAAATGCCAATAAAAATGCAATGTTGCTGCCGAGCACGAGCGTATTTCTAAAATTGCTACTTTTTAGGAAATGAAAAAGACGCTCTACAACTGAATAAATGAATATTTTATTGTTCTGATAACAAAATATTTTTTATACTTAAATTTGGTTAAAGTTTACAAAACCCACTCACTTACATGGAAGGTGACAAATAGCACTGTTTTATGGAAAAAGAAAAAGAAACTCATAGAAAAACTGAGAAAGGAGGTTTGTATCCAACAGCCACGATAACCCTCTTGGTGGAAGTAACAAAAGCATAGTTCAGCAAACTGAGAAAATTATAAGAATAAAAAGGACAGAAACAAGATCCCTGTATCATAGATCTGGCAGCATTGCATACTTCAGACTGTTTTAACATTCCCCTGGCCTGTTCAGCAACACGATAATTAATAAGTTAATCCACTGGAGAATTGAGTTATTGGGGAGTTTCCCCTAGAAGTCATGTTTTTTCACAAGAAGTTGAGGTGGTTGGGTGCTAAGCTGTACCTTAATCTGCAGGTTAGCAGAGACAACTTTCCTCTCCAGCACCTCCACATGTTTCAACAAGCTGATGTCTACCTCCATGGCCTGCTCCTCCACACACCAACTCTCCACCATCGCCTCACTCACTTCCTGCTTCTCCAGCTGTGCAACATCAACCACTGTCGACACAAATTCACAAAAAACCCTTTACTTTGAGCTCTTATTATACCCTACAAAATGGTTGTTTGCAGATTATTATTCTTCCATATCAGAAGAAATCTTGACAGACCTTGCTTGCTGTTAGCACAGAGCTGGGTCATGTACTCCATGTGTTTCTGGATCTGTTTCTGAAGAACCCTCTCCCTGATGCCCCGGTTGTGAAGGGCTTTAACCAGGCTGTGAAGTTCCTCCATGCCAGACACCCTCCACCAGCCACACAGCATCTCTGCCAACATAAACGTTCACATCATTTTTGTATGTTTCATAGAATTGTTTTATCAAGGCAGAAAAAGGAAGTTTTATAAATGACTGACAGCCGTCACAGTATGTCAACTTGTGTGAGCAGTACGTGAGAAATTCGTACCCTTTGTGATCGGCTGGGGATTGGAGTAGTCCTGAGTCCTGGTGGCCTCCACAGCAGGGAGTGAGGCACATGCTGGTCTGTCATTCGGGGGCTCTGGGGTCTCTCTTTTGTTCGAATTACCCTCTGCATGCTGGGGAGCCATATCCAACACAGAGGGCAGAGAGGAGCCAGAGCTTGACACGTCACATGGTGTTGGTCTGCTCTGAAGAATGCCTGATAGAAAATGCTGGAAGAAAAATCAAGATACCCACACTTTTAATGAAAAACAAACTACCATTTTATTTCATTTTACCTCTACATGCATAAAAATCAAGGCAAACAGAACTAACAGTATTACAAGCAGGAATTTTTATCACCAAAGAGGACATGCTGCGTATCTGTGTGATTTTTTTATGCAATGATTTTTAGCCCATGTTTACAACATGGACTAAAGGTTTTAGTCATAACTAAAAGCAGTCTGTACTAAAGATGGAAATTAGTCAGATTTTATTAATACCAATACCATTATTGATTTTTATTCATTTTTCACCAGTTATATGATTTCTGTGGATTTTCTGTGAGAAATATGTAGGTTTCTGTGTAAGCATTTATATTACACCAATTCCTCAAACTAGTTAAATCTGATACTCAGTTGGAGCCAGTTCTTAATTTCCATCCCTAATCAGAGCATTTAAAACATATATAGAGTATGTAAGGTTTCCATCTTAAAATTGTAGTTGATTCAACTAAACAGAGGAATGACATCCATCCCATTTAGCTTTCTGCATATTGCTTATTTCTTGTCTCTTCTTAGCTTCCTCTGTCATCCTTCCCCCCATTTCCTTACCACAGCTTCACACCAGATGTGTGTGGCTGATGCATGTGTTGGCTCTGGCTCAAGAACTCTATGGTTTTCATATCAGGCACGTGCGTGTTATACGTTATGGCTGCATCTCCCTACTGACACAGCTCTAATTTTTATATAAATATCCACAAAATAATAAGCTTCAATAGACAGTTTAGGAAGAACCACTGTACATCTCGCTACAAGAGAATCTGGTTCATTGATTAAATGACCTTGGGAACCAGTTGAATGAAAACATTCGTAACGAACAAACTCACCTTTAACTCTAAGAGGCACAGACAGGAAGAATAAAGTTCCTGTCTTTTCTGTGACAAATTCTTCTACATAGAAACCAGCTGGATTAGGGTAAATGTGGCTCTCTATTTTTCATTTTCCTGTCTATTTTGGATGAGACATAAGTGTTGAGTATTGAGATTGTTCTGGCAATCGAAAGGCTCTGGCTCAATAACATGCTAACCCAAGTGAAAACACCACACCGCTGCCACCACACAAGTAAAATACATCATGTGTGAAACAGCCCTTAGCCTTAGCTATTGTTTTATACAGTACTCAGTATTTCAGCAGGTTTTGCTGCTGTTTCACAGTAAGAAGGTTGCTGGATTAACTCCCCAGTCAAACAAGGCCTTTCTGTGTCTTTGCATACTCTCCCTGCACATTCGTGGGTCTTCTCCAGGTGCCTCATTTTCTGCCCATAAGTTTAAGTGTGTGTGTGAGTAGTTGACTGTCTCGATAGGTCAGCCCTACGATTGGCTGGCAATCAGCCTGGGGTGTACCCTGCCTTTTGCTCAGTGTCAGATGAAATTGATTCTAGTGTCCGTAAAGCTGTAGATAAAGGATGAATGGATGAGATGGGTCAACTTTAGGTTGCATGGCACATCAAACCTTAATTAAAAAATTTAAGTGGACCATTGTCCTGTCCCAGTGTATGTCTGTCTCTAGTGCAGGTGGCAGTTTGCACCTTTTTAGTCACCATGGACCCTTAACCTGATCACAAGTTAGCAAGTGATAATCGAGTTGTATGTAAAACAGTTATAACACAGAAAAACTAGATAGCACTGCTTATTTCAAAATAATCTATGTCAGTGCTTTGAAACTTCAAGACCTACCACCGCTTCATTAATAAAATAAATTCAGTTTTCCCCAAATTACGTCTGCCTAAATGGGCTGATTGATAATTTTGCAACACTCTGTTTCATTGTGAAAACATACACATTTGATTTTTTTCTAGAGAGCTTGAGAAGTAAACAATTATGAAAAAATCACTTTCTATCCCAAGATTAAAAGATAAATATTTCAAAATCCAACAAGAAAAAAATATTTACAACAAAGCAAAGTGAAACAAAATGTCATTCAAACACAAAACATTATTTTCTTGACAGCATGTAAAGTAAAAAAAAAGAAAAAACCATAGCCTGTTTTGATAAAACTACAGCTGATATTTAGACAGTATCATTGTTATCCACCAACCTGAGAGACAGATGATGGCATGTTATTGATCCCAGAAGGAGTACTGGAACGATCTGCAGCTGAGGGACCAGAGGAGAGAGAGGATGGGGATTTGTTGCCACTGGTCAGCACTGGAGACGTCGAAGCTGGGGGGCTCAAGCCGGAGATAAAAGAAGCCTCGTCACATGGAGAGCGCGGCAGCAGGCTAAACCACAGGCTGTTCTGCTCCTTCAGTGTCTTGGGGAGCTGGTCGTCATGAGGGATGGACCGATGTCTGTTTTTGAGCTGAGGTCCACACAATGAAGGCGCTGAGGGGTTTGTTTTATCTATCAGTTCACGCTGAGCAGTGGCCGTCTGAGAGGAGGGATACGAGAGATGGGATGTAGCTGTAGAGACTTGAGCAGAATGAAAGTGATGATTTCTGTGAGAAACAATGTCTGAATCATGAGACAATTTGTCCACTCCTAGGAGTCTGCTTAGCTTAGAGAAGGAGCCAGGTTTTTGAAGGAAGAGATTATGACTTTCTTTGTCCCGCTGGCTCTCGGGTTTGGATGCTTCCCCTCCAGGGCTCTGTGATAGGCCAGAAATGACCAGCCTCTCTGGCTCTCCAAGGTGTTCTTCTTTAATCATGATCAGCTGAGCAGGCCTCTGTTTTATCTCCTTTTCAACCTCTTCATACCCTTAGAAACATGAAAAGTAACTTTAGCTAATGGTAAAGCTAATCAAAAGATAATACTTCAAAATACAGTTTGGTTATCATTGGAAAGATCCATCTTACAAAGCTGAATGCAGATACACTTGTTTCCAGTCAAAAAATGAGTCAAATCAATGAGTTCTTTAAGAAAAAGCAGCGGTACTTGTAGGCATGGTTTGGTTATGCCGAAAGCAAGAAGTGACTGTGAACCGAAAAACAGTGTTTTTTTTTTTTTAAATCTGCCAAAGGTTCTGCTAAGGTTAAGCAAGGCACCATATCCTTATCCATTCAAAAAAAGCCTTGATATTGTATCTAAACAGTCTGTACATGACTATTTTTATCTATTAATAACCAATAAATTCCAGCAAACCACTGTATTACTCATTAAATATTGACAAACGGATTTAGACTTTTTAACCCATAACAGATTTACTTTTTCAGAATGTTACATTTGAATGTATGTTAACACCACATTTAAATTCACCTGGTCGCCATTTTTCTAAGTTGACCTTTAATATATCATAATGTAACAAAATATTAGCTTGTTAAGTGAGAATATGAGCTTTTATTTGTCAGTTTCAACACTAATTTCAACACTGGGAGAACTTTTTTATCTGATTAGACTTACAGAGTTGCCAGATTATGTTTTTTACAAGATGGCATCTAAATGACATGTGTTTTTATCAGTTTGATGCACAATGCTGGTGTGCTTGGAGTTTAGGGTATGTTGCCCTGCACAAGAATTGATAAATGCTTGGGCAGATATTTTTTAATAAAAGATCATATGCCACATGACTGACTAAATATCAGCATTAATTAGATCAAATGTTATAAGGTTTTGGGTTTAAAAAATTGCAGAGGGGGATCCATTTTGATACCCATCCCAGCCAGTGCTGAAAGTTTTTGTTCTGAAAATCTGATGTAAATAATATTTTGCTAATTGCAGTATATCTTTAGCATTCCCTAGGCACACCCAGACCTGCCTCAAAGCACAAAAGTTTGTAACCCCAGCTGTCAACAATGCCAGTCCTTGAAGAGACGGGCAAGATGCTGCCAAAGCAGCAGTTTTACTAGTACTGGATAATAAAACGTCATCAGTAGAACAGCACTGAATGATTTCTCAATGAACAAGATATTCACACTTCTCTCCAACCAGTTTCAGCCAGATTTTAATTAAATAAATGGTTAACTCATCAGCAGTGGCACCTGCCCACTACATCATCTGATCAGCTGTAATGAATTTATTAAGCAAATTAAAACATAATGTGTGGACTGAGAGGCTTTGGAAAGATTACAAGAATAGAAATCAATCACCTCCTTAAGCTAGACTAACAATTCCATTTTTCCCCAGTATAGTTTGGTCTAGATATTTATCAATCAGCTTTAAAAAAAACCAAAACATTTTTAATGTAACAGTCTTGAAGACTATACACAATAAATGATTCAGAGTCTAATTACAGAACACAAATTTGTAATGACTTAAAGATTTTCTTTCTATGTCTAAAGAAAAAAATGAGAATAAAAAAACTTCAATGTTAAAATCAATAGTAGTTAATAGTAGATCATATACTGTCCTTGTTTTATATGAACACAGTTTTTCATGTGAATTATGTGCAATGTTGGTTACTTTATTTTTTTTTCTGTTTGTTTATGATCATAACTACTTGAAATATATTTATGTTAGCTAGTATTTTAATTTGTACTATTACAGTTTGCTTGTTTTGTTTTGTTCACATATAAATTTGTTTGAGTAGGGTTTTGAATTGGCTAGCAGTAGGTTTCTATATCCCTTGCACATGTGATTTATTCTAATTAATATTTTTCTTTGTCTGATTTCTTTAAAAAAATGAGAAGTTACACTTTTATTACTCTTGCAGTCAAAGATGTAGGAAGAAAAAAGGAAAATCGCCATTAAACCTGCAATTAATGTTGTTTAAATAGGGAAAATATCAGTTAAATCTAATTCTGTAACAATGAAGAAAACAATAAGTTTACTTTTGCACCTTCACAGCTCTCCATGCCTTCCACAAAGATGCCGCCACACTGAGGAAGCACCCAGTACCACCTCTTGTAACGGTCCTGTCCGATGGTCATGGAGCGCAGTGAGAGAGATGAGTCGAATAACTTCTGTCTGATTTCACTGTGTTGCTAAAGAAAGGAAAGCACAAATACCCACTGATGAGAGATGAAATGTTAGAAAGAGAAAAATGGTCTCAGGGAGTCGTTTACCTTGTATGTTTTCTCTATCTGTTTCTCCAGCTCCTCCATACTGGCGGAGTCGACACTGATGTCCTAAATGGAAAGATCTCATAAGTGCAAGGCCACAGGAATTATCCTTATAAACAAAAATTAGCTGTGTGCTCTCATTCACCTCCTCCTCACACATGTCAGCTTTCCTTCCCCTCTTTCCCCCTGATTCCTCCTCCTCCTCATCATCATCATCTCCTTGGTCTTCGCTGTCATCATCCTCATCTTCTTCTTCATCACTGTCCCCTTCTTTCCTCTTTGATTTGTTTCTAGCAGCAGCAATGACAAAAGTGTGGCTGTTGTCTCCTCCTACAGCGCCATCTTTCTTTCCTGTTTTCTTCGCGTGAATCCTCCTCAGTCTTTGAAGACAAAAATGGACAGTCAGTATGTAGTTTGGATTAGCACAGAATCACCTGGTAGCGTCTTAGGTGGATCATGTAAATGCTTACTTGCGGAGCTTTCCCTCGACGGCCCACTTATCCTTCCTCAGGTTGGTCATGTAATCTATGTTCTTGTCAATCTCACTGGAAAGTGTCACACAATAAAGAAACACATGTTTCTGTGACTTTTCAGAATAATAAAATGTGCATTTGTTTGCATCACTCTGTAGCGTGCACCAGATGTAACCTCATGAAAATTTGATACGGTGGGGTTTGATGCAATCTTTTGAAATTGTCTATCAGAGCACAATTTGTGTCCTTTTTTTCTGATGTGTCTCTTTTTCCATGAAAAGTGTAGCTGCCTTGAACAAAGCAAGCCAACCCCACACAATCTTTGACAGCACACATGATCATTTTTCTTTTTAAAGACAATACATTGTTTGAACTCCTTTTCCTTATCATATCTCTTCTTTAACCAAATCCAAAACACATGGCTGGAAAAGACTACTGAAAACCAGATGCTATATCAGCCTCTGAATATAGATTATAGATCTAATTTGTGTACATACAACTCAATATTTCTCTGGGACCAGTTTTTAAACAGACTGTTCAATCACTTTGCCCTTAAAAATGACATTTGACGGACAGAAACAAACAAATAAACAGATAAAAACATAGTGACAACATTATACTAGTGAACCAACAAGATCCAAAAAGGCACATCATGTCCTTTGTGTTCTTTAGTAAAGATCTGGTCAGACGTATTGCTTTAAGTCCTGTGACCATGAGAGAAAAGGGGAAAAAAGTGTCCACTGGCCTTGAACACGACGTGGAGCTGCGGTACAGGCTATTTAATAATCATCTCAACAAAATGACATGTTTCTATCCAATGACACCTGCATTAAAACAGATTTATTACTGTAAACTATACATTTTTGGTACTTTCGAACTTCTAATAGCACTTGGGACATTATATCACATTAAAATGCAAAGTCTTTGCTCAAATGTCACATCAGGATTTTATTAAGCACCACAACTGCAGAGACTTCTGCCCTTTACACTGTTGCAAAGATAAAACTCAACAGAAGTATTGGCATTTTTGTACTTTTGATTTGTTTGGATCAATAATTCTGATAAGGGGGATGTGAGGGATAAGAAACTCATCACTAAGCAGTAATTTCATTAAATGAAGTAGCCTAACGCTCTTGTCAAGTTAATACAAAAATTTATGCCAGGATTGGGAGGAGTCTGTTTATCACTGCTGCCTTTGTGGCTTACAGACACAGTGGGGCACCTGAGAGCATAAACTGACTGTCTTCTTCTCTCTGGGTTGGAGCTCTGTAGAAGTACATCTCAGGCTAACGTTCTCTTTGGTTCGTGCATCCAACTGAAAAAGTAAATGCGTTTAAAAAAAAAAATCTTGTCAAGACAGTAGTTGGAAACCGACTGTCCACCATCACAGGCAAGTGGTTCTTACCCTCTTAAGAAGTGTTCAATGAGTGTGTGTCATCATGTTAAAGCTATTGTTCCTTCACTTTTTTAAGTCATCATTTAATTCAACCAATTTACTATTTTGGATGGAGCGAGATTATTTTGCTTGCCACTAATATGAACTTACTATCAAGCTCCCATGTGCTGACGAGGACCAGAGGGCAGGAGCATATTACTCCAGTTTTAAAATCGTTGCATTGGCTCCCCGTGCGCTTCAGGATCAATTTTAAGGTTCTTTTATTAGTTTATAAATGTCTTAACGGCCTCGGGCCTACCTATTTATCTGACCTGTTTTTACCATATCAGCCCTCGCGGACCCTGAGGTCCTCTGGCACCGGCCTTTTAACCATACCAAAAGTTAGAACTAAGACACACGGGGAGGCGGCTTTTAGTTATTATGGTCCCCAATTGTGGAACAGTCTGCCGGAGAATCTCAGGGCTGCAGAGTCTGTTGATACTTTTAAAAAGAGGCTCAAAACCCACCATTTTACTCAAGCTTTTAATTGATTTAATTGACTTATTTATTCCTTTAATACTTATTCTTATTCTACTTCATAACTTATATATTCCATAATTTATTTATTCTTTTAGTTATCCTTCTTATCATATCTAATTCTTAATTTTTTACCTTACTTAGTTATCCATTTTATGCTATTTTATCTCTATTTTTTATGTCTCCCTTTTCTAATATTTTTATGACTGTTTTATTCTGATAGTTTTTAGTTCCAGTGTTTCCTCATGGGGGCTGTCCACGCTAGGAGCTACTCCTGGTTCACTTCTGGGGCCGCTGCCGGTGGACGGCTCCACCTGTGTGGCTGGAGGCCCCTGCACTGTGGTGTGAGGCTTCGTGTCTGCGCGGGGTGGGGAAGTCTCCGGCTACGCTCCTCGTGGGCCGGGAGCCCTCCTCAGCGTTGATGGTCCCCAAAGGTGGCTTATCCCTTACCTCAGACCTCAGTGCCCACCCATGTCTCTCTTTTACGATAGCTCGTGTGAATGTGTGTGTGTATGTGTGTGTGGGCGCAGGTGTGTGTGTGTGTGTATGCTGATGTCTGCGAGTGTGTGTCTCGATATGTCTCTGTATTTTTTGGGGGTGGGATGGACAGGTTTGTTGTTTTTATGTTGTTTTTAGCCTCTGTGAGGCACTTTGTGTTGCTTTTAAGTATGAAAAGTGCCTTATAAATAAAGCTTGATTGATTGATTGACTGATGTTATGTAAAGTTCATTTTTTGATGGTTTATCTTCAATAAGTGTCTGCGACCTGCCTATGACAAACCCCTGGCCCTCACGAGGAAATCCCGCCCCCCAGTTGCTTGTTTAACCTTTCAGATGATTAAAAAATGTCACTTGGAAATATGCCTCCTCCCCCAGATGAGATACATTCCCTGAGTCAGGTTTTAGTTTGTCCCACAGTGGAGCGAACATGACTAGGCATGTTTGAGGTCACAGTAAACATTAGAGCATAGTACTGGAAAGCTGAAGCCCCTTCTTGAGAAGGCATAATCCAACACAGCCTATGTGTAACAACACCAAGGCAGCATGTTCTAAGCAAAGATGTCACTGATTTAAATATATGAAAAAGTCCAATAACTGAGTGGATTTCTCAGCAAGAATTTTCAAATCTGCATGTGTTAACTTGCCAAATAAAAATGTTGAATAAATATTTTTTTTTACTCATTTGGCTTGTTTCCTTGCTTCCTTTGTACTTGAAGATATTTCATTCTAATTGTCCATTTGAAGGCATTTGGGGTTTAAAAAATGGTATGTGAGTATTTGGATGGGATGATATGAGACTCGTTAATTTAGTGTTTTGCCTTGCTCTCGTAAATAGATTTATTTTTGGTTGTATGTTAATTTTCTGTATTGTTTTTGGTATATATGCTTTGCATTTTTGTCTCTTGTAGATTAACCTGTTTTATGTCACACTGGTGTTACATACATACATGTAAACACACACAGAAAAATAAAGAAGTCTTAAAATATCTGCAACTAATGGAAGAGGCATGTGATCTGTTATTACAACATTGACTAGCCAACAAAAAAGTTTCCTGAATGGTTTTAAAGTGAAAATACGAGATAAAATTGAAAACTATAAGGAAGCAGGACTCACCTGATCACAGCTTTACTGCAGCATAGCTCATTAACCAGGAACGCAAGCAGGGAGGCTTTCTGTGATGGACTGTGGGCCTGAAAAGCTTTGGTCCTGAGGCTGCGTGCTAAGGCAGCCAGCTCCGTCTGCTCACAGTGAGCCTCCATGTAGATCTGCAGGATCTCAGACATGTTGTCTCGGTTGACCACCACATTGGTCACGTGATCTCCCAGAGCTGTCTTATTCTGATGGGAACAGTGTTTCAGAAATGAGTATGATACACAGAGTACAGTTATTTTACCAGTTTAAAGCAAAATTTATTCGACATCGAGTTACTTTTGAGCACAGAGAAGGCTTTAAGTTAAACAAAAAGTCGCAGGTTGTGACCATGCTGCAGAAACATATGTCTTTATCTCTACTGCTGGTTATTCCTCAAACATGTTAATGTAAACCCCTCATATACTAAAGAAATTCCAAATTAGTACCTTTGAAGCACATGTTTTAAATGTTTATTACAGCAGTGGAAACATTTACAATTCATCAGCAGACCCTTACCTTGTGACCTGCAGGGATACCAGGATCACACACAGCTGCAGAGACCATGCTCACCAGCAGGTCCTGCACCTTTCCCATACTGTCCCCAGTGTTGAGCAAACCCTCTTGAAGGTCACTTAGGTTGAGTGTGTTCAGGTTGATGTCTAACCTCAGGACCTTTCCAAAGCTGTGAAGAAACTGCAGCACCATCAGGCAGTCAGCGAGAGTAGAACCGGGTAGGGCCAGACTAGGGATCTGTGACAATTCAGGAAGGGGCTGAAAAATACAGACACAGTTTTGGAAATAAATAACCATTCCAAATAAACAAAATCAGCCTCAAATAATCTTAACAAATGATGAATATACATTTATTTGAGCTTGAATTTTTAAGTGTCTTTGTCTTTTAATTAGCCAGGGAGTTTCATTTGCAATTTCAACTCTGCTTTGCTCTTCTCTGCTTTTAATACTCCTTTAAATTTTATTATTTTTACTCTTTTTTACTTTTAAAATATACAGACTATGTGTTTGTCTGTCAAATAACTTCATCATAAGCTGCCTGAAATTTTGTGGAAAAAAACAGAAGTCTTCAATTGATCTAATCTTCCTAGTAATTATGTTGACTGAGTTTTAACACTAGTGACCACTTGGTGGCAGTACTTCAGCCTACACCTGCTGTCATTTTAATCAAGTCCAGATGCTTTCAGCAATATTAGATCTATTTTGGTCGATCAAATAGTGAAACCATGAAACAATAAATTTGCCAAAAGCATTTGTAATCCCTTTGCCACAGTGAGTATACTGATTAAACCTTTGCTGCTGAATAATCTCATCTTTCCTCACACATTCACCACACAGATGGACAACATCCAGGGCGACAAACACAGAGTCTGATTATAATCTGCCAGCAGCTCCACAGCGTGTGAATACCTTATGATCTGCTAAACACATGTCTTCATTTGGCTTCTTCAGCTCCTTTGCTTTTTCCAGCTCCAGTCGCCTGAGCTCCAGTTTCCTTTCCTTGTTTAACCGTTTCTCGTCCTTCTTCACTCTCTTCAGACGCTCTTTCTCCTACAGAGAGACAAAATGTCACCAGCTCTGCTGCAGAAAACTTAATACTGTAAACAGATGTGAAAAGTTTAGTGGTAGCCACCTCTGCCTTCTTACGGGCCTCCACGGCCTTCATGAGCATCATGTGCTGCCTGCGTCTCTCCCTCTCCTGTCAGAGAACACACACACACACACACACACACACACAAACACAAACACACACACACGTGTAGTTTATCATCTACTTCAGACTTCTTCAGTTTTTTTAAAGCAGGGTGAACTGCACAAAAATGCGGGCAAAACACAAACACAATGAAAAAAAATGGATAAAATACAAAGTCAACTGGAAAAACACACGTACAGATAATAAAACAAATTAAAAAATCAAAGAAAAAACCCAACAAATCCAAAAGCACAATAACAAAAAACAACTTCATAAAAACACAGGAACACATTAAAAAACTAATCATTATTAGCTACAATATGTTAAAAACATTTACAGTTAAGAAAACACAACAAAGAAAAAACAAAAAACAAATCCAAAAACACAACAAATCCAAATGCCCAATAAGAAATCAAGAAAAAAAAAACAACTTAACAAAAACATAGAAAAAAACATACAACACAACTACTTATAATTAACTAGAAATAAATTAAACAGGATGCCAGATAAAAAAAGCACAAAGTAAAAAAAATACATTTACAGATAAACCAAATCAACAAACAAAAATCAAATTAAAAACACAGTAAAACTAAAAGCAAAAAAGACATAAAAAACACAACTTGATGAAAACAGAGTACCAACATACAACACAATTTATAGTGAGCTACAAACACATTAAAAAACACAACAAATGGAAAAGCACAACAGATAAAAAAGCACAAACTAAAAAACATTTACAGATTTAAAAAAATAATAAAAAAAATAAAAAACCACAAATCTAAAAGTACAACAAATGGAAATTAAAAACCCAACAAAAATCAAAAGGCACAATAGAGATTCTTAAAAATCAACAAAAAACAACTTCAAAAAACAATAACAACAATAACAACTTTAAACAAATGCATCATAACAAAATAAAAAACAAGGAATCAAAGAACTATAATAACAAATAGGAATACACAATAGCAAATAAGAAAACAATACAATAAACATGAGGAACAAAAAAAACAAATTAACAAAAGCAACAAATCATAACAGCAAGTATGACAACAATCTAAATAGATCAATAAATTAAAAGTACAAAAACAAATTATGAAACAAAACAGCAAATGTTTTCTTCCTTTTTAAATAAATATTTTATTTATTATTGTTTTTCTTTAAATTGCTTTTATGTTTTGCAATTAATGGCTAATGTATAAAAGAGCAAAATATAAAAAATATATAAAATACACAGTCTGAATCACATGACATGCATGGAAAAAGAAAGTTGCCACAGCGATTAAACATTTTGAGGCCTATTTTCAGAAAGCAAAACCAAGCGGTTAACTCAAAACAGACACAGCCTTAGACAGGATGCTTAAATGTGTAAAGTTCTGATGCAGTTACAGAGCTAAAGCTCAAAGTGTAAAGAGTTAATGCTGAACAGCATGTTTGCAATTGGCAGTTAATATAAAAAGTGCAGCAGAGTTTAAAAGGACAAGCAGGAATTATTTAGTAAAAAACAATTATTTACAAAAACAAGCAAAACACTTAATAAAATGTTGCATCAAAGCACCCTGATGGTCACATTTAAATCATATTCTAAAGTTTTAATTAATTTCAAATAACTAAATGATCAAATCAATCAAATACTGTCAGGGTAATACAAATGTACAGCCAAGGAGGAGCTTTCAAGTCCAAAGTGAGGAAAAAAAACACAAATTTTGTATTTAACTGACTCCAAAACAAAAATACAAAGCTAAAATAGAAGTTTTGGTGCCTGAATGGATAAAATGTTTGCTTGAGAGTAAACCGATTTTAGGCACCTAATTCTGATTGATTCAAAATGAAAAACTTAGATGGTAGCTTGTGTTCTTTGGGCCATCAGAGTGTTTTGCATCCTCCTTTAATTTCTGGGGAGCTCAGGAGTTTTTGATGGTGTGGGTCAGATAATGGATTTGTTCTCTCTTAGGGACATGAGGGGTGGACGTGCACAGTGCACTGCTCAGGGAAAAGCTTTGCAGTAGGATGTAGTGTGACTGCAGTCAATGCTGCACTTAGCATGCATTGGTGCAGCAACAATCACAGATCACAACACATTCACAACATGTTTTTATTAAACGTGCAGAACAAACATACCCATACCATATCTAGTCTATGCCTCTCCATTTCCTAGGAGAAAGAGTTGTCAAAGTATTAACATAGAAAAACCACACAAAATAGTTACATGAAAAAGTCTAATATTAAATAAAATAACTAACTGAAATAAAAGCACACAGAAAAACCACAGAATTATAAGACAGGCTACAATTTACAAAAATCACTTACTCTAGCACAATCTCTTAAATGCATGCAACTTAATCAAACTTAAAGAAATGAACATGTTGGAGTGGGTAAAAGATTAACCTGGTGCTTCAGTATGACAGCGTGCAGTCTGCGCATCTCCCTCTCCTTTAAAAAGAAAAACAAAACTATTAGAACTCCATTAACAAGTAAAAAATACACCAATTAAAGAACATTCATGCATGTTTGGTTCTCTCCTATTTGGTTATTCTTAAGTAAATGGACTGGTAAATGGAGCTGAGCTTAAATGATGCTTTTCTAGTCTTTCTAACCACGCAAATGGCTTTACACAGCAGGTCACATCTACCCATTCACTCTCACATTCACTCACTGATGGTTCTTAGTTTCAATGTCAGCTGTCCATCAGTATTAGCTTACACATCCACGTCTTTTCATACCCATTTACATGCCACTGTGGGAGCAAATTTGTATTAAGTGTCTTGCCCAAGGACACAATGACATGTGACAGCCAGAGCTGGTCTAAAACCTGCAACCTTCCAATTGCACTATCAGACTTAGCCACGAACACTGCTTTGGATTTGTTTTTGTGCAAAGTCATTTTGTTGCTTTCTGTGGATAAACGTATGATCCAAAGCAAGAAAGAAACTTTTTGCTTTAAAAACGTTGAATAATAAGGCAAAAAAAAGTCCAGTGTATATTTAAGCACCTCACAATCACAGTTTGATTTCTGTCTCATCTTTCTCACCTTGTTTCTCTTTGCAGCCTCTAACATTTTGGCATTGACAGTTTCTTCTCTCTTCTTTCTTTTTGTCTATTTGTGAAATAAAAAAGTTGAATTCAGCTATCCATGGAGATATAAAAAACATACCAAATACATCACAGCATATCTTTGAAAGAAAAGAACATGTTTTTTTTGTTGGCTAATTTTCATAAACAGAGAAAAGCAAGTTTATTGTAAAATTTGAACTGATGGCCGGGGCTATCATGCCACTGTTTGCATGTTAGAATGTGACAGTCCTTTTGTCATTTTCATCAAAAACTGTGCACAGCAAAGATGAAGAACACATCTTAATTTACACCCAAAACATTAGGCTGCTGCCTGTCTTGGCCAGGACACTCTTGAAAAAGAGATTTTTAATCTCCATGAGTTTCTTTTTCTGATTAAATAAAGGTTAAATAAAATAAATAAAGAAATAAATAATAAATAAACTTGTATCTAACTGAGCACATTTTAATCTCTGGCTGATCTTTGACCATCTCACTCAGCGGTGTACATACTGTATTAGCTTTACAATGGCTTTCTTAGACAGATTTTAGTTTCTTATTTTTGGTTTGCAACTGCTTCAAAACTACAGACACAGAGACCTCTCATTAGGGGGTGTGCCACTAAGGGAGCTCAACATACCCAGACTTTCTTAGAATGAGCTGGCTTGACAAACTTTAAGTTTTATTTAAAGGTTTATTTGTAAGCCTTAACAAAAACTGATCCTGACCAGGGTTAGAAGTTTAGAGTCAGTTACAATGATGAGCCGTATTAAATAGAGCCATCTTACAAAATGTTAAACACTGATTTTTAGCTCATCAGCTCCCTCCCTCTCAGGTCAGCAAAAGTGACTGACCCATAAATGGGATGGGTCTTTATTTTATGTTTTGGGTAATATCTTTAATTTGCTCCTCAAAGGACATTACAGTTTAAAATGTTAGAATACATTTGTTCTTGATATTAATTATCAGCTTTCAATATACTTGTTGGGATGATGTTTGTTTACTCATTTCAGAAGTCACACATTAAGCAATCATCTCATCAGTCAATACAGATTTAAACAAAATACAGACTAAACAAAATCCTGTCAAGGGAATTGTTTTACAGCATGTACACTAAAATTTGACTTGTGAAAATTTAAATGCTTTGCAGCTTTTATAAGAATGCTAAATAAGTATGCACATAGCCAGGGTAAAGTCTAGCCACTTCCTACTTAATAACAAAGTGTATTAAGCTCTACCACGGTCCAGGGAGATTTTCATATTCAATGGCACTTTTGCAAAAACCAATTAGGCATTAGTCACATGCACTCACTCGAGGTGGGCAGAAGTAAGAAGCACATGTATTAGGAATAGCTCTTGGTCGTGTTGTTTAAAAAATACTTTCAGCAGCAAAAAGGAAGTGTTTCAGAGTGATTCTGCAATAACTTTCAGGACCAACCTCGAGAATTTGCTGTGCTCGGAGTTCTTTCTCCATACGAATTTGCTGAATGCGCTTGATCTTCTCCTGGTAAAGGGATGAGGGCGAGATCAAATGAATTAACTGTTAAGTCAAGCATGTTATAGAGTGCAGGGGGTTGTAGGGAGAGTGAGGGTGTACAGTGGGGTCTATGCAGATGAGAATGGTGCAGCATTTTGAAGGATAAAAACTTCATCTTAGAATTTCAAAAGCAACTCAACTGTGCTTAAACCTTTTCACCTTGGAACAGGAGTACTTGAATATGGGCAGAAGTAGCTGTAGGCAGCTATCAGGCTTTACACATAAAACTAAACTACAGCAAATAAAGAAACAGCCTTACTTGCTGTTTCATAATCTTGATCTGCTCCCTCTTTTTCCGCCTCTCCTCTGCAGCTATTATAGCTGGAAGACACACACAAATTAGGCTTGCACACAGCATGAAGACACATGTTACAGAGGAACAGCGGCTGTTTACCTTGTTGCTTTCTTGCCTCCTTTGCTGCTTGTGCCATGGCCTGCTTCTCAAGTTTTCTCATCATTTTGATATGAGCAGCTTGTCGGGCTATTTCTGAAATATGATGAAATATGTTGTCGACATCACAGATCATAATGAGTCGAAATTCTAATACATAGCCTTCCTTCAATCTTTCCAGACCTGCAGAGAAATTGTTCAGAATTTGTACAATGAGCTAGTGTCATGCATTAATCGCCAATCAAAAAAATCATACATTCATCCTTTTTTACATTGCATTTACAATGACAGACTAGAGTTTCATCTAAAACCATAAAATCATTGCTTACTGCTGATTGAGACTGACAAATCATACCACCGTCCTCCCTCTACCTCACTCAAAATTCTCTGAAGGTGACTACTCCTCCTTTCCAGCTGGCCAAGCAGTTATCCACTTGGGCATGAATATGAAAATAAGTGCAACAACACAAATACTGTGGTTCTTTGTGTTTAAGTCTCTCTCAAGCAGATGCCGCTGACAGTTTTCTGAGATGTGAACTGACCTTGGGCCTCCAGTTTGCGCAGCAACTTGGCATCACAAACATCTTGGGAGTTGTTTACTCCGGGTTTTACCGGATGAGACTGCCATTGTCGGGCTGCGGTGCTGTCACCCTTCAGCTGGTGCTCAGACTTTGTCGAACGACTGCGCCTCCCGTCCATGGCTATGATGCAAGGAGCAATTTCTTCCTCTGTCAGCAAGAACCACTGTAAACCCTGGGTCATTAGAAGGACAGTATTGATGAATTAAAACCAATTATCACACATGAAATGGATGTCTTTTCTGTTTTTGTTTCAATTAAGGATTTTCAGATGGACTGCTCTTGTATACTTTCCTTGAAATGTATGTGCTTAAGTTGTACAAAGAAAACACATTCTGAAGTCTTTAGATGACTAAAGACAATAAAAAAATCCAATTAAGTTGATCCACTAGTCTTCAATTGGTAAAGACCTAAAAAGTCTCTGACACACAAAGGCCTGGGCAGGATTTGTTACTACATATTTTATTTTACTCACTTTTGTTGCAAAAAGAAGTAAATTTCAGTTTCTTTTCTTAACATCTCAACTCTCTTATCACCTTTTCTTAGGAAACCAAAGCTGTTTTACCCAAAGTAATGTAACAGTTTTTTGAGATATCTAGAGAACAAGCAAAATATACATGTTTTCACAGAGTAGTTTTAAGTGTTTGCATTCAGGGCGTCTGTAATAATGTGCTTCTAAACATGTTTGATTATCCTGTGTTGTGGTTCCAGAGACAGGCTGGTTCTATCTACGGTCCAAACTGCAGCACTTTCATCAGCTCACATAAATTCTGGCGGTTGAAAGTTTTCTGAAATTTAGGTTGGGATTTTCATGCAGGAGGTGTAGTGGGTCCTGAGGTCAAAGCAGCTGGTACCCCTGGTCAAGTGAACATTGATCATTAGTTCCTTGAGCAGGTACACTCCTGATCAAAATCTTGAGACCAGGAGTGTAAAATCACTCTTCTGAATCATCCTGATCTAAATCCAATTGAGAAAATTTGGGGATGGGTGGAAGTTTACAAAATGGACATCACTTCCAGACAGTGGATGCCCTTTGTGAAGCCATCTTCACCACTTGGAGCAACATTCCCACTAGCCTCCTGGAAACACTCACATCAAGCATGCCTAAACAAATTTTAGAAGTGATCAACAAGAACGGTGGTTCTGATTTTTTTGAGCTATGGTCTTAAACTTTTGATTAACTGATGAACAGTTTCAGTTTAATTTTTGTTTTCAATAAATTGCCTGCTCAAAGCTTTTTTGGCTCTCACTCCTACTTCTTCTTATGCATTTTGAAGCTCTACTTAAAACCTTCTTAAGATCCAAAAGTGCAAAATGCAAATTCTTGCAATATTTTAACTGGTCTTCAGATTTTGATTGGGAGTGTATGTTGGCATACATTCTATCCACTCTAATCGAGAGTAACCCTCATGATTTCATCTTGTTAAATCAAACAAACATGTGGCTATTTCCATTTCAATAATTGTTATATGTATAGTACAAATGTCACTTTAAAACTGCATTCGCAAATGCTTAAAACATTAGTTATTTTGTGTGAGTTGCATATGTGTGCGCCTGAAAACACACTACAGATTGGTTTTTGAAATGATCACAGCAAAATAAATTTTTTGCATATGGCACTATATTCACCATTTCCTCCACCATTCTTATAAAGCAGTCACTCACTACCTGAACAAAACTCCCCACCACTTAAAAAGACACAAAATACTGTATGAAGCTGATGGAATTCACAAAATTCATTCATTTAATTTAACAGAGCCTGAACATGTTATGTTCGCTATCCAGAACAATGTTGAGGACAAGTTTTAATCTTTTACACAACTATACTGACTGACAGACATCTTAAATGTTTGGTCCCAGTGCCAGCATTCAAATTACAGCAGAGCCTCTGCATTCAGGAGATATAACTACCTCTGTCCGTTTACCATAAAAAAAAACCTCTCCAGCATTATGATACCATGTTTTGCTGACAGACAGCTTTTGGTGACCCAGCAATTTATATTTTTTAAGGGTCTTACAGACTATAGTGGAAACACAGCATTCAGTAGGCCTAAGGATGGTGTAGAGCAGTGCATTCATTTTTATATTATAAGTTTAATGTACTTACAAAATGACTCTTTTTCTAAGAATTAAGGAAAAAAACAACAGAAAAAGACCAGGCCACTGTTCATGACAAAGAAACCTGAAGGCAACATTAATATTAAAATTGATAGCAAAAGTTTGAGTAAGACGCAGTGGAAACTTTTACCTCTGGTCCTTCTCTGGCCTCATAGAAGTCGCCAACTTTGATCTTCATACTGAAACTGAAGTTATCCCGTGAGATTTCACTTATCCCATTCCTCAGTAAGTACTGCAGACATGATAATAATAATAGTATTTAACGAAAGGTAAAAAAACCCCTTTGGCCATATTACAAAAGATTGACTATTTTCAGTCTAGGGGCCATTACATCACTATGTACTGATGCTTGCATCAGAGGCTACACCTTACCGGCTCACCTTCATTATGTCAGGATACTGACGCAGCTTCTTTCCACAAGGAGCAAAGTAGGCTACCTCTCCTTGTAAACGGCCAGCCACGCTTCTGATTCTGGTTTCTCTCTGCCACCTTTGGAAAAAGGGAATTTTAGATTATTTTATCAGGATCACAATTTATCCCCATAAACAAAAAACATACGTAATTTAAAAACCACATTAAATAAAACAGAGGAATTGAACTGATCAAAAGTGTGTAGGCTAAAGCTGCACTTATTATACCACCTCTTCGTGCATCAAACATAATTTAAAGGCATCTCATTGACAAAAAACACTTCATATGAGTACATTTAAACCACTGTTGAACTGCAGTTATTATTGATCAGTGATTTGAATTTTAGAAGATGACAGTTTCTTACTGCCGTATCACAGAAAAAAATGACTACTTATGGCATGAAAGAGTGTTACAAGTCCGGTCTCCATGATGTGGCTAAATGCTCTGACCAACATATGTATATAATAGGATATACTTGAATACATAAACTACTTCCATTCAATAAGACTTAGATGCCTCTAGTATCATACCCTACATCGCAGAACCCAGAACAATAGATCCTACAATACACAAGAAATAACTAGTGCTACTGAAAAGAGGCGAGAGGTAAGACTGAAAGCTATTACCACCATTTGGGGCAACAGGGGAAGATTTGGAAGTAAGAGAAAATGTCTTCTGACTTAGTCAGCAATGTTTCCTTTATCCCAAACCCTGTGTCTAACAAAATGTTACTTACCAATTTGGTGGCTTTTATTTGACCTCTATTTGTATCCATGGGAATCAGTGCAACACAATTTGCCCTCTGGGATACTAATAAAATTGAATCTGAATCTGAATCTGCATTTGTCTCACTTTAACCACTTGTATACTTGCAAGTATACAAGTTTATGGTTTTTAAGAGTCTACATTTTGCTTTTTTGAGTTTCATAATCCCTCTGGTGTGTTTTAAATGTCTCCTGACATATGAAAAAGCACTTTTAGAAAGCAGACAAAAAGTCAGTGGCATCAGGGCTTCTCCCTCTCCCACTCTTTGTGACACCAGAAGCTGCCAAAAGTGTCTTTGTTCTCCCAGCCCCCGAATAGACCTTACCAGTGTGATGTCCCACCATTGTTTCATCATCAGTTTAATGACATTAGCTAACAGTAGCAAGCCTAGTGCAGAGTAGAGACTGTATAATGAATGCAGAGTTGTTGAAAACATGGCACTGAGCAGCACTGGACTGACAAATTAACAGAGGGATGAGCTGTCAACCAGTCGAAGCAAACTGGGCTCACTTGGGGAAGGGAGCCTTGAAGGGTAAGAGGCTCTAACAGGGCATCTCAGACAGATAGAGAATACAGCTCTATCAGGCTTATTCTATACATAAAAACTAGAGTTTTTTTTTTAACATTAGTGATGATGAACGTACCCTTGCACTCATCAGAAATGAATACATGCCTTACAACTTATGGCATAATATGACCTCTTTGGTTATTTCTTGATTTGTATGCAGTGGTGGATAAAGAACACAACGTCATCACTTGAGTAAAATTATGGATCCACTTATTAAAATATTACTGTAACACAAACGAAAGTTGCACAGTCAAATAATTACTTTAATAAAAGTACAGGAGTACTTGCCTTAAAAAATACTTAAGTGTTCAAAGTAGACCTACTTAAAAAAATTTTAAAAGTCTTGATAACACGATACATAAACATAGTCAAGACCATAACACTCACTGGTAAATCCATAAATCCATCCATCCTTACATTAAGTACACATAATTAAGTACAAGATGTGCATCTAGAATAAAAACATGTTTAGCTAGTTATCGCAACATAGTTTCTACGGGTGGGTGAGGATTTTTTGTTGGCCATGATGTAGTGTAGGCACTGTAAACAAGGAATCATTAATCATGAATCATTTTACCTTTTAAAAGCCTTAAAAATGAGCTTAAGATATGGCCATGAGTGTTCAGGTGGAGAATATTTCTCCTTCTTTTCTGTCACCATCTTTACCACCACCTGACTGAAACTGAAGTGCCACATGCACACAGTTTATTCTCTTTTGGATCAGATGTTAGAAAAGATAACAAAATTCATCAGCTGATTTATAGTGACCAGTAACAAGAACATTTACGAAAACATGAAAATACAGTGCAGTACAAAGTTCCATTTTTGTCTTTCAAATGTAGTGAAGTAAAAGTGAAAACTTTCCCCCAAAGATACTGCTCAGGAAAAGTACGGAAAAATATATTCAAGTACAGAACTTATGTAAATGTACTTTGTAACTATCCACCACTCTTTATCTGTTTCAATACACACACACTGTGGTGAAATAACAAAATGAGATTTTAATCAATGAGCCAAATTCATCTTAAACTAAATTTCTAAACAAAAATAAAGAAATGCTGTGTTTTCTTCTCTTTCTGGTACATTTAGAGACCTTTAAATGATAGAGGGGGGACAGTGAAAAAAGGCTGAAAATGGTGAGATAGAGTTGTAAATGACATGCAGGAAAGAGGCATCAGGTTGTATATAAACCAATGCCACTAGCAGACAGGATTTACGACTTCTGAGCTGTTAAAGCATCCCGATTTTTCCTGTGATATTTCTTTCTCGGGGTATTAATCTGTCCTCCTGTCTGCATTGTAAAACAAAACTCTCATTTTATTTACTACGACCAACAAGCAAAGGACTGAACTAAATGTATAATGTCTTTGTTCTGATCCCATGTTGTCCCCTGACCCTTTATATAATAACACTCCAAAGTGGCGGTGGGCCAAAGAGGGGTATCCCCTCAGTTCCAGCGAGCTCCGCTGGAGAGCAGTAGATACACCGTATGTTTTTTGTTCGTGACAGATCAGGTCTGATATACAGTCTTGTGGCCTCTGTTTCCTGTGAACCTGCTGATGAAAAACATCCCCAGAAGATGAAAGGCGCTCTGATCCAGAATTTGTGGGCAGGGAGCTGCTAATGTTGCATGTCTGCGTTGGAGCTGGATGCAATTAACCCCTGGATGCTGAACTGCTGGGCCTCATTTCATTTCCTGCCCACAATAACCTACAGCTTAAGACTGAGGATTTTACAGCCCCTAAAAGGAAGGCAAGGATGTTGTTGTGGTCAGTTCCTACTTAGCTCTTAATGAAAATAGCCTGCTTTTAAGATAAGTAACACAAGAAATGATTTTTAAAGCATTTACTGCATTTACACTTCTGTCCTCTCAGAGCATGATTGCCTATTTTATTATTGACACACTTTTTAAATATGTTCACACAGAACAACAAATGCATTACACTTGAGAAATGTGACATTTTTTTTCAATTCTGTGTTCTTACTGTGGCCCCTGTGCCAACATTAAAGCTATTTGACTAAAGAGGTATTCCTTTAACCCGTAACAGTGATGTGACTGAATTTGTATTTGTTGCTGCCACACTGAGTTAAG
This sequence comes from Cetoscarus ocellatus, assembly GCA_037902135.1. Classification (NCBI taxonomy): domain Eukaryota; kingdom Metazoa; phylum Chordata; class Actinopteri; order Labriformes; family Labridae; genus Cetoscarus; species Cetoscarus ocellatus. Next base: position 922,530 of record JBAMNC010000681.1, read on the forward strand.
ATGACTGCAGATGACCTTTTGTGAAAGGTAACTTGACAGCATTCTGTGGGCTGACATTTCACTCTTAATATCAGCTGCATAAACACAAACAAACAGTACAGACAAATGACAAATAAGCAAACCATCAAGTCTTGTTGTTTTGTCTAATATGAAGTGCTTAGACAAGGTCTCACCCAAATTCAAGAGGCAACCGCAGAACTCTCTCATCTGTAACTCTCCTCCTCTTCCCTGATCCTAAAAAAAAAGGAGAAATGACTCAGCGCTTTTCACACCTCCAGGGGGGAATAGAGCAAATTCACAAACCTGCCATGTTTACAGATTTCTACAATACGCAGAAAAGGGGAGGGGGGCATACTACCAAAACCTCCAACAAAAGAAAACCCTGTTTCAGATATAATATAACTTTTATGGTTGTACACATTAACAAATAAAACGCCACATTAAGGTTGAATTCATTTAGGTTAAGAGGAATTTGTTTTTGCTATATCAAGCAGGATTTAGCTCATCTAGGTGACTGTCACATCCTATCTTTTTAACAAACCGTATTAGACTAAAATTCAGAGTAAGAGCTTGGACAGAAAACAAGTCTTCATACTGTAACAACTTGAAGTCTTTTAGTGTAGTTGCTTGATTATGGAGGAAATATAATTAGAATTAGTTTATTACACATGATTACTCACTCATCAGTAGTACACATAAACACATTGTTTTGAGGATGACACTGTGAAAATTATGATCTACATAGTTAAAAGGTATGCTTGTGGTATCTGCAAAGGGACTCAAGATATCAAAGTTAAAACCAAGAATACATTTCATCCTGCTTCCTAAACTTTTTAATTGATTTTAGCAAGTAAGCTCTTGGTTGATGCTGCAGCAAAAGAGAGACTGTGAACATAATAACAGTAATCAATGAGGGTGGGGATAATGAGACTGAAGCTTGATTAACAGCTAAGCACTGCATTTTAGTCTTAAAATTTTGTTATTGTATAAACTCTAGGACTCATTGGTGCCCTTTGAGAACCTGCTCTTTAGTATTTTTTAATCCATATGTCAAACAAATTGTAGATTTGGTGCATTTTTTGAGATACAATTTTGAAATTTGAATTCTGCTTGCTATAAAAGGCTTTCAGTGTTTGGTTTATTTTAACTATTTAAACTTAGCCCACTGAGGCAAAACCTGACCATAATAAAACTCTGTATCCCTTGGATTTTCAATCATAAATCCTCTGCAATGCAAAACATGCAACATCTGATAATATGCTATAACTTAAAGGCACGGCCTCAAATTTGCATTACAATTGCATTTCAATTTTCCAGCAGATGCCCCCACTTCTTGTTTTTATTTCCCCTGAAACAAAAATGTACAACTCTGTTTACCAATAAGGACTCAACACATGTATTTTTCTTCTTTAAGCAGACACAGCATGAAAAATGTGCACAAATCATTCTTGCTCGAAATCATGAACATGTCCCAGAGTGTTTCAATACCGCTAACAACACCCATTTAATAAATGGGTGTTGTTAGCGGTATTCAAACATATATTTCTACATTTATTAACAGGACTGAAGTTGGTGAAAATATCTTTTACAGTGAATGTATAATATAAAATTCTTTTCTAACTATTATGGCAATTTTCTGGTTTGTCCACTATCAGGACACGATGGGTTAAGCGTGACTTTTTTCCATGATGACACAGCATAAAAATAAAAAAAGCACCAAATCAATCTTGTTCATAATACTTGACATGTCCCAAATTGTCTTGATCTAAAAATATTCTTATTAGCATTTAAAACATGGGAAATTAAATTAATAACACGTGTATGACTTTATATAACAACAAGACAGAAGTTGGTGAAAATACTGTTTTAGTGAAGTGGAAATTATTAATTTATCATGATATATCATAGTTTAATGGCACTTTTTCAGTGCATCTGCTTTCGAGATGCATCATAATATGTCTAACTTTTTTAACAAGACATGAGGGTTGACAAAAAAAATACACAAATGTTTCTGTAAGAGCCAAAAATGTTAATTCATTGGTTACTGGCTATGACATGCAATCTGCAGTATTCTACAGCAAGACATAATGGCAAGTCAGATAAAGGCTCTCTGTATGATACAGTATTCTCTGTGAATCATCCTGTGTCAGATACATAAAGCATCTGCCTGAGTTATCAAAGCAAAAGCTGCTGGAGACAATCCAGCTATGACACAATTATCTTCCAGTGAGCTCATCCTAACCTGGAACTATTGAGAAATGTTCATCCATGTTGTTATTCGGGAAAAATGAGGGTCTTTTTCCACTGATGGGTTGATAAATTGCATACACGGGCAAATGAGGGACTTTGGTCACAATCCTGCTGCATATCTGAGAAGTTACACCTCCTATGGCCTGAATCACTTTTTTAAGTTAAAATACTGCTGGTATCTGTTTTCTAGATGTAAAGAGATCACAGCTTTGTTACCTGGCATGGCAGAAAATGCAAAAGCAGGAGATATGGTGCTGTGATTGCTCAGTGCTCCCAAGTTGGTCACTGTGTTGGCTGGGTTGAGAAGGCTACTTGGTAAACTTGGCGGCTTGGTGATCTTCAGGTTAAGCAAGGAGCAGTTTGTTGACATATCCAGAGAGGAAGAGGACTGGGGAGTAGATGGAGAGGCTTCAGCAAGTTTTAGAGAAGTTCTGTCTGTGCTGCTACTTACTTCTGCCCCACTTTGCTCCATTATTTCATCGTCTGAGGCATCAGAGTCGCTGTCCAGTGTGCTCTCTGACTCTGCAGGAGGGAGACAGAAAAGAGTGAAAATTTTGCTCTTGGTAAGCATTCTGTTCAAAAACAAATAATGACAGTAATGTGTATTTCAAAGAGAGGCCTTATGTAAAAGTTTTGATTGTTTTCTCTTTAATTTCATGTCACACCCCCTCGAGATCTTTGAGTCAAGCTGTCAGGGTAATTATCGCCTCCAACAAAAGGTTGAAAACCACGAAAATGTCAAAGTTACAGTTTATACCAGATTCCAAAATGGGCAGCAACAATGTAGTTGGGTCAAAATCTGGCCAAATTCCTGAAGTCTATAGCAAACTATCATGTATAGTTAGCATTCTTATTTGTTTTTGTGCCGTAATGTTCTTTTCATATAATTTTATGTAATTTCATGCATTTTTCTATCTGTCTTCTTTGCTTCATTGCACTTACTAAACTTTTCTGTCCTGAATGTCAAAAAGTAGATTAAAGTAGATAAACTAAAGAAATGTAGATTAAACAAACCTGACAGGCTACTTTGAGAGTCTCCATCATCAATATCATCATCTTCATCGTCATCATCATCATCACAGTCATCTCCTAAAGAGTCGTCTGAGTCCTTGCTGCTGTGAATATTAGACCCCATGCCTTGCGTTGAGTGTACAATTGGGTTGGATGAGTTGGTTTTAGAGAGGCTCTTTCCTGCATGCAGAGATTTAGTAGTTTTGTTCTTCCTAGGACTGTGAGGATGATTTGACAAGGCGGCAGATTTGTGAGAAGAAGAGCTGCCTGACATGTCCTTTGTGCCGGTGCTCAGATTGATGGGCATTGGATACGGGGGGCTTGTGGCTGCCAGAAGTGGCTTGCTGCTGACAGTGGTGCTGCTACGGGGTTTAGTGATGAGAGCCAAGGGGGCATCCTGAACTGTAATCTGGTTCAGTCCATTGAGGAGCAGATTTTTGTTGTTGCTGTGTGGAATAGACAGTGAATGACTGCTTAATGGATCTGATCGATGTTTATCATGCGTCGGCAATGTTGAAGAGGGAGCTGAACTTTTAAACCAGTGGTGGCTTTTCGGTGGTGGAGAGGAGACTTGCTGCACAGGGTCCTTGGAATGGAGGGGCTTCATAAATAAAAATAAGAGAAAGGGAGACAAAACAGGCACAAAGAAAGTAATTACACTAACTGTCACTCACATTACATTTCTGTGGGCTGTGAAGGAAGGAATTTGAGGTGTAATAAGAGACAGGAACAATGAAGAGCCAGCTAAAGCCTGTCAACAATGATGAGGAGGAAAAAAAAAAGGCTGCAGCAGAAAATATTTTCAAATTATTTGGCTTGATGCCATCATGCGACTCTAGCTGTCATCATGTATTTGTTGCTATTGTCATACTGGGGTAATGAAAAGCCTGTGTTTAATGTACCACCATCGTATGAATTAAAACCCCCCTTGTTATGGACTTTTTTGACAATAACCGAGTCCTTTTTTAAAAGAGGCAGATTTCTCTCTCTTGATAACAAACATCCCAAAACATAACAGAGCTAATTGCTTGTCATTTTTTGAAGTATTCCCAGTGGAGCCAAATGCATTGTCACTTCTTGTCATGTAGCGGTCAGCCTCACACGTAGAATAATAAAAGCTGTGATTATGGTGTATATGCATTCATATTCTTTTACCAGCTGGGAATATATTGTTCTATGTTTTTGACAGAAAACTATGACGAACAATGAGAAGCTGGTGCTGGTTCAAGTGAAAAATAGGATAAAAATGTAAATAAGTTTTAGCATCTAGTTTGCAAATAGGTTAAGCTCTGCAAAAGATTTTTGGACATTCAATCTAGTTTTCTTAATAAAATTATAAATCTCAGCGTCGAAAAAGATATACACAAACACACATAGACACACACATATTTATATATATATGTGTGTGTGTGTGTGTGTGTGTATGTATATATACATATCCACACACACAGACACACACACACATATATATATATATATATATATATATATATATATTTATATATATCCCAGTGTAACTTTTTCTCTTACATTTAATGAAAAAAAAGGTCATTTATACCACAGGTGGTGCAGAGAAACTTTTTCGACTGTTTTATCATTTGTGCTTGTTAAAATTTGATATTTTTCAATGCCGCTTCCTTAAAAATAACACAACTTCTGTTATCTATTTATCAGTACCTAAGCTGTCAAAAACGTGTAAATCTTTAACCATAAAGCTTCCAGTTATAGTAAGGCATGATGAGGGTGAAAGCCCAAGACAAAAATTATAGAGGGGGTCTTTCATATAATGCTAAAAACAAAAAAATAATTTTGGGGTGCCTTTTTTGAGGCTAAAAAAAACCCTAAAAAACCTAATCGATAGTGCCAAATGTTGAGTATAAATAAGTAAACACATAACATCCAGTTAGCTTGTTTCCCTTTGAGAGGTGAATATTTCCTCTTTTTCTTTTTGTTGTATTGGCTTTCATTCTTCATAGAAAAGTGAAAACTCACTAACAAAATACATAGAATTCACCCTGAACCTTTAGCTTCAATTTAACAATTGAAATAACAAAACTAACTCACCTGTTTGATTTTAAAGTTGTTTGGGGGCAACAGATTTTCCTCTATGGATGGCACACTGCTCACTTCCATACAGCTGATATGTTGGCTGTGTTTTAGAGAGGGCATCAAGAATCTGGGGGTTTGTTGGGGCGTTTGTGTAGCCAACAGTGTTGCCTTTTTAGTTGAAGAAAAAAGGGGGACAGGTTTGGGTGAGGAGCACAGAGAGAGAGATTTTGAAGGCGAGCAGAGACCGAGAGCTTTGGAAGAGGAAGAGGCAGAGTTGTGCTTTGGTGAAGACGAAGGAGGTAAGTGATTGGGTGATTTGGAAAAAGAGTTATGGTTGGATGAGGCCTCTGTGTGGTACTTTCCTCTGAAGATGTTTGCAACTGCCAACCCTGTAGTCTGGATGACACTGATGTGCTGCTGCATGTCCTCCTCTGCCATCCTGGAGTTTTTGAGGAACTGTGGGGACTGTGGCTGAGACAAACGATTAGAGGAGGAGTATGAAGTCAAAGGGACGATGTCACAATGACTGTCTTCAGTTGTACTTCCATCAGAAGTGCAAGATCTCTTTTTTTGACTATCCGAAGAGTCCTGTGTCAGCCGCTGAGTAGGAGGATGAGGAAAAAGGGGAGAAGACAACGTGTCATGTCAGCTCCTGCTGTGGCAACCCTGTCAGCTAGCACATACATCCCGTTTGCCACCCACCACCATTCCCGCTTTTGACAGTCAAAGTAACATTGAGGAAAGAGGGGACATTTTTATTTCTATCCTTTACTTTCCAAACAGTATGCTTGAGCTGTCAGATATCATTCTACAAACCCAGAGTCCAAAAGAGTTAGGACACTGTTGAAAATGTGAATAAAAACAGAACAGAAGAAGTGATGAGGAAATTCTTTACTGTCTTCAGAAAATGTAATTTAGCACAAAGACAAGACATTTAGGCCCTTATTTAAACAGCATGTAGTGTGCTGTCTAGAAGCATGTTGTGCAGTCATTTGGGGTGTGCGGGTCTACAGTATATTTAGATATTTTGACAATGCAAAGCCATCATGGTGCCACTAAGCACAAAGAGCATACACAGGCTCTGTATGAAATGTTCTGATAGTTAGAGTAAAGTGATACTTCATTCAAGCATTCCAGAACATCAGAATCAATTAAAAAGACGAGTTTGACACTTTCACACCTCATTATTAAAATATCCACATATAACTGACAGGGTCAGACGGATTCATGTTTATGATAGACTTGTTTACATTAGTTAACTGTTGGCTATAAACTTTTGGTTTATTCGTTTTCTTTGCAGGAATCCTTGATTCTATTCTCTTCTGTGTGAGTAAAACACAGAGAAAAGTCTGTATCATCATCTGTGACCACAATTAACAGTGGCAAACTTGAGTATGTATAAACACATTTTAAATCAAGCTCTTTGCTGAATGAGAATCTTGATTTGAGTCTGTTCTTGTTTCTGCATGTTCTATGCATGCTGTAGATTGCTCAGGAATAAGGCTAAGACTGCTATAAACTAAGGACCTCTTAAAGAGGGCCATGCTGTCTTTCAGCTTTCTGTCTGTTCATAAATTTAAACTGAATTTATCAACAAATACTCTGATTTTTATAAATTGAAAAGTTGTGCTGTTGAAATTCATGTGTGAGCTCCTGTACTTGTCTCTGGCTCGTCTCGTAGGTGGCCTGGTATCCTTGGCGTAGACCGCCTGCTGCTGTGGAGTCACAAAGCTTCAATAACTACAACTACAGATATAACAAATATTTGGTCATTTCTCAAGCCCCATTCCAGTTCATAGTCATTATAGTTGTTAATGTAGACATTAGCATGATCTCTCCATCCATGGTTGATTATACATCCATAGTAACTATCTTTAGCACCATATAGACATGAGGTCCCTCTTGAAAATGAGATGCCACATCTCAAGAGGCCTACCTTTAATGAATTTATACTCAACGGGGACAAATATGGTGGGGACGGATTTATGGTCTGGCCGTCCATGAGTTTGTCACTATTATAAATTCTTATTTTCAGTCCTTTGTCTCTGCACCTCTCTGCTGTTCTATTATTCATTAGTGTAAATATTAGATTATTACTCTTTTCATGATTATTATTGATTATACTTCTATAAAAACTATCACCACAATCATACAGACATGAGGACCCTCCTGAAAATGCAATGTTGCATCTCAAGGGGCTAACCTCGAATAAATTTATATTCAGCAGAGACAAATATGACGAAGACAGATCTATGATTGGCCCGTGAATCTGTCACTAGCTTTAGTTCTTACTTTAGTCCACTTGTCTCTGCCCACCTCCCTTTCTTCGTCCACACCCCCAACCCAGCTTTGTGTGGATAGCTGTTCATCATAAGACTGGGATCCACATTAAAGATTTCTTTCTGCTAAGCAGAGGTTTTTCCTTGCCACCATGGTGATTCATGTTGGGTTTTGGATGTATGTATGTGTATATATATGTGTTTATCTGTATCTATGCATAAATGTGTATCCATAAAACGAAGAGTTTGTCTTCAGCCTGCTCTATTGTTAAGTGTTTTGAGATAACACTTGGTATGAATTGGCGCTATACAAATAAAGATTGATTAATTATGGAAACAAACTCAGTTAAGTGTGTTTTTTGATCAGGCAGATGTGTGTCCAACCCCACATTGCTCCTCTAACTAGCAGGAAACAGATAGTCATTTTCTGTGTCTTCAGATTATGAATACACCAGCTTTGTGCCTGACCACTCCTCATTTTTAGACACACCCCTGGGTGCAAATGGTAACACATGTGCATTTGCTATTTAAACAGCATGAAAGCTGGGCATAAAAGTGACAGCATGTTAAGGACTTTTCATACATGCAACCCTGATATTACAAGATTTAGGATAATGTCTGGGCAGCCTGCCCGAATAATTCACTGATTGGCCGTTCACACAGAGACGAATTCAGGCGTATCCATTTTAACCGTATTTCATTTCATCCACATGGATACAGTGTTTCCAGTACCCATAAGATGCACATTTTTAAAACAGATATCATAAGCCTCCGCGAATGTCCCTGATTATTCACTGCTGCGTTCAGACATAAGCCTACTCCAACTTTACATGGATAAATACTAGGCAGGGGCGCGAGGAAATTAACTGGGTAAATTCCAAGACAAAAACTTGTCTGTTTGCGTTCACACTTACGGCTTGCCCAGATAATGTCCAGATAATGTCAGGGCTTTTGTTTTTTGCAAGTGGAAATAGGGTTAAAGGTGGGAAATACGCCTGCTCACCAAAACACTACGCCTATCATTCAATAGGGACCTTAATATTTGAAGAGAGAAGCTAGGCTTTCTGGAAATATGCACTCAGTCTGAATTGGATGTCTGCAACATGTTTCAAAGACAGTTTAGAGAGAGGCGAGCAAAGATTTAGGAAGATGTGAAATTCTCCTAAAACACCAGAAACATTCAAAAGGTAAGTAGGTTAACAGGCCACAGGTAACAGTAACATGGTTAGGTATAAAAAAAAACCCATCACAACCAACATTGGTCAAAAGGTTTTCCACTAACCGTGGTAAAATATTGTGACAGTTTATGAACAATCTTTCTCAAAGTTCAATGGCAGGAAAATCATTCATTCTGAGATTTCAACATCTACAGTTCATGAAACCATTAACAGATTTGAAGAATCTGGTGAAACCTCTGAACACAAGGAGCAAGACCAAAAAATTAACATTGACTGCCCATGACATTTAAGCCTTCAGGCAACAATGTAATATCAACATCATTCTGTGATGGATAAAACAACTAAAGCTCAGGAACACTTCAGTAAACCACTGACAGTTCATTTACATTGCTAGTTTATCTATCAAAATAAGATAAGACTTTACCATGAAAAGCAAAATACATTTCTAAAAACATTTAGAACTGTAACTGACTTCTCTGGGCTCAAGGTAATCTAAGACGGACTGACCTTAGGTGGAAAAGTGCGCTGTGGGCTAAAGAGCCTATATTTGAAATCATTTTTAGAAATCATTTATGTCAATGCCACTGGGGAAAAAAAACAGGGACTGGCACATCTGTGAAGGCAGAAAAGGGTGTGGGTGTAGAATGACCAGCATGCAGTCCAAGACCCATCTCCCACTGGTGATTTTAGGCACATTATAGAGCTTTAAAAATGTATTAACTGAAACCCTGAATTGTTTAGTGAATTAATATGTACATCAAGCAAAAAACAAGAAATAATTCCTCTAACAAAACATCCAGAATTGGCTTCTTCAGTTCCCAGACCATTACAATGTGTTGGGAGAGGAAAATGTCCCTGAAAATGCAGTGATGCACATGCTTCTGTCACAGGCATCAAATTCAGAACGGATATTAAAAGAAACAAAAATTCATCCTTTAGTTTTAAAAACCATGTCTTGGTTTTTATTTAATCCTATATTGGGTGCAATGGTTTAAAAATCACCATGTATTGTTTTAATTTACTTTTTCCATAATGCCCTAACTCTTCTGGAATTGAGATTTGTAAAACGCAAGTGAAAAAAAAAGCAGATTTTTTTTGCAATGTTTTTTTTTCTAAGCTCTGACACATTTGAAAAATCAAGTGGGCAGCAAAAATAATGAAACACTGAAATCCAATAATAGGAGTAAATGACACTCACCTTGACTTTTCTTTTCATTCTGCTTTCCTTTTCAAAATCAGAGTCATCACTGTCAATGCTTGGGTCTTCATCTTCATCAATGTCCTCCTCTTCCTCATCCACATCATCAGGATCACTGCTGCTCTCCCCATCATCACTGGAGCTGTCTGACAGTGATCCTGATTGGCTGCCACTCATGCTGGAGGCCTCGTGTGGTCTTTTAATGGGTTTCTAAATAGTAATGAAAGTCACCAACAGTAGAAAAGACAATTGGAATGACAATACTTAAAGTTTAATGCTGAATTCTTCTCCAGTGCAAGAGCAAGTAAAGTGTTAACCTTTTCTTTTGCTTTCTGAATGTTCTTCTGTTGTAGCTGGGTCAGGTCCTGGATGCTCTTTGGACTACAATTGGCTTTAGTTTTCCCAGTAGGAGAAGGAGCACTCCTACCATTCACTGCTCCAATGACGCCTACAGAGACATGCACTTAGCATCTCTTAAATTAATTCTTGTAAGAACAACCAATGTAAGTAAAACTAAGAGGGAAAACAGCTTTCAGTTTATAAAACAGTTTGAGAGATGTTATGAGTAATTCTTTACAGAGTGTCTTAACTAAAACAACCTAAATTTTTTTTACCTGAGGCATGTGACTGTGAGAGAGCTGGATCTTGGCTCTTCAATGCTGATGAAAACACAGGATGAAGACCAGGGAGAAGAGGAAATAAGGCTGCTTCTCTGGTATGTGCCTCAGAAGGCCTCCACCAGTCTGAAGTGGATGACAGAGATGCTTTACGTTCATTCAGAAAACAACAATTTTATCAACTGACATTATGCTAGAAAAAATAAACTGCCAGCAGATCAAAAAAGCAAGTTCTGTCAATTCTGTAAAGGCAACAGACTAAATGATTTTCAAAACTTGTAAAAACATGGACTATCAGACATAAGGACAGTTACTGTCAATTTCTTAATGTATTATCACCCTGCTGCATAGACTAACAATTCAAATCAAAAAATATTGTGAGACCCCATCAGCAGATCAACCGACAGCTGATAAAATATCACATTGGTGGATCAACAGTCAGGGTATCAAAGTATAATTGGATGACAAAAATGCATGGGTGGATGTAGTCTCATTTTGTTCTGTTCTTTTGTTTTCTTGGTTATTTTTGGTTTAAAACAAAGAAACTTGGCATTCGTTCTATTCTGCAACAAAAACAAAACAATTAAAGAAGAATGTGAGGCAAATCCTTGCTGAAAATCGGGTAAAATTATAAATGCATAATTATAAACTAGGGTCGTAAAAGTAGGCAATGTCTGGTTGGTTTTACTTTCCCGCAGACACATATCATGACATTTACAATATTAGAGTAGCATTTGCAAGGGAATGACAATTGTTGTTAAATTTTATTGCTACAATTTATGTTGCACATTTGTTTTCATAATTACTTGCAACTGGAGGAAGATATATGTAGAATTCAATTTGTGTCCTTTGATGTCCAACTTTTATAATTATCACTGGGGCACAGGATAAAAGTTTACTGTATGCAAATGTTGGTTTAATGTTATTATGCATACTTACTTTTTTAAAAGAAAAATGCATTTGTTGCACTGGGGGAATATATGAAACATAAAGGTGCCTTGATGGATCAAAAGCTGATCAATTTGTGTCATGTTTCTGAAAAATATGCGATAAGCTGTTCATAAATTAAGGCCTTGATTCACCAAAATGATCACCTGAGAGTTAACTCCATGCTCAATAAATCACTGATCCACTCATCCACTTGAATACTGCTTCCCCTTAAAAAATATTTTTATAATGTAGAAAGACTTTGTTTTTAGTCCTTTTAGTCGAAAACACTAATACAGTGCTGGACTAAATGTTAAAATTTGCACTGAAAGCAGCAGGAAATACGCTAATCAACTAGGTTTATTAAGCTACACAGCATATGCAGGCTGTGTTCAGTGACGTGTTTGAAGTCAGTTCAAAAACACAATGATGCCTTCATGCTGGTTCAGTAAAATAAGTATATGACAAGTTAAGCACTGGATGTGTTCAGATGTAACTTTATGAGTTTGAAATTTGGACTTTGGAGAGGACCTCAGCTAAATAATGGTGAAATGTATTTTGTTTTCTCAGTAATATCAAATAATTACATCAGTAACACATAGTATATGACTTAATGTTCTTAAACATATTGCCTTGTATTCTATAATTCTTTTAACTTTTTAACCTGTCAAATCTGTATTGATATCAGCCGCAAAAAAGCTAATCAAGTCATCCCTAATAAAAAGATATGCTGTATATAATTGCCCAAACAGTGAATACAGTATACCCATTGACATAAAATTCAGGAACACATTAAAAACATTGACAAGCACACTTTTAAAAAAGAAAATTCGGAATGCTGGTTTGGCAAAGTGGTAAGCAACCAGACATGTCTCTTATCTGCCTCTCTCTATCAATAAAGGCATGAAAAGCCTAAAAATATATTTAGACAAAAGGTTAATACAGACATACTACTTTCTCTTCACATTCATTGCTAAATGGTGATAATGATAAAGATGAACAAATAAACCACGAGTGTCCTACCTGGAATTGCCCCAAACTGTGGATGCGCAGCTAGGGTAGACAAACCAAGACTTCCAAGACCCCCAAACTCTGAGCGTCCTGAACTCGATGTGAAGAGACCAAAAGCTGGATGGTTGATAAACGGAGAACCATTGGAGCTAAGAGGCAGATTTAAAATATCTCTCTCCGCTGTTCTGATCAGTTGACCTAAAGGGAAAAAACACACTTGAAAGAGGGCTTGATATGAAATGTCCCTTTTTTATTGTTTCATTTATTGTCCCTCTCTGGGGGTGCAGTGCTTTCAGATTTACCAAATAGTTTACATAGATTACCCAAAGTGACAATAAGGCATTAATTGGTAAATACTGGTGCTTTATGTCCTAACTTTCTTTTACTTTGACACTATTAAAGACCACTTTTTAATTTTTGACAAAGAAAAGGCAGGAGCAAAACTGTAGACAATAGAAAGACCTGAAAGTGCAAAACCCTGAGTATGAATCTATTTAAAGAGGTGGTGACATCACCTATTGTGTGATTTATTTCTCCTTCTGTTGCTCATAATGACAAGAAGTCCCTCCCCAACCAAAAAAAAAAAAAAATACTTAAAACTCTTCTGGACGAGAAGTGCAAATGAGTCTTATGTGTTCAGTATTTGATGCAAAATAAATCATCAAGACAATTTTCTGTACACGTTCTTAGTTGGGTCTGCATATGAATAATTTATGGGAATCTCTGTAATGTGATCTTTATTGTGATAGCATGACAACAAAAAATACACACTTTTGGGCATCTTATCAGGGAGGAAAAAAATAATCACAAAGCACAGTATGTAAATTTGCACATTATTTCGTGGTCAGGGGCAATCTGACAGCTTATGCATCACCGCTGCTCAATGCATAATGGCTCTGACCACAATTAGTATTCAGAGAAAACAAGAGGATGTTGGCGGCTGCTGGCACGCTGTAAGGCTGACAGACATGTCAAATCACACAGGATAAACCAGAGCTAAAGGTTGTCAAAAGACATCCACAAGGGCGGACAAAGCTTTTTAATTGTTGGCATTCATTAATTCAACAACCCTTCCATTCCTATCAAAATTGTCATGTTAAAGCTGGGAGAAGGTGATTTAAGCCCCATTATTGTTGCACTATTTTAATTCTGTTTTTCCAGGATATTAAGTTGGACGGCCGCACATAATAAATTAGCTTCTTTTTAATTTTTCTTCCTCCAAAGTTTTGTGCATTAGCGCATTCATTTACATTTATTAATGGCTTGTAATCCTAAGTTTTCTGGGGGACAATTAATTTGTTTCCAGCCGCATGCACCCAGACCTTGAATTACCGAAAATATGTCTTTAATCGCCATTAAAATACGTGCAGAACAGCATCAACTTCATTGACAATAAACATGGCTAAAAATTGGGATTTCCACTTTTTATGTCAAACATAATCACAACTAAAGTAACTTAAACATTTAATTAAGACTCGGGGACATTCATGCATACCTTTTGTCAAACACACAAGATTAAAATGTTAGGGAGGAGGCTGCTGGACATCCAAAGTTACTGATACTGATACCAATAAGCATTCATTTCTGAAGCAGAAAAGATAAAACTACTGCCATCAATAAAATTGAAAAATACCTGTATTCATATCACTGGTTTATTATTTTTTATTATCTGAATCGTAGCTGGTGCATTTATATCAGCAGAATGCAGATAGAAAAAGATAAATAAAGGAATTAGAGGAATATTTTCTTAACTTAACTGAGACCTGAGTTTTTATTAACCAAAACTAACTTAAAACTTCAGAAGGCAAAATAACAGAAATGTGACACAAACTAAAGTGCAATTTAGACTAAAGCCTTATTTAGACTGCAATTTAGACTAAATTTTCAATAGATTCAAAATAAACACTGGACCAGAATTATAATAGTAGCTATACCTTAAGTTTGATTATATCTATCAAGTGTGTACATACCACAAGCAGTGAGAGGGGAGCTGCCTGCAGGGCTCAGGGCCGGGCTGTTCTTGGTGGATGGTGTTTTGGGTGGAGCAGGGGAGCAGCTGGCTGAAGGGGAGGCCATGTGAAGGGCAGAAGGGGCCGAAGATGGGGACACCATTTGCTCTCCAAACTCCATTTCTGTCAAACAAAATCCAGTCAACACTTAGAAATACAAGAGAGGAGGTATGGGAAAAAGCCAGCACACCCACTGTGGCTCTGAAATGTTTCTATTGATATCATTATTAAATGGAATTTCTATTTCAAATGTGTCTGCCATAAAATACAAATACATCCCAAACGTGTTTCATTACACCTTATATAAGTTGATGGTGTTTAAAAATTTAGAAAATGTAATCATTTTTGTGTTGCCTTAAAAGATTTCAGAGAAACAAGTATGAACTACGAAACTAAACAACTTAAACGTTCAGCACTGATAAAAATACTAATATAACAAAAAATAGGTGTGTCCTGCTGTGTAAGTCTTTTAATTTCACTGCTAAGTTCAAAAAAGTTTTTTTTTTTCATTGTGTTTAATTTTGTAACCTAAAATCCATGTATCTGTTCATAGCCTGTCAACAAACTCCTCCAATATGAATTGAGTCACCCTCGATGTTGCTCCACCTTCCAGGTAACAGTCCATCTGAAAATTTTCCCATCAACATGAAATATGCCATCACCTCCAGGTAGGGCCTCCCAAGCCAGGTGTTTGTTCAGCCCACAGCCAGGTCGAGTGGAAGAAATATGTCTAAGCTATGGGTAGTAAACATTAGAGCTCAGCATTGTAAAGCCGAAGCCACATCCACTTCTTGAGAGGGGCATGATCAGACACTGGTCATGAGCGTTTACACAAAAACAGGCTGTTCCACGCAGGGCTGAAACTGAGGGGATTATGAGGATGCCAAGATTCAGTATCTGTGAGGATACTTAGGCAAGAAACTTAAAAAAAATCCTGGGGAACATCTGGGACTAAGGCTGAAAGATATTATGTAAAATTGGTGTTGCAATATTTTTCCACCTGAGATATAGATTGTAATATATTTCAGGGCCTTTTCTAGATAAATGATATGTCTGTTATGTGTAACAGTGTCTAAATGAATGCTTACTTAGTTAGATATTCACTTAAGACTCATATTGACAGTATTCTTAAAATTACGATGAAAAAAAGGCTAAAGAAAGAAAAATATCTTTTTAACCTCTTTAGCCTCATTTGGGTCTGCTGGGGCTCAGGAGAAAAGCTCCTCGACACGACAGCACAAAGCAGTGAACTGTGCCTTTAAGACTATAGTCATGTTGGCTTTTATTTGACAAAATACATATATTTTTGACCTTTGGCTCAATATGCACTGTTTTTCATAATCCTCACCTGACCATATTGTTATGAAACTTTTTTAATTTTGCTCTGCATCACTTTATAACAATAATCCTTTGCAGAGATGATGTAAAAATATTTTATTATTCATTTTTAGAGTTTTACAGACACTCCAACATCATCACCACTGTATCCACAATAAGCATTGTCTGAAGCACTTACTTTTTAAGTACAACTTTACAATGTAACAATTTCATCTGTAACATCTGAGAGTAAGAAGAACACAAGCAAGAATCTAGACCAGAGGGAACAACATTGGTAAGGGCAACAAACTACTAAAAGTCTGATTGGACACAGGTGCTGCCATGGTACTAGGGGCAGTGCACTTTTTTTTTCTTAACCAAGAAACAAAAGTTCTTGTCAAGTCTCCTAAATCTCTCCATCATTATCATCATTACCACATGTCATTGACATCGACATCATATTTATGCTGCGTTCCATTTAACATCTGAACTGGGAAGAGGGGAGTGGGAATGACATCACATCCAAGTTATCAGCATTCCAGGTAGTCGGAAAAAACTTGCCGATCTACCGGGCTATTGTTAGCTGTTGTGTTAGCCATTTTTAGCACGCCCTGCATTGTAGTTCGCACATACCACATGAAGAATGTAAATAACACTATAGGAGCATTTCTATATATAAACATCAAAAAATACTATGTATACGGCTGATTTAGTGCAACAAACACTAGTCAGAAGTGCTAATAAATGGAATATTACAGGAGCTTAATGACTGTTTACACTGGGGGAAGCCATCTTCGATTGTCAACTCGAAAGTGGTGAGGATCCCGCGTCTTCCCAATAGGAAATTCCAACCTCGGGGGCGGTCCAGATGAAATTTCCCACTTGGAACTCAGAAATCCCTGACTATGCTACAACTGGAATGTAGCATGAGCACCTACAAACTCAGAGCCGAGACGTTCACAAAGAGCTGGTCTAAACCTTCTAACTTGTTCTACCACTCAGGACTTCAGAGAAGAAGAATAAAACTAAACGCATATGTGTCCCCTAAACATTTGAGTCTTAAACTTCTCTTAAAAGTAGATGGGAACTCTGTTGCATGAATGAAGTTGGATAATTCATTCCACCATTTTTTGAACAGAGAGACCCGAGCTGTGACACCCTGGCCCACTTTCAGGCTCATGTCATGTACCTCACACAACCCCCACTTCAAAAAACCTGAACTCTCCATTTAAGACAATGAAAAATTTTCCAGTTTTGATTTCTGTCAAACAATATATACATGGCAGCATAATGTGCTTTGAGTCACGTAACCGACATTGCACCTCCTGCTATTACATATGCATACATTGCAGTTGCAATGTTAAAACAATACATTGTGCAGCCCTATCTGGGACCACTTAAAACTTGTTGAAAAGAAGTATTACGTGACTTTCAAGCATTAGCAGCATAGCATAATGTAGAATTCATTTTCAAACTTTAGATTCTAATCAATGACTTGACATCTATCATTGAAAATAAGAGAGACTTTGTTTTGTAGTTTTGTTTCACTAATTCAAAGACTTAGCTGATGTAAAGCATTTCAGCAGAACAAAGTTCATCACAGTCAAAATCAGCATGATTATTTAATCAGCGATTTTGTTCTCAGTTGGCTAAATATTCATAAATGACTGTCATATCAAAAGCCTTCACAGGTCTTTGATGTTAAAACGGCTGCCACATGAGATGTGATGTCTAATGAAGGAGTAAGTCTTTGAAGAGAATACTATCTGCAGCCTGTTAGGGACACAGATCTATTTGTCCTTCTGCCATCTTTACATCCATGAATAGACACAAGCTGTAGGTCTCTGGCATTTTCTCTAATAACACTCAGGCTACTGAAACTCTAACACTAACTATACTCTTTCATCAGAACCACATTTCCTGAATTTTCCATTATTTATGACACTTCACATCTCACTGATGATCACAAAAGCCCACATCTGAAATCCCCTTTTACCGCACACTTCCAGATTGCGTTTTACAGCCTGCCTTTGTTTTTAGTATCATACATTACGGCAACAGTTCCTCGATCTCCCTGGTGATTCTCCTCTGCGCGAGAAAAAAAACAGGAAGGGCTGATTAATTTGAGGAGACAAAGCTCGTCTCTGAATATCAAGTATCATCCCTCACCAGGAACAGCACTGATGAGACGTAAATGACATGAAAGCTGCAGACATGCTTCACTGCAAAGGCCACTGCTTTCCCGAGGTGGTGTGAGCTTGAGTATGTGCACAGTGAAGAACAAAAGGTGCTTTCATATTCATAATGCACCATTAAAACAGACAATTGAGGTTACATGTCATTCTAGGATTGCCAGCAATCAAAAACCAATATGTCAGTGTCAATTACATGAAATTTAAGATATCAAATTTGCAAAAATATGTCACATTTGAATTTAGCACAATCAAGAAAAAAAATTGTTGCTTCATCCTACAGCTGTCTTTCGCAGGCAAAATCTATTTCTTGTACTCGCACAGTGTAGTTATACTGTTATCTTTTATAAACATGACACTTTGTTCATTGCTATGCATTGCAAACTAGGCGGTAATTGACTGTTGTGCCCATTAAATGCTGCAATCCAATTAAACAATAAGTGGAAAATAAAACAAATGATGAGCAAAAATGTTAAACAGCTTTTTAATTCCTTCATTACTTAAAACTGAAACAAAACTAGAAGTGCTTCATGAGCACAAACACTCTGTATTCAGATTTGGAGCTTTGAGCAACATTGCCGGAAAATTTCATTCAGATCCGTTCATTAGTTTTTGATTTATCCTGTTCACAAACTGACAAACACTAAAAAAAACCCAAAGAAACTACAAAAAAGTCTGCAAAAGCATAACCTCCTTGGCAGAGGTAATTAAGATAAAAGTGTTTCAAGAAAACACACCTTAACCAAGGTATTTCCAACAGTGCTCGGTGAATAAATTGTTAAAAATGTGGAAAACTGCCCCTTCTCGCACTGTTAAGAAATTGTAAAGAAAATGTATGCATCTATTATCATTATGATATACACATATTATGATCCTTTTATATGCCTGTGAAAAGCCTTCATGCTGAAACTAGAAACCGGAAATGAGAAATCAAGACAGAATATCTTGTCTGATAACAGAGGACTGAGCTGTCACATCAGCAGAGGAACTCACAGATTCTGAATTAGAAAAATGACCATTGTTGTGACGCATGTTTGTGTAGCTCTAAACTGCAATATAATTGGTTGATGCTTGTGTGATAAAGCGTACCTTGACCGTTTAAATGTGAGAAGCTTAGACGCACTCTTTAGTGTGTGAGGAAGTTGCCTTTGCTGTAAACTGCACCACTCCTTGTAAAAAAAATGATCAGAAGACAAGCTCCTTCTCCTGTGGTTCTTTCCATCTGGGCTGCCAGTCAGGGGCAGTTTGGGGATTTTTCCTGATAGAAACATTTTAAAAACTTCCTAGATCTGCGTCCACATTTGGGCCACCAAAATATAATCACTTCTTCCTTGTGCCATGAGCAGCATTCCCTGGAAATTTCATCCAAATCCGTTCACAAGTTTTTTTTTTAGTTATCCTATTACAAAATGACGAACAAAAAGATCCCCATCAGCAGAGGTAATTTGATATTAAGCTAATGGTCAAAAAACCTTCTGGCTGGTTGATAACCCATAAACACCCCAAATGCATTTTAGGAATAAAGATTGTTGACCCGATCATGAAAGGTGACAAAGACACGATGCAGACAAACAAACAAACCAGCAGACAGGTCTTTTCGAAAAATAATGTTCTAATAAACCATGCTTCCATTTAGTGGCGCTAACTGAAACTTGATTACATACGTTCTTTGTGACACAAGGTGTAAAGATAACAAGGCCTGTTATCCTTGAGTAGGAATATTTTATGTCAGGAAAACAATACACAACAATAATACTCATAACACTGACAGAGTTTGATGAGTAAAACAATACAAAATAAATAAACAGGTGAAGCAAGCCCCTCACAGATGATGAGGCTGTACGCTCTGCACTTCTTCTGTGCAAATTGTATATTTTCAAAAGAATACTTAATCTTAATGCCAGTCCTCGAAGGGCACACTTACACTAAGTTATCAGGACAATCTCCTCTCTACTCTATATGTCTACTTAAAATGTAAAGGGGAACAGAAATAAAACAAGGAATCAAAATCAAGCATAGCACATGAAACAAGTCAAACTCCAAAGAGACTTGGCCCTGGATCAAACAGGCACTCCCTGCTGTGAAGAGGGAGCGCTAACCTACTAAGCCAACACTTTGCCCTGGATATAATGACGGCAAAACGAAGGCATAAATGTGAAATAAAAGAGAGCTCACTAAGAAGCCTCTTTCTTTCTTCTATTTCTATTTGATGTCTGTGTGACAGAAGAAAAAACTCAAGTTTTGATGCTTAATTGCTGAACTGGCTTTTGATGTCATATACCTCTTATTTTACTAGAAATCTGTTCAGCTTGTTTTGTCTCATCCAGTAGCTTCAAATCTTCTGCATCAATCCCAATAAAACTGTGATAATTGAGAAACAGGGTGGATCAGCTGTTTTACAGTACAGTAGTACATCCATCCATTCATCCATCATCTATTCCTCCTATCCCTTTGGGGGCAGGGGGCAGGGGGCTGGAGCCTATCCTAGCTGACAATGGGCAAGAGGTGGGCACACCCTGGACTGGTCGCCAGCCAATCACAGGGCCACATAGGGAGACAGACAACCATTCACATTTAATCTCACACTTAATGTGCAGTACCTGTGTACCACCTGCTGTGCCACCATGCCACCAGTACAGTAGTACGGTATATTTAAACATCATCTAAGCTTGAAAATCTTTTTGATGCTTTTTCTGAATTTAAAATTATAAACAAAGATATAAAACAAATACCTACATTCTCACTGCTGCCAATACTGCATATTTTACACTGTTGATGTATGTTTCAAATTCATAGTATGTAGTTTTGTGTGTGTGTGTGTGTGTGTGTGTGTGTTGCAAATCCCAAATTTTAAATGTCTAAAATTTTTTAGACTTCTTTGTTATCATTTGTGCTGACTGTCTATGATGGGTACACGTTCTTGATTTGCAAACCATGCCAAACAAAGTGAAAGAACTGATAAGAGAATTATTAAGCAAGAAGCCAAATGAACTCAGTTCCTTGAGGCATTTATTTATTTATTTATTTTTTAAAGATTATTTTTCAGGCATTTTGTGCCTTTATTGATAGGGGAGGGAGACAGTGGATAGGCCCATGAAGGGGAGAGAGAGAGAGAGTAGGGGAAGACACTCTGCAAACTGGCCACAGGCTGGATTCGAACCCGGGCCGGCAGAAGTATGTACATGGGCCGTGCCTGGTTGTTTAACACTCTGCCAAACCAGCACCCCACTGTTTATATTGATTCTTAAGTGGAATTCATTAGGGGCAAGTAAGAAGGCCTTCAAGTGAATTACGTTCGTTATCAATGCAGTAGAATGTTTGGGTATATAATAGCAGTATGTATGCAGTTTAAAATATACTTTCCAATACAAAATTCTGAGTCCAAAGGTTGCCTATAAACCCCAAAATTTCCCCTTATGTTGTCATTAGGGGACACCTCTCCTCCCAGTGTAAGAGACACTCCCTGAGCCAGGTGATTGTTCAGCCCATAGCCAGCTCCAATGGATGAAAGGCATGTCTATGCACAATAAACAGAGCACAGCACTGGAAAGCTGAACCCACAGTCACTTCTTATGTGGGGTGTGGTCATACACTGTTTATACTTAAACAGCTTCTTCTTAGTGAGAATAAAACAGAGTTTCTAGGCATACCAAACTCCATCAATGTAGTGTATTGTCAGGCAAAATATTTTAAGATCAATTTCACAAAACTCAGTTTATGTCAGGGGTGAAGTTGCAAGATTGTTTAAGCAATTTTCAGTTGGTTTGGTTTTCTTTCAAACTCACTTCGTCAGGTGGCCCAAAACCTGTCAAAAGCTTTATAATATAGCCACCCGCAACTAGTTGGGTCTGTAGCTGTTGTCTTGCCATCCAGCCCATAGTAGCACTATGACCAAGAAATACACAACTGGCTATAACATTATTTGGCTCATACCAGCTCGGCCTTGCTTTTAGTGATAAAATAAAGAAAAGCTACATTTAGGCTGTGACAGGTGACTCTTACTC
Organism: Cetoscarus ocellatus; assembly: GCA_037902135.1. NCBI lineage: Eukaryota > Metazoa > Chordata > Actinopteri > Labriformes > Labridae > Cetoscarus > Cetoscarus ocellatus. The sequence continues at coordinate 944,572 of JBAMNC010000681.1, forward strand.
AATAGTCTGAGGGATGTGTAACCATATTCTGCACAAAATTGTAGATGTTAATCTGTAAAGAGAAGCTGAGGTTGGCTGTGCAAATAATGCTAATGTTACTCACTCTCTGCTGCATGCTGTTTTAGAAATGCTACGCTAGTTTGGTTTCAGTGTTGATATTTGGACAGTTTCAAGCCACAACACCCTGCATTTTGGTTTGCTTCTCCTGTTTGATCCTTGTTTGATTTGGATGACTTTCACACCCACAGTGAACCAAACTCTGGTTAAGCTGGAAGCAAACCCCCTGTTTTCAGGTGGACTAGATTTCAGTTTTTTTTGTTTTTGTTGTGAGCTTTCACACCACCCTTAATCAGATAAACTCTCCCAAAAAGAGATCCAAAGTTTGTTTGGATCAGAGCAAACAAGTTTGGTGTGAGAGCAACCTAAGAATATACACTGGGGACAGGCAGGATTAGTGTCAACTTATTAAAAAGATGTAAAATATGTGACTTTTAGGACACAGTCTGTAACTTCCATGCCTTCTGAGTGGCCTATTTTTGTCATTACAACACAATGTCAAATCCATTTCTTTATATATGAGCATCTCCATGATTGATTCACAGTTCCTGTGATGCTGGCTGCAGTCATCCAAAGCTCTCAAATCAGTGCAGGTGTCCATCATCCCTTCAAGAAGAATTAAATTAACTAGAGAGGCTAAGGCGGAAAAAATAGCATCAGTCAATGTTTGGCCTCCGTGATTTTCTTGACAGGAGGAAATAAAGGGATGTAGAAAGCAGAGAAACTGAAATCTTCCCAGTCTCTTGACAGCTACACAAACTATCAGCCGATCACTTGCTGTTCTCTCCCCTGTGTACATACAAGATGTGCAGGATGAGAGCTTGCAGCAAGGCAGGCTTTCAAACAGTCAAAGATTGACAGGAAATAGTGTGAAGGGTCACTGCAGGTAGGTATAGCACAAGCTCAATTGTACACAGACAGCTCAGTTGACAAAGTATGCTTCGTGATTTTCCATCAGTTTTTAATTCTTTGTCACTGGCGCCAACTTTCACTGTAACTGGAAAATGACACCGTGATTTGTCAGACCCAACCACAGAGCTTACAGTGGAAACATTACAGAGGCCTGCACCATTGGCAAAAATATATAAACAAAGTGGGGACATATTAAAGCCTGTTGCAATCTTTATTTTCTCAGATTCCACTACAGTTCATATGCAACATATCATAATAGTACATTGAGGGGCCTGATGTTGGGCATTTTAACTTCTAATTTTCTAATAACATATCAATCTACTTGCGATATTGTAAATACCATCAGGGCTTGGTTGTTGTCCATGTGTCCTGTGACCATAATATAACATAATAAATTAAAAGTATTGAGACCACAGAGTGCATAAAACTATACACAGCATGCTGACAGAGATTTTACGTACATGTATCAATGTAAAACATTGGATTATTTGCATGTGACTAGAAACTGTCTCTTAGTATCCATCCATACTGATGCTGCATTCCCTTCAGGGTGTAAAGGCTAAGTATTTGAGGTTTTGGTTCAGTAAATGGAGCAGAAGTCAGCTGGAAAGCAGCTTCTTTTAGCCCTGGTGAGAAGCAATTTAAAGTTTAAGTTGAGAGCGCTGCCAATCAACACAGGCCTTATGGATGCTAAAACAATTAAACAGGCATCAGAATAATCTTAAGAAGAAGATGGCTCCTGCATGAAGGTCTTGTTAACCATTCATCCAAGGTTTGCTCTTTGCAGCAAGGGGCCTCCTTTTATGAGCATGCTCAGAGAAACCATGTGCTTTCCATAGACTATGTCCGTAATTGAGAGTAAAGATGTTTTCTATCAAGGTTGGAGAGGTTTGCATGTTGCTACTGGATGGAGGTTGTAAATAAAGTCTTGAGGGCAGCTGCTATTTGAGAGACCTGTAAGGTTGAAGTATGGCAGAGCTATAGTGGATGCACTGAGAGGAGCTGGAGTCGTCTCTGATGCTTATACATTTGGACCTACAGCTATTACTTAACACACCCAAAGCTTTCAGCCACCATTTCTTCACTGTAAGGCCTGCCTTTGCTACTGTTTTATGCATCAATGTAATCACTTTTTTGACCTCGTATGAAAGAGCAAACACATGCTGAGAGCCACGCAGACATCCACCAGTGCTTGTGCTGCCAGGATGATAATGATCCATATTTCCCTCCTGAGAACAACAGGACGAAACAAGGGAAATGCATTCTATTATCATTTCTTGAGGCTCATCTATCTTTTAGGAAGACCTCCACTGCAAAATATTAATTTCTCTTCATATCGACTTCCATTGAATGTTACCCTGAATGCAGCGGGAAGGTTGGTAGTTATGGGAGCAAATGACTCTGATGAATGATGAGGCCTCCGTTTGACAAATGCTTCAAGAAACAGATTTGCCCTTCACAGCGATGTTAGCACAGTCTGCATGTTGCTCATTTTCACAAGAACTGATCTGGGGGGTGGAAAACAGGAATCCCACATGCTCTGCACAGACAGGCATCTATTATGGACACGTTTTCAGAGCAACTGCCTACCCTTGCCCCATCAGCTGCAAACATTAGCCATAAATTGTGATGCTCAGCCTGCAGTTTTTAATTAGACGCACACAGAGAGGAGGGAAGAGAGGGGGTTGGGTGAGTGAAAAGGACAGGTAATTTTATCTCCCAAACAGTTCTATAATCTGTTGTTGTTTACCTATTTCTTATATACATATGGATATATCACCTCAGCCTGTTTTATTTTACAAAGTTCTAAAAACATAACAATGACACTGAATTTAAAGATGATATATGGAGAAAGATTGTGTTAGTACTGCTGTATGACAATGCTAGGTATGCTCAAGCTTTTACCGTTGTCAACAGCTGGTCCTCAGGCAGCTGTGGTACAGGTTCATCTCCTTCACAGGATCAGATGTGCCTGTGCAGTTTCGGTTTACTTAAAATGAGCACTGGGTCATAGTCACTTGATGTCAAGTCTACTTCGACTTCCTCAGTGCAATATTTTTTAAATGTACACAAACATACGCAAATGCATGACGCTTTTAATGTGAATAGAAGGCAAGTTTAAAATTGCCTCTGAAAAATTCCGAAATTGGTGCCGTTTATTCACATTGCCCCTAGGCCTGAAGCTGGCGACACCCACCACCACCGCTGCAATCAGGACCACCACCTCCAACAGATACACTTGAGGAAAAAACTGAAAATGTTTAAGTATGTTTGAAGCCACGGACACCGGCATTACGCTGCTGGAGTCATTTTATGAAAAATAAAGATACACTCGAGACCACTTTTGTCTCCTGTCAGCCATGATTACCTCCTGAAGTCCTGTGCTGTTGCTCATACAAACTAGGACTGGGCAATATTACCTAATCTCAGTATCACGATTAATTGAAGCTCTTACCTCAATTACGATTAATGAACAATTATTTTATGCTATGTTGGAACAAATTGGTAGTGTTACCGACAGTCGTCGAAATGGTCTTCCTGCAGTATTTACACTTAACTTCTTTCTGCTCAATGTCCTCTGCACAGAATCCAAAATGTGCCCAAAACAATGGAGATGGCATTTTTCTTGGCTACAAGGTCCTCTGATACATTGGCACTTGTCTCCTCCATGTTGGCAGTGCGTCCCTCGCTCTTGGCGAAAGTGAACGCAGACTGTATGAAAAGGGCGCGGTTACGTGACGTACACAGGGAAAATAATCAAAATAATCGACATGAGTAAAATTACTTCGATTAGAGGATCTAAATGTCGGTTTTGATTATTTTTCGATTAATTGCCCAGCCCTAATACACACTACATCTCACAAGAGCATGCCTCATTGTTTTGAAAGGCTCAGGGAACTAAATGAAAACATTCATGAGAGAATTGTGGGAAAAAATGCAAATGACGTTGATGGAACTGTATCTCGATCCTAACGCTGTTGCTGACAATTGTCCTGTTTTCTGACAGAGAAGAAGTTAAGTAAACAAATTTAGATGTATAGATTGCTAACTCTGCATCCTTTCACCGTGTGATTTCACATACTCTCTGAAAAGCAGGGTGAGATGTAAACTTTTTTAAAATTCAGAAACTGATCATCTCAGTCAAATGGATATGAAAAAATGTGCACTTTTACATTAACAGAAAAAAAAGCTTGAATTTTTATCTGGAGCAAGAGTCTGATGGGAAGCATTTAGATCAGACTAGAGTCAATATCCATCAATCTGCAGAAATTGCAAGCAAATGACTCCATTCTAGATCCACATGGACAAGATAGAAGCACAAAAATCCTGATAACATTGTGATTATTACACATTTTTTAGTTAGGAAAAGCTTGGTGTCAAACTTTCCTGTATGACTATATGAAAATTCTACATTTAAAAATTCTTCAAGATTCTGCTCATGTTGTGAGGTATGATGGTGTTAGCTCATTCCAGAAACTGCCGATACTTAAAAAAGGTTTGTTCAGTCTCTAAAGGATGAAACTCCAATGTCAATAACACCCACATACTTTAGATGATAAAAAGAAACAGCATTAAACGAGTACCCTAACAGGGCTTTTAACCAATTTCTCTCCACTGACAGTGTCCAAGATAAAATAAAAGGCAGCAAGGATCAAGGTAAACATCGCTATCACTGCTTTTTTCATTCCCAGCGCTTCTCTCTCATTCTCCAAAGAGTAAAACATAAATCACATGGCAACCTGTAATGGGGAGTGGCACTGCAGTGTGCCAAATGAAGCAATAAAATAGATCCCGAGTGTCCCTTTCAAAGCATTAGTCACACTGTGTCCATATGTCCACTGCTTTATTGACACAGACAACGACGGTTCCATTCAAACAAACACCTGTGCATACATTGATCGTAGATGAAGGTTAACAGCAGGTCTGCCCAATATGAGAAAAAGATGCAATTTTTGATAACACTGTTCAAAATTCTAATGACCATAATTATTACAAATAAATGTGTGTGATGTGTAAATTTTATCTCTTAAGTTTGTAGAACTTTCCATTAAATTGAGCCAGACTGTGCTCTGTTGTTTTTCTGTGCCTGTTGATTCAAAAACCTTGTAAACAGATTTGCAATCAATGTGCAGGAAGTTTGGTAAATGAGTCGCTTTGAAATGTAGTCATATTCCCAGAATCATATTGATTATGGTGTTTATGTTCTTCTCATCCACTTAACAAGTTTTGGCCTCTCTCATTTCTCTGTGATGTTGTATTTTATTTATTTAAATAGGAGTCATACTCATGAAACCCTGAAAAACTGATGTTTGTTGAAATGACTGCAAGATTTAAGTCCTTCTGCTTCTCAGTGTTTTTGGGTTTGTTACGGTAGTTTTTAGTGTTTTTTTGGTTGTTGTACAATATGGTCATCCTGCCCACTCCTACCTTTAAGAATCTGCATGTGTTTTTTTTCCTACTCATCAGGTGGGTGTCTGTTTTGGGAAACTTACCGTAATTTCTTGATTATAACACGCACTCGATTATAACACGCACCCCATATTTTCACGATTTTTGCCTGAAAAACACTGTACTCAACACACCCACATTTTGCCCAAACCTTACTCTCTCAGACAACTCAAAATTACCTTTACTCAAAGTTCTAATCAATGAAATTTCAGTATTTTCACAACAAATGCCGTACACGATTTTCTCTCTCAAAGGGATGCGGAAACACCTTTTCTTCTTCTTCTTTTGTTTAATGCCGGATCGCAAACAACATTAAGGTGCATACTGCCACCTACTGTACAAGAGTGTGTAGGGAAACACCTTTTGCTTTACCCATGCGCAATTACTCGATTTCTGCCTGAGCATGCTCAGTCATAGTGTACCGACCAATCAGAGAGCAGCTATCAACATGCCGATGTCTTTGACCAATCACAGCGCAGCTCCCTGTGTTTGCCTGTGTTTTCACAGAGAAAGAGAATATTTCGGCTTTTTGTATCAGATGTGTTGCAATTGCGATGTTGGTGAGACGAAATATGGTAAGTATTTTGCTTGTGCTTGTGTATAATACACACTCGAAAAATTAGAGCTCATTTAAAAGCAAAAAAGTGAGTTTTATAATCATGAAATTATGGTACTAAAGGATTAACATACAGCCTTTTCCACACATGGACTTAATCTGAGCATCCATTTAGGCATATAAACGGTCAGAATGTATATTAATTTACAGAGAAAAGAACAGTGATGTTTGATCAAAAATACACAATAAATACTGTTATTCTTTTTAGATCCAACTTACACTGTTTTGTGTAAGTGCAGTATAATCTAATGTATATCATATGATGTAATTATTAAGTGTTGTTCATGCTGTTGATATGTGACGTAGCATGTCAGGAGAAAGAAAGAGACAGGTGTTAAAAGATCACTTTGAGCCTCAAGCTCTTTAATGAACTGCATTATCCTGATTATAGATCACCGTTTAAACAACACAATGTTTAAAAGACAAAGTAAAGCACAAAGGGTCATACCTTCTCTGGAAACCTTGCCTTCTACATCTGCCTTTGAAAAGCCTAAATTGTGGTCGGTTTGTAAAAGTTTTAAAAAGTTGCTTTCCTCTCTGCTTCCACGACAGACAATTTAAAAAAAAAATACGAGAGTGCAGAAAAACATACATTTAACTTGTAACACAAATGTTTAAAACACCAGAGCAAGAAGGCTGATATCCAGTATGTTGTTTGTGTATTGAGGATTTCTTCATCCAAGCCCAGAGTGAAAAGTTTGGCTTTGGCGTTTTGACATTAGTTGATGCACAATGCTGATGTGCTTGGAGTTCATGTTCCAGGACCTGATGAATGTTTTTGAAGCAGTGCTTTAATAAAATGACACTATGCCACCAGACTCAACAGTCGCACTGATAAGCTCAACTGTTAATGATTTTCAGGTTTCGCAAATGCTGACCTATCTTCACCCCAACTCCCACAAATGATAATAAAGGTTGGTGCTCCTCATATTAGAATTTGATTGGGCCTAGAAAATCCAGCCAAACCCTACCTGAGCCCATGGATGTTCTCTCAAGCCCATCCCAGCCCCTCAAGTACACGTACAACAACTAAAAAGAGGAAACCCGCCATCAAATGGGAACGACACCTTTAATTGTTCCAATAAATTAGCTGACTCTCAGAACCAGCCCTTAGAAGCAACCATCATTACTCACCTTTAACTTTTCATCGTGAATTCAAATCTAATTGTCATTTAAATGTAGATAGCATCCCTCGTGAGTACTGTTCATGCTGCTTTTAGACTCTGCAGTGAAGCATGCTTGGGTCCATAGACACTTAAACTGCACAACTACTGTCAGTTTCTTCAAACAGTATTTGGCATGCTACATTTCCTGTTTCAACAACCTCTTACTGCCTACAGAGGACAGGAATGAGGGCAAACAAGCATCATGTTATCTAGTTCACAAGATTGCAAACTAATGCTGTGGTAAATTAAGTTAAGGATGAATAAATCCTTAGTTATTTTTGTATTGAAGCAACAAACATCAGACCCATGTGAATCCTTAGAGTTCCCATAGTTTTGCATGTCACCTTCAAAACACTTGTCCGTTCAGAGGCTGAATACAGACTGAAGAGTTTTCCTGTTATTTGTCTTTGACTTTATGCTTTTGTTATGTTTGACTCACATGTTTTTCGGAGACTGTGGGGTTGTGTTGGATAAAAAAATTAACAGTCTTGCCAATGGGGCAATTTGTGCTAGGCACTGGCATTCAACCATGTTTCAATTTCAGAAAAGTAATGGGTGAAGGTTCTAAAATTAAATAGGGCATTTCATTATCCTAAATATGCTAATTCCACAAGGATTTGAAACAGGACGACGTGCTTTAAGGTTCAAAACAGTCTTATGTTAATAGTTTTCTAAACACCAGAAATCCATTTCAGAGCTGATTCTACACACTGTACATGCAGCTGTGACTTCAACAGACAAAAGGAGTCACTTGGGATACACATCAGACTATTTTTATTTTGATGAATGTGCCGAGAAAATAACTCATTTCCTGCCTGCCTCTGAGCCGTCGTCACAAAATAGCTTCTTCTTAGTTGCTAAAAGAATATTTTTTTCATCTGCTTGAACTTCCTCACACATTGAGCATATTTCTGTAACAGAGCTTTGACAATGAACACCACTTTAACTATTCACAATGACAAACGTACAGTATTGATGCAAAATATTTATGCGCCAGAGCTCGCTCATTACTACAAGTTTCGAAGGAGTAAAAAGGAGTTATTTTTTTATTCTTCAACTTAAGTTGGAATATCTAAGCATTAAAGATTAGACCTGAACATGTATATTTTTATTTAGGCCACACATGTGTCTGTGCCGTGCTGATTCTTGTAAGACATCCATAAGAAATTCAAAGGTAATATTTTTTGCTCCTTTGTAATGAGTTTACTCTGGTCCCTGCTGTCCTGAATATGTTTTCTAAGTTTCTTGTTTTAAAAATTGACACAGATGAAGGATTCCAGCATGACCAAAAAACCCTTCTGTTTTAGCCCTGCTCAGAACAGGCTGTTTTAGTGTTACTGTATGCACATGAGCTGCATCTGACCAAGCCACAAGAAGTGGATGAGGCAACTGCTTCCTTGTACTGTGCTCTTATGTTTACTGTGGCCACAAAAGAAAAAGACAGAGTAGACATAAACATCCATGGGTGGGTACTGGATCCAAACAATCTACATGAATAGGCACAAAGAGATCCACACACCAAAAAGGAGCTCCTGTCAAGGATTTTTATTTGAAGATCGATGATGTTTCATGCCGCTTGAAATTTCACTGATTTTCAATTAAAGTCCTTGAAGGGAGCTACTTTTTGGTGTGCAGATCTCTTTGTGCTTATTACTGTGGCCACAAAGACATGTTCCTTTTTCCTGGAGCTGATGTGGGCTGAACAAACACCTGGTAGAGAGCTCATCTAGAGATGGTGGCATACCCATTAATGACATCTTTAGGAGGAAAAAAGAACTGTTTTAGCACACATCTTAAAAGGTGGAGCAAGCAAGAGAAGGCGGGAAGATTTTTTTTTTCATCTAGGGAGTGTCACAAATTCAGACTAATTACGTGGAATCATGTGGGAGTGCTCTTACTGTCTGCGAGTGGTGGTTAGGACAATGCATCCTGTACATTTCAAATACTTGTTATTCTGTTTATAATGGGAAAATAGGGCACAGAATTACATTTTTGACTGATGTAGTGTAGACACGGGGGTGTGACGTTGCTCAATGCAACATCCACAGCTCCGGTTCAGTTAGAATATGGTGTTTGAAAAATTAGAAAAATATTACTTTGCATAAAAAGTGACCTTGAAAGTAAAATAAATGTAAATTAAGGATTGATTTTTTTGGCAGCTGAAGTTTTTAAATGTAAGGTGAGCATTATGAAAATTACAAGCTGAATTTGGTGTTATTAGCTTTTTATTTTATCAATACAATAGCAATGCCAAAAACCAAGGCCTCAGAGAGACAGACAACCATTCACACTCACACTTATACCTTCTAAGTCACCAATTAACCTAATGAGCATTTATTTTGGTGTGTGGGAGGAAGCTGGAGTGCCTGGTGGGATCCCATGCGTCTATGGGAAGAACATGTAAACAACATTACAGAAAGGCCCTGACCAACATGAGTTTCAAAACAGCAACCCTTTTGCTGTGAGGCACATGCATTACCTGCTACACCAAAGAGCCACTCAATTAGTTTTTAATTTCAGTAAATACAAAATATTAAATAAATCACTAGTATAAAGAGCAGTTTTACATCTCCTAATTACAACCTCACAAAACTCAGGTCACAGCTCATCCCCCTCTTTTGTTGGTGTTAAAGATGCTATCAGATGTCCAATCCCCAATGCACTGTGCAGCAGAGTTCCCAAAGTTTAACTATTTTCACCACTGTCAGCCCTGCAACAAAAAAAGATCTGATACTGCCATTGGGGTGTTTTTGAGCACTAAAACTACATATCTAAGCTTTGGTTTTGTTTAGAAAGTGTGCACCATGCATGCAAAAGCTTCCTAAGTGAACACAGACTATTAATGGGCAATAGTTTCTGGATTCAAAATCTTTGATCTGTGAGTAAATATTTTCTCAAGCAAAAGAGCAACACAGAGGTGGAGTTTATAGAAATGACAGAAACACCAACAAAACAACAAAAAAAAACAAAAGTAGAAAGCAGTACTTCCGAGTTACAAGGGTGGGAAGGGGACTTCTTTGATTCTAGTTACCTCTGCCAAGGCGGTTATGTTTTCGCCAGGATCTGTTTGTGTGTTTGTTTGTTTGTTTGTTTGTTTGTCTGTTAGCAAGATTACACAAAACTACTGGATGGATTGATATGAAAATTTTACCAGAGGTATGGTTTCGTCCAAGAAAGAAGCCATTGCATGGTGGTGATCCGTCTGTCTATTTGTCTGGATGCAAAAAGTTCCCAAAATTTGCGAAAAATCCCATAACTGGACATTATTTTAAAAGAATCATATCTCTGACTTCACTTGATGGATTCACTTCAAAATATACACGATGATATATATCGGGCATGGCGATTAAGAATTGTATCTTGGCGGAGGTCTGTGTTCTCCGAGTGCTTTTCTAGTTCTGCAAATGGCTCCTTTTTCTTCTTAGAGATACCTGAACTTAAATGACTTTTTCTAAATTTGTTTTTTTTCTTTTAGATGTAGCATTAATGTACAAAAACTGATTGTAGCTGGAGAGTTACTGAAATTAAAATAACAAGGAATGACATGTCTATGCTTGTGCCATTTTGTTTGTCAGAATGCCTCCAGCTTTAGGTCCATGCAAGATAACTCTGCATTGAACCATATTTAATTAATTTAATATGTGCACTATTATTTAAGTTGCTGCCTGTCAGACAAATAAGAAACAGCATTAATCCTTGCTTATGAGTCATTTTGGAGCAGCTATGAGGATAGAGTGAAACAGAACACCTTGTGCACACACAGGGAGACTTACTAATGGAAAATTCTTCACACTGTTTCTGTTAGTGAAAGTGGAAAAGGACTGCCCTCTGAAAGCTGAGTGCAGCCAGGCCTGACAGAGGGGAGGAAAGGTGCATGGCCTGGCAGCATAATATCACCCTCTTTACAGACTGAAAAACAACTGCTGTATGGGGAGCTCCATAAATCACAATGGCTCAGGAAGAGAAGGATACAGACCATAAATCAGCACACTCAAAATCAGACCTTTTCTGCATACAAGTGGTAAAGAAAAGCATACATAAGGTGAAATGCCAATGCTAAAGATGCAGCCAAGTTCAAGTCAATAACAAGCCAACTTCCAGCAACTGGGAACCTCCCCTCCACACACACAAACCTCTCTGGAGTTGTACCTAAATTCCATCATATATACAACCATCTATGCAATTGTAAGGTGTCCTCATGAGGTGGTGCCTCCCTCAAAAAGCACACCTTTGCCCTCATGGTGCATTCCATTTGATCTTGGAGGCCAAAATGTCCAAGTTTCAATTAGATAGGGAACGCCCTCTTTGTCAGACTCTCTACTTGAGGTTGCTGGATGGTCTTCAAATACCTCAACTTTACCAGCTTGCAACTGGAACGTGTTTAACTGTAATTTATTTAATTCCCCGTGTCCACATCTGAGTTCTGTAGTCAAAGGAACGCACCATCATTAGAGTAGCGTTGGTGTTAACAAGTTACTAGGTGTTTATCTTGTCATCGCGGGGGTAATCATTACAGCTACAACGGTGGGTAAGTCCCTGCATGTTCCAGTCATAGACCAGTCAAGACTCAGTTGAGGAAAGTGAGCAAAATATAAGTGTCTCCATCTGTAAATGACCCTGAATGATAAGGATGCAACGGAAATGAATAAAGATTTGGGATGCAACGGAAATGAATAAAGATTTGGGATGAAAATAAACTAGCATAAATCTTGTGGAAAGAAATTCAGTAATTTCATTTTTGAGCTGTTAAAAAATAGTCCAAGAATGCTGGGGCTATGATAATTTTCCCAGTCATTCTTACATTGTTTTCTCTTTGGCCCTCGAGGAAAAAGCCTGCTTTAAAATATTTAGATCGACTAGAGTAAATAACAGGGGTAAAAGGAACAGTTGCTTTTTTTTTTTTTACAGATGCCACTCAATTCCAAACATTTCCTTCTGAATATTTAGACTACATAAATGTTATATTCATTTCTCTTCAGGATGACGGTCAATGCATAACAATGAGATTTGCTAATGAAATCAACCATCAAGCTGAAATGCATACATATTAAAGTGGGCTCTCACTGTCATTTGCTTTTTGCATTTTTGTTAATTTGCCTCATTTTCCCAAGAGCTCATTCAGCATTTTCCTCTGACTGAGATTTGTTTACAGCCAAAAATAATGACTGCACAGCACAGTTGTATTCTGTGTGCCTGTGTTATCTGTGTAATGAGACAAGCCATTACCCAATTGATGTTATTTGCATAAACATTCTCACCTTCGCAAACACTTTGTTGAGTCAAACAATGTTAATGAAATCCACTTGCAAATTGGAGCCTTGTGTTACATCTGCACTTCTACAAATTCTTTTCTACCAATAGGGTTTGAAGAATTTTAAAAATCTGAGTGAAATCAATAACATTTAAAATAAACAGAGCTCGAGGCTGATGACTGAAATATTTCCTCTTGTGCTTAAAGAGATTAAAACATTTTTACAGACAATAATTTTCCTTCTCATTATGCTCTAAAAAACAAATGAGTTTCATGGTTAAACATGCAACCTCTCTATAAAACTGACATTTAAATCCTTTTCCACAAGCTTAGTAAACAATGGAAGTGAGATAATTGATCATGAGCTCAGGGATGTCTGTCAGCGGCAGAAGGTCACCGCCCGCCAGGAGAGCTGATAGGGAAAATGGCGTTGATGCTCTGGAGCTGCCATTTTTCTTCCCTGACAAAGACTCCATCTGCCACCAAGCCATTTGCAGCCTCTGAGTCAGAATATCAATGATTTCCAACCATTCTACGATGCAGCCTTCACCTTGGTGTCACCTCTACGCCCGCCTGAGCGCTGACACCACAGATCCTCCCTGCCAACAAAACTCTCATCCAGTTAAGTGGCATTCATGCTGGTTGAGAACAGTAAGCATTTTATCAGCATTTACTATATTTGGGAGTTTTTGCTTTATTGAGATCTAACAGCTACAGGCCTGCAAGATTTCTGCTTAAAATCACCAAAGAAGAAATAAACCAAAAATGCAACCTGCAAAGTGTAACAATGATGAAATAACATGAAAGCATTATTCAAGACACTCATCCAGATCTTGTTTCTGCGATGCTCAATGTTGCTGATGAAGTCAGAAAAAAATCCCTGTCATCAGAGGAAGACATAAAGCAAACAGTAAAGAAGGAACAGCAGGCAGCCGGCCATGAACACCAAAGAAAACTCAATTTTCTTTGATGCCATCTGCATACCTCAGGGATGCCTGTGTAGGCTTGTATCTTTAAACTAGCTTCACAGTAGACCATGTAAGTGCTCTCACACAGGCCAGGCCTGTCCAAGTAACTGAGAAAAGGCAGACTTTCCAAGGAATTTCACTGATAAACAACTATGCATGGTGAACGTCATGTATATATGCGCTGATAATTTGTTGGCTGTTCTATAAGTTATCAGCTTTTCTCTCTCATTAGATCAGAATCATGCATATGAAGGAGACATACTATAGTATGCCCTTTTTCAACATTTTAGCACAGTCACCTGTCTAAAGCAAAGGTTCTCTACTGCTGAGTTTCAATCGAGAGACCTGGTTTGGTTCAGTCCAGTTTGATATGGTTTGGAGCAGTAAGCCCTGATCTTCCACGCATTTCCACTGCCAAGTGTACCTTCACCTGAGGGTGGGGATGTAAGGTGGAGAGGAGGCTCACGACAGCTTTTTCGCTGCGTGACATCACAGCAGTTTGATATTGTACACAAAGTGCAACCATGGAGGACCTCAAGTGTTCCAGTACTCCATCGAGCTTCATGCATGCATTCTTTGCAGTAAAAGCATTTTACAAGTGGCTAACTCTAAATCCTCCCGTGATTTAAACATGGCACGGTACATGTTTTTGTTTTTGCTGCTGTTGCATGGGTAGTTACAGTTCTTGCAACCAGTCTACAGATTGCAGTGTTTTTAGCTCCACTCTTTGGGGTCAGCTTGTTATGTTCAGCACCTCCTCAGATTGCATTATTACAGAGGCACCAAGGGACATTCATAAGTACATTTTATTTTACTTAATTTCTTGAGATAACATAGATTGTTTTTTTATTCTCAGGAAATTAAAACATTATGGGGAAAATAACCGCTTTGTTGTTCCCAGACAAGAAAATAAGCCAAGTTCCTAATTTTTTTTAAATGTCCTTGTTAATACAGCGTAATACAGTATAAAAACAACACACAAAAAATATAAAAAATAAAATAAAAATAAATAACTGAAACATGGATTTATGTCTGCTGACGACCTCTACACATGATTGAGTTTTTGGCTCAGTTTCTTTTCTATACATCAATTCAAAGTTCAGACCCTGAACAGACTGTAATATTTTGAGTTGTCAGAAACAGTTGGACCAAATCCATAGGGCTGGGCTTATTTCACCATTAATAGGTTGGATGATAATCGTGCTGCACAATTTATGAGCATAAAAGCAAAAATGAGTTGCTGGGGTTTTTTGCATGATATGACCACTTTAAAATAATAGTAGCATATTTATTTACATAACACTGATTTAATTGAAATGACTTCTCAGTCCAAGACAACAAATAAGAAGTAGAGGGGTGCAGAACAACTCCTGTCATAATACATAGACTTGGCTGGTTGTGGGTCAGCACTTCACAACAATTATAACTACAGGCAGCAAGATCAACTACCAAACTGGTACTAGGCAAAATTGCAAACTTACTGCAGCTGCACAGAAACTGCACATTGTGGATTTTGCTGAACACGACTGAAAACATCATACAGAGACCTATTGACCCTGGACCATATTGAAACAGACTGTAAGAGTGAAACTTATATTCCAAATTTTACTGCAGTGCAAGCTTTCTTCAATGGCCAGAGGAAATCACCTTCTGAATAAACTTATTTGTTTTAATAGTCAAACAAGAATATGACAGCAGTGTTGGAGTATAACAATGTCTCTAGAAAACATCAGTGACATTCATTTTGCAAGATACACTATGTTCCAGTGATATTTCAAGAGGAGACACTACTTACGACAACTTAATTATGTGTTTCCCACAAATAAAAAATACTTTGGCTGCAAACTTAGATATATGGCCACCAATAAAAATTTGCATGTAACCACCACATCTGTGCACAAGAGAGATCTTCACTTATATGTAGGGATGGGAATAAAAAAAAAATCCAGCTGAGAATTGATAGCAGATCCTTCAAGAAATCAATATCATTAATCTTTTTGATAACAATTCCCTTATTGATTCCTTCCACTTTGTTCTACATGCCTTGCAGTTTGTGAAATTCATCAGAAACAGTCCACAGAAATGATAGCAAAGAAGTCAAAGATATACTCATGGCAGACAGGAGACAGAAATAGTCTCAACTATGGCTTAATTTTTGTCAAAAAGATGATAACTGCATGTTTAGAGGCTGGAAACACCAGACACTTGCGGAAGCATTCATATGCACCCCAGCATTAATCATCCACACATAAAAACCCAAGCAGTCAGTAAGGGAATCAAAGAATTGGATTGATAAGCAATATGGTTAATGGAACTGGTATTAAAAAAAATTGTAGCAATTCCCATCCCTACATATTTGTCCTTCCAACCAAAAAACAACATCTCATGTTAAATACAAAGCATCATATGCTATTGTTAAACTCCTCAACTTCTTGCTGTCAAAATTATCCTTTACTCCGAAACTCTAGGAGGGAGCTTTGACATGGTTGTCATTTACAACAAGCCTTCACACACACAGCTCTTACTGTAACAACCACTTTAATTATACCCCCAAAAGCAGTTTGTTAAATGGTTATGTTACACATCTCTATTTGCTCTGTGAGTCGTTACAAGGAATCAAGAGCTGCAAACTGTCAGAAAAAAAGACTTTTTTGTGCAACCCTGCTTTATGATGCCACTGAGTTTGACTCTTTGTTTTGGCCTCAAGCCCCATCATCAATCAGTCAGACGTGACTTTTTTAACTTACTCTCGCAGAAGCTGATAATACATTTGAACCATCACCATCAAAGGATTACTGTGATGACTAGAAAACAAAAGCTCCACCAGACTGACAGAAAAAGTCAAGTGACTTTGGCTACACAGAGAAGTGTCCTTGTTAATTTTACCCCTGCTTTTCTGTTGTTTGGTGTAAACGCTGTGTAACTGATAACTGGTGCAGAAACCTTCATCCTTTCTCATACATGTTCAGAGTATTTATTTTTTCTATATGCTGATAAAGAACCAGTAATAACTGGCCTACTAAGGATTCAAACATGATTCATGGAGGGATCATTAACCTCAAATGGTGCACAGTTTGCACATATATATTGCTTTGAAGCCAAATACACCTCTGTAGTCACAAAAACTCTGATTACAGCCGGTGCAGATGCAGCATGCTAAAATCTAATACATCTCATAGTTGCATCATTCTGTAAGTCTTTGATTTACCTATGACAGTTATTTCATCATTTTACGTTCTCTTTTCAGCATGAATTTTTAGTTCCCTCAGGGGAGGAAATGTGCCAACACAAAGACAAGTGTATAGGTGCTGCAACATCATACTACAAAGCTTTTTTGGCAGTGTCACTAAACACAACCTCTACTGTAAAGCCACACTATTAACTGAAACTCATAAATATTAGAAAAAGAGATGGAAGAAATGGATATTACCCCCACCCTCCCTCTGTTGTGAACATACTGAGCAAAGAAAGTGATGGTGCATATCAGACTTAGCACTTATGGGTCCATAAAGCTTTCCTCCCTCTCTGGAACTGGTCGAAAAATGATGATGATGCCCATTAATCAGAACCACATTTTGCACCAAATTTGACTAGAGGGCAATTGACTAGAGGGCAATAGACTAAACTTATAACCAAAAGAAGGGTTATTTTATTCCTGAGTCATGATGGACTTTAGTGCAAAAATTGAAGAAAATTCCCTGAATGCTCCTTTGAGATATTGGGCCAGATGGCATGAAGCATCAAAAAACGAATGGCACACAGCGGTTTGGGGTGTGTCAGTCTATATTTTGCTATTTTGACAACGCAAATAAATCAGTATATGCAGGGCAGCGCAGTTCACTGTTAGGTCTAAATTTCCGAAGAACTCTATAAATGTGTTATAAATATGTTAATGCTCAGTTTTAAGAGCTATTCTTTAACTGAAGCATCCCAGAGCATAAGAAACAGTAAAAAGGTTGAGTCAGACACACCTGTATGAGTGTAAGAGCAAAACCTAATCATTTATTAAAACTGGTTAAAACTGACAGGATCAGGCAGCTTTATGTTCATAATCTAATTAAATCAAATAACTACTGGCTTCAAACAATTTATTTTCTTATTTTCCAAGAATAAATTAGCACAATTCTCTATTGCCTGCATAAATAATACAGGACAGCCCGTTTTATTATCTGTGAGCATAATTACCTATGACATTCATTAACATGTATGAAGTGTAGTTCTGTGTTGCAAAGAAAATCTTTAATTGTCTGTGTGTTCACTCTTGTTTCTGAGAGTATTTTGCTAGCTGGAGTGTGCGGAAATGGCGGACTGAGGAGCAAAAAGCCGCACTGTCTCAGAGCTCTTTGTCCCTTTATAAACTTTAATTTTATTTTTTTCGTCAAATGTTCTGATAAATACAGTTGAGGTGTGCTGTTGTGTATCCTGTGTGAGTGAAACAAGCTCAGCGAGTGTATGTTTTGACCTTGTGGATGTGTGTCATTCTCTTGAATGCATCCTCAAAATAGTGGAAACACTTGAACATACAGGTTTAAGGATGTTTAAAGTGCAGTCTTTTTTGGCATCCTCAAGTTAGAAACACACCAGCTATGAGCCTGACCACTCCTCATTTTCAGAAAAAAACATCTGTGGGCACAAACAGGAGTGCATGATCATTTGCTATTTCAACAGCATGAGGGCTGGGCATAAAAATCATACCTGCATCAGGCAAAAATTTGGAAAGACACCTACGCTTCCTGCAAAAATGCTTTGCAATGAGCAAAGTGTTCATTAGTAAAGGAACAAACATGAGACTCTATGACCTTGATCTTTTACCAGTGACCCTGAAGATTTAAGGTCACTCCTGAGTCAATGTGGACACCCTTAAACATTCTTGATACACAGTATTTGCATAGAAGATCTAAACATAACACCTCTTGGTCTTGATCATGAGTATTCTTGAGACATCAGGTTTACATGAATCTGTTGGGCATATGGAAAGATGACTGGATATAGAAGAAGGATGTTCATATGGACAACCAACAAACGGGATGCCTGCAGTCTCAGCTGCCACCTGTGCTGGGGCATCCAGTTTTTTTGCAAAGAAGTAATAGCATCTGTCCTCATACACATAATTCACCTTTTGACCAACTGTTTCAAACCTTCACTTGGGTAAATGCAAAGCAGAGAAAGACAGACTGCACTTGCACCATCACAAATTAACTTTTGATTTAGCAGCAAATGTGGCAGTCCAACCTCAAGCAATATGCCACACTTTATGGAAAAGAGCCCAGGCTAAAGGGAACTCAATTTGACATCATCAGTTCAGTCTTGGGGCAACAATCCAATTTTAATAGCAGCTAGGATGCATGTGTAGCATGGGCACAGTAGGCCAAATTAACAAGTTTAACACAAAGCCAAACAATAGCGTTAACCCCAAATTAATTTATCTTATTATACCCCAAAGTCAAAAAAGTTTCCCTTGCGTCCCCCAAGAGACTTAAACATGTTCTGAAGCCTTATTCTAAGAAAGACAGGAATTAATTAGGTACACACAAAATGAGAGCGAAGTGTAATGCAGCAAAAACCAATTTCATAAAAGGAGGACTTTGTTCAATCTTAAGCTAATTGGAAAATTTTAATCCTATATCCAAATAATACTTTAAAATGAGGTGTACTGCTAAGTCCAGCATTTCTATTCAGGAGTTACTCTTTCCAATCTAACAAAGCAAACTGTTTTTTCCGACAAAAAAATCGAACGAGGCACTTCAAAGAGCATACTGGCAGCGATGGATGATGGGTAGCTGATGTAACCACACACTTACTGAATCAGACCGTCCTCAGTTCTGTGACATCACGGGCCTGCACCTGAAACATGAGACAAAGACAGTCAGATTTATTGCTTGAATGTATTGATTTACTTGTTCAGCGTTGTTCTATCTGAAGGCTCTGTGGAAATGAAATAAAAATGGTAATATGGACCCATGTGGAGGCGAGGTACACATTCTGAACATCAGCAGAAAATCAAACTTAAGCAGGACTTGACAAAAACACTTGAGAGGAATTGGATTATGGTCTGCTGTGGTACAAGGGGGTAGATATGAAGGCAACATTTTGATCTTGTAAAAATCCATTAACTTTATGCAACCGCTTGAAGTCAATGTATGTGTCTTTGGGAAAAAATGTTGAAGCTGTGGCAGATGAAACTACTCTAAGTGGTTTTTAGATCAGCACATATACAGTACAGTGTGCAGACCAGACATTTCTAATCAGCCAAAGCATGGATGCTTCAATAGGTACAGCCTTGCAGTTATATGCCTCTGTAGGATTTCCAGTTGCCCAATGGTTTAAGTGGAGTGATGTGGCAAAAAGCAAAAAGAGGAGCTGTGGTAGTCTTGGTGATAGAAAAATTGGCAGGCTTTTTTTTTCCTGTGACAGAGTGGTGTACAACAGGTCCAAAAGCTAATACCCAAAATAAGGTTTGTGATGAGCACGTGAACATGAGACTTTAACATTTGATCCAAAGTAATGAAATGCA
The DNA here is from genome assembly GCA_037902135.1 of Cetoscarus ocellatus. Taxonomy (NCBI): domain Eukaryota; kingdom Metazoa; phylum Chordata; class Actinopteri; order Labriformes; family Labridae; genus Cetoscarus; species Cetoscarus ocellatus. The sequence goes on from JBAMNC010000681.1 coordinate 964,505, forward strand.
TCTGATTTTGCCCCACTTTTAAATTCTAAAGCATAATTGTGCTTTCAAAAGGATGGTTGTGAATGAACAGTTAACAAGGACTACAAAAAAGGGCTGGGACCCTACTGCAAGCATTTCTGATTGTTTCTTAATAAAAAAATAACTCATACATCAAATCAAAACCGCAGTCAAGAGGACCAACTTGATCAGGTTGATTATGAGGAAATTCTTGATAATAGCTTTAAAACCTTGCTTGATTACATAAAGTTTAAAACCATGAGAGATAGGTTCTCTCATCAAGAGTCAACAGCAAAATTGGAATGAAATACTGCCTTTTCTTGCGATGTTAACAAATCCTTCAAAAAATTTCTGGATTTGCATCTGGATTTAGATCACAACCAAAACCCTATCCTCTGCTTTTTTGTCCCAAGACCAGCATTCCCTGAAAACTTCATCAAAATCCATTCAGAGCATTTTGATTTATCTTGCTAAAAGACAAACAGACACACACCAGCAAAAACATATCCTCCCCGGGGTAGGTAACAAAAAAGGGTCAAACATGTGACTGAATAGCCTTGACCTTGGACCATTACCTCCAAAGTCTAGTAAAATAATCCTTCTGTCAGTCAGGGTGGACATTTATGCAGAGTTTAAAGAAAATGTCTCCTAGCATCCTATTACCACAATATCTAGCTTTGTTAAATCAGAGTCTTGTGCAAAGTTCCTTTTCTTTGACACATTAGTGAACAATGTTTTCACAAGCAAGAGATGTACATGAGACACAGTGACCTTTACCTATGACCACAAAAACAACAAGACTATGCCTCTTGGCTTTCTTAAGATATCATGCCCACGAACAAGGAATGAAGGAGAGATTCAATGACCTTGATGTCTGACCAATGATCTTCCTTATTTAATAAGATTACTGTTAAATCAGTGGACATTTGAGTAGAGATTTAAGAAAATCTCTTAAAAGTGTTCTTGAGAAATTGTGTATTCAATTTAGGAATGGACAGGAGACCCAACAAACATTTGACCTATGACCTCCTGTATCTAGTAAGTTCACCCTTGGGTCACAGTGGACATTTGTGCAAAAGTATGAGGAAAACCCTCAATTTTGTGACCTAATATCTCTATAATTTAATAAAATCATAGAACATTAGTGCTAAGTTTAAAGAAAATCTTTTTAAGGAGTGGCAGTAACCTGGTGGCTGTCCCTGTACAGACCCCTGAATATAGAGGCCTTAACCAAATATCCATAACCATCTGGGTGAATGTTTCAATACAGAGTTAAAAGACACCTAAATAGACCTTAGTGAGTCAATTACTTCTGCTTAAATGACATATGTCTAGTCCTCCCACTGTAGAGTCACTGTAACCCTTGATTAGTAGTTATGGTATTGTAAATCTGACCCCAGTTATGTCTCAACACTGCATGGTGTCATTAACAAACACTAAGAAGTTCACATCTTCTATATTATCTCTTAACATTCTATGTTATTCTCAAGATTTAGCTTCACTAATCTCGCGTTTCTCGTGTTCACATTTTTCATGCTCTATTTATCTTTTTATTCATTTTTGTAAGTCTATTACAAAAGGAAATAAATGAAAAGATCACCATCATAACTTAGATCATTTCAACAATTTAGGATTTTTAACAGCTGTTGTTATTATCCTCTTAGACAAAAAATGGCTGCAAGCCAATTTTGGATAAGCTTTCATCTTGATTGTTAAAAACAAAGGGTTTTATTTACTGAAAATTAACAGACTTTGTTTTTTTTGTAAGAAATCAGCTCTACAATCAAAATTAGTTCCTAAAAAGTTTGTAACAAGGTTGTGTAGATAACAGAATCAGCTGTTTTTGAGAGCAAAAAACAAACAAAAAAACAAACAAACAGATATTGCCAGGGTGAAGGCTCTCTATTTATTTTTCAATTACATATCTGAAAGCATTTAATCACTCAGTAAATACCACAAAATTAAATCACACCCCCACAAAATCAGAACCACCTACAAGATGGACTGTTTAACATGTACAGTGAGTCCATCAGGGGAAACATCACATAGAAAGTTAGTGGGAAAAGCAGGACCTTTAAAAAACCCAAACAAACGAACAAAAAACTAGAAGGTAATTGAAGTAATGCTTTCATTATGGGTCAGTCTGAGACTTGCAGTCACTTCTCACTTTGAGCGCAACTAACCCATACTTGTTCCTACTGGCTTTTTGTCTTTAAAGGGACACTAATAAGCCTGTTTATTTTCTGATCAAGAACAACTGTTTCAGGTTGAAGCTTTGCAAGACAGCTCTACCTGATGACACTGACATAGAATCTGGCTAAGTGAGATGCTCTAAGGTTGAGAAGGAGTGGTGCAGCAAAACATGACATAAAAACAAAGAGTGAACTTCTTTATTTTTTGGATTATGCACTTAGTTATATTTTGAAATTATGAACTGTAAATGTAAGCTAGTTCATTTCAGGATTTGTAAACTCCAGCTTGAACAGCTGATTTCAAATATGAGCTTGCACACTGACTGTGTAAAGAGAAATGTACTGATGACCCCAAATAATGTTTTACTTTTACCTGGGTAAGAGTTAAGTCACAGATCATCGCATCTCTCTTTACCACACATATGACTCAGTAGGGTGACATGCAATACAACTTTTACAAGCCTGTGCAGCATAAAATCTCCTGATTTTATTGATTTTAACACACAACAGCAACATGATAACAATGTCCTTACATTTTTGTAAAGAGAAACTTTTGTTCTAAGTGTTTAATGGCATTTAAATATCAAAAATGAGTCAATTAAAGTATGAGCAAAGAATCATTTAACTCCCAGTCAATTCCAGTTCGGAATCACAAATACAGTCAAATGTTAAAGTATTACCACTTAAAGCTAAAGGTCTGGACCAAATCTGATTTAAGTAGACTTTAAATGAAGTCAAAAAATATTGTCCTGATATAAAAGATAACTTAAATGGACATGGCTAAACCTTGCTGATACAGTCACATATCTTAAAAACACATCCACAAAGCAAGATCCAAAAGTTTGCATCAAGAGAGTAATGTCTAATGTATGCCACAAAGACTCCCAGAACAAAATCAGAGATTATAAAAAGTCTAAGCATCAGGATTAAAAGGTGCAAAAGGCGAGAATGCTCCACATTTTTAAGAGACCGGCCATTTTTACCAATTCAATTTAGGTTTAGAACTGCTAAATCAAAGCTCTCTACTGCCCTTACAGCCAGCATCCTCTAATAAGTAACAATATTTGTGGGTCACCTTACACTTACATATTTGTATTTTTTTAGTGTGACTTGTGGTGTAAAACATACTGCTGTCTCCAACCTATAAATGTGAAAAGGTCACACTCTGGTTTCAGATAATTAGCCACAGCTTCAAGTCTTTGTATTCACACAAGACACAGAGTCTACTGAAGTTACTCTGCTGTGCCTCCATCTGGATCCATGCTGTCATCTAACACAGAACTATGAACTTAGTCGTGATCACAGGTGTTAAATGTTCTTCTTTATGTACTCCATGATGTTTAAGGACTTCAGTTCACCGGAGAATTCAGGGTGGATGTTATTTGTTGTAACTGAGTCTGTCCCATCAGAGTTCATTTGTGTAATCTCCCTCTCTTTTAGCTCTGATCAGTCAGCACCGATTATCTCTGATAAATTTAACCAATGCAAAGTATTTCCATTGGCTCTGATTGTGGGTTATAAATATTTCTGAATATTTTTTAAAGTAAGAATAACTCTGGCAGACAATTAAAGTAGAGATTCTTTACAAAGATTCCCTGAGGAGTTTTTTTGAATTTACAACACAAAACAAGATCCTTTAGATCCTTAAGTGTTTCTATGGGGGCCTTAAAGAGCAAATAAGACAAAACAAATTAAACAAACACACACAGAAATAATTACCAAAACACAACAAATAAAAACACACCAACACAGCATATAGTAAAGCAAAAACACAACATTAAACAACAAAAAATTTGACGGATCAAAAACACAATTTTCTAACCATAAAACTATATCAGGAAATAACAAAACAAACAACAAACAACCAAAAAAAGCCCCATATTAAAAAACAAAAAGACAAATAAAAACACAAGTCAAAAAAAAGAAAAGAGTTTAAAAAATTACAAATACAAATAAAAAACATTCCAGAACACACAACCATAAAAGAAATCACAGCAACAGTTAAAAGGTAAGGTCAAAAATTTAACAACAAATAACCACATAAACAAAAACAGAACTTAGGAAAAGAAACAACAAAAAACAAAAAGCCAACACAAAATTTATATTCACAACAAATCAAAAACACAACAGAAGACTAATTAAACAACTCAAAAGTTGTTGTCTTCATGGTTTTTTATTTCTTGTGTGATTTTTTTTTGTTCCTGTGTTTTCTTGTTTTCTGGTGTGTCTTTTGATTTGTTATTATGGTATATGATTTTTTGTTGCATTTTATTATCAGATTATGTGTTCTTTGATATGCTGTTGTGTTTAGCCTATTTTTTGTTTTTGTTCTTTGGCTTGTTATGTGTTGATCTGTCATTGTGTTTTGATACATTGTTACTTTTTATTTTTCCTTCTGTTTTGCATTTTCTTATATGCTGTTGTGGTTTTTTTTTTATCTGTCATTGTATTTTTTTATTTGTTGTGGAGCTTGTACTTCAGGGTGACCTTGTGTTTCTTTGTTGAATGTTTTAATTTAGAGCAAATGTTGAAAGGTCCCTCACTACATGCAAAGATGCTCACATTGTGTTATAACTTACACTGGGAAGATAAAGATGCAGTTTACACAAGATTTACTGTATTTTTCCTTTGCTGATTCCAGGACTTCATGAATATTTTTTTGCTTAAATCTACCATCAAGTCAGACAGCTTGACTGAAAGAGTAATGTGGCTGCAGCAGCTGCATAAGGTGGTGAAATGGGATGTGTTTTGTGGCAGCAGTGACCAGATTTTAAATGCATAAGGATCAATAAAAGGGGGTTGCTGAGACACAGTCTTTGTTTAAGAGGGGGTATGGTTTACAGCAGAAACCAGCAAAAGGTTTCTCTCTGTCCCAGCCAATTCATTCATTCTTATTCAGCCTCATTTCCTGCAGCACAGGACACAAATAAATCCTTAACAGGCAAAAAAAGTAGAGCAGATCACTAGTTTTAAACATCATCTCCATCAGCACAGCAGGGAGACTTCAATCTCTGAAGCATCATTGGTTCAAATAAAGCACTGCGACAAGCATCTCCAGGCAGAGACAGAAAATAGACCAGAAAGATGAGTGGAGAAAAAAAGAGTAATCTCCCTGACATATTCCTAATAATCCACCTCCCTCGTGCTGCTGCCCCCCGAGCTCACCCAATCATAAAGTGTCAACACTGACCTACAAAAAGGGACTCCCGTCAAGCATACATGTTTAAAAACATCAATCACAACAGACAAAGAGAGTACATTGCATTATACAGTATTAACCTTCAGGCCTTGCATATAAAGACCATAGATTTATTTATGCTTGTGTGTTAAGAGCCTCGGCAGCCTTCCTTACAGCAAGCCGGCTGCCAAATTGATGAACCTGCTCAGCCCTCAGCGGGAGAGCGGCACCTTTGATTAATGAGTGCAAACTCGTGGAAAGGGTAAGAACAGAAGAGACAGGGCGAAAACGGGAAAAATTCAATCATTAGCAGTTCTGCCGCTCTCTGCTTTGATTCTTTAAAAGACTAAAAATTTAAGGGCACAAAAAAATAGATATTAGACAACTGTGTTAACACTATTAAAGAAGCTTGTTATTGAAAACCATGTGGCAAAAAAAGTTTAGCAGCATTGCTAATGTGGGTTTTAATATGACTATTGGTGCTGCTTACATGTAAGTGCCTTTGAAAGTCATTTGGAAACCATGTCTCACATTTGCATTTGGAGCCTGCAGAACAAAAACCCTTCAATATTCTTAACATTCAAATGCCAAGCTGCTGACTCCTCTGATTTCTCAATGTGAAAATATTAACATAAATTATCAGAATCCTCATACACAGCACTTCAACAATGTTCTCTCTGCAGAGGTTTTCAAGGACATGCGTTGTGAATAAATATGAGGCAAATTTACTGACCTTCTACCTGTGTTTTGATTCAATGGCAGATATTGGATGCATGCATAACGCATCAAGGCTATGATCTGATTTATCTCACTGCCTGGGTAGCCATTTGAATGATGGTCTTCAGCAGGTATCATGTTTGCTGCCATTGCAGTTGAGCTGTGTGCAAAGAGAATACAGTAATAAATGACTAATGATTTTGTGGGTAAATATGTGCAACTAGTCTGTAAACAAAGAGGTCTGCTGAAACAAACTTTGTTTTCACATAATGTGTTTTTTAAGCCTACAACTGTTCACAACTTAACACTACGTTTTTACACAAAGGAGCTATTTTCTCACATATGACATGTCCGTTAATCAGTTTCACCTCAGTTTTGACAACTCAGATGTTCTATTCAGAAACAAATCTGACTGATGTGAATCTATCTTGAGTTCATCACCAGTTAATTCAATATCCACAATATGCTCAAACTGTTAAACAATTTAAAGTAAATCACTGCGTACATATATTATATGAATGGTAATGAAAAATGCACTGGCTGTAGATATCAAACCAAAAAAATGACGATTAATCTTTTTAGTAGGCATGCCCTGTATCATCAGCACAACACCCGTATCAGCTTATAGAAGCTAGATAGTAGGTTCAAACATTGATTATCTGTATGGGTGGATATGGAAATTTCTGTCAATATTTACAGTTGACTTTCAGGCTGTATACTCAACCCAAAAGTAATGTGTATATATGATCTAATATTTGCAAAATTTTAAAAATATACCATAATGATCCACTTTATGAGGTTCTTTCTTTTAATGAACAAGTAAACCTTAGAATTTGTTTCTTTGATTTTCATCTCTTCTTTTTATCCACTAAACTCAACAATTTATGGTAGAATCAAATGATGCTCTTGTTATCTGTTTCGGAAAAAAAATAGACTGTCACAGTATGCGGAACAAATTAATTCTAGCTCAGTGGGGACATGATATTTACTCAGAAAAAACACAAGTATATAGCAATATTGGCATCAGTATGGGGCTGAAATATACTGGGAAAAATATATTTCAATATTTTTCCCTTTTATAGTATATATCACGTTATTCTGGGGAAATGTTTGATTAAATGATCATGTGTCTTTTCATGTGCAACAATTTAAATGGGATCAAATTACCAATATTTCATATTTTCATAAATCCACTAGTTTTTCTATTGCACACTGCAGTCATCTACCTGCAGCTGTGTTGACACACACCAACAAGCAGTAGGAGAGTGATCCAACCTATTTCATTTCAAATAAACTTATGGCTTGCAATACCATTAACAAAAGCATACGTCATTTAATATTTCCCATGAAGTATCCTAGCCCTGATTAGTGAATTCTCCATTTATTTAATTTCTAATGGATCACCATGTTGCACTGCTGTGTGTCTGTGCTAAATATGATCAAAATAAGGCTAAAGAAGAGAAAAAAACATCCCAAAACATGTGTATTTTGAGTCATGTGGCAGAATTGCATGTCCTGTACATGACTATTATGCTTGCTCGCATTGCAATTGTGATGTAAAATGATATATTATTCAGCCCTACATCAGTATCACCTAAAACAAGTATGGAAATATTGGCATATCATTTGCAAAGGTTGAACATCTTACATCCCTACATTTAAGCCATTGTCTGCCGAAGCATATATCATGCAAATGATACAACACATTCCTCATGGAATGATGTTAGGTCTTCGTAAAGACAAAGATAATGGTCTTGACCGCTCTTTCTGCAACAAACATACATTATGGACTGATCCTGCACAAAGAAAGACTGACTGACCATTTGACTGAGTGTGAAGCACAATGTACAACATGAAAGAGTTGTCTTAATCTAAATGTTTACACATAGTGCATTTTTCTCTGTGTATTTAAATCAAACAGTTTTTAAAGATTTCTAAAAATTCAGAGTCAGAAAATCAAGCTAGTCAGTTAGAGAAATGTTGAAGGGATGCATAATATATCACCACAGTAACAGTTTCACCAGATAGTGGCTTACAGGTCACATATTATCCAAAAAACACACTTGAATAGTTTTAAAACAAAATAAAAGAGAGTTTAACATTGGTATCTGCACCTTTTATAAAAATCTGTCTTTGACAAATAATATAGGATGAGTTGATGTCAGTTGTAGCAGTTTGTCTGTGCAGCATCAAGCACACCAAAATGCTGTTTTATACCTGGCAGAAGAGAAAACTTCTTCACAACTCTTAAGTGTATGAATGATTAAATACAAGATTTGACATTGCAGGGGAATTACATTCAAATAAGACTTTAAAAAAAGAAAAAAAAGAGAGAAAAAGCCTTTGGTTTAACTTCAGCAACTAACTTTTACACTGAACTTCAGTATCAGCCATGGTCTGTTTGTAAACCTCAGAAACACGAGGAAAAATCCTTCCTCTCCCTCTGTTGTTTTCTCCTCATTTCAGAAAATACATGCTTAAACAATCAGATTTTTTTCTCCAATGATGTCATTAGAAGAGCTGTCACCTCCTCCAGATGTTTGTTCAGTCCACAGCCAGTTTCTATGGAAGAACGAGCAGGGCTTAAACAGAAGGGTTTATAGTCATGTCAGAAATCTAATATCTGAGTGGAATTTTAGCAAGAAACTAAAAACAATAACAAAAAAAATGGTATTGCTGCTTTTCTTGTTTTCTGTCTTTTTAAAAAAACAGTCTGTCAAAGTTAGAAGATCAGGCCAGGTCTAGTTAAGGAAAGAACAAGAGAATCTGTGATCTTGCATGAGAAAAAAATTCCATTAATCCATTACCTACACCACTTATCCCTTTCAGGGTTGTGGGTGCCGTAGCCTATCACCGCTGACATAGGGCTGGAGGCCGGGTACACACTGAACTGGTCATCAGCCAATCACAGGGCCACATAGAGGGGCGGATAACCATTCATGTCCACACTCATACCTAAGGGCAATTTGCAGTCACCAATTAACCTATTGAGCATGTTTGGTCTGTGGAAGGAAGCTGGAGTGCCTGGAGAGAACCCATGTATGCACAGGGGAGAAACAGAAAGGCCCTGACCAACAACGTTCTTGCTGTGAGGCATGCGTACTACCTGCTGCACCACCGTGTCTTCCTAGAAATATAATGAGAGATGAGAGAATGACTATTTTGCATTCACGATGCACTTCAGGAAAGAAGTCGAAATGTCAATAAAGAAGTTAAAATGTTGAAATAAAAAAGAGCTGGGGTATAATTTTGGATAAAAGTTGAAGTAAAATGATGAGAATGGTGTTGAAACACAATTTAAAGAAATACATCAAAAATTTCAAGACAAAAGTTGACGAGTCAAGAATACAGCGGAATACAGTGTTGGGGGAAAAAAAAAGTACATTTGAACTTCATTCTCATAATTTTGCTTTTTTCTAAATGCTCTGAATATGTTTTCTCCTGCCTGTCCTGTGTTGGAATTAGTTTGAATGAGTTTGAGAATGTCAGCAAAAAAGGAAACATTGTGCATCCCTACAATGTTTAAATGCCCTGATTTCTGCCTTATTTCTCATGTATGATTTGTTCCTCCTGTTCCCATAATAATGCGAGTTCACCCCCTGTAGGGTTAAAAAACTTAAATAGGGCTGGGATGTATTTATGTGCATAAAGCAACAATTCTAAAACACAAGTGGTCAGTTTGACACCTCGCTGCCTTTATTTAAAGTAAATAAAATATCTGTGAGATTAAACTTACAATTCCAGTGCAGCAGACAGTAGAAGGGCATCAATATTATTTCTTGAAAAGTTCCAAAAGTGTACCGCTGATAAACACGGCTCACCTACAGCAATGCCAATTAAAAGACCTCAAGATGGCGATTGCCTTGTTGTTAATATGAAAGCAGAAAAATGGAGGGTATTGTCATAATCTCAAAGGGTAAAAAATCAGCCCAGACCGCAGCTGCAGCATTTTCTGCGCTCTGCTAAGACTGGAGGATGCAAGAAAACACAGAGACAGAGAGGAGAGCAGGGAGACACCTGCTTTAACACTGAGAGCAAATTTATGTTCATTTAATGTCAATTAAGATGTCATTTTAACCACAAATACGCCCGGTAATGTGATAACTGTATTGTAGTGATGCATTCACGTTCAAATGTTAAAACCTCACTCAAGTTAATGCGCACACGCAGGCGCCACTTGTACGCTGCAAGAGGAGACATGATGTTAATTCTTATAAACGCAGACAAACGTGTGGCTTTAATTATCAGTCCAGACTCATTGCTGTGATAAGATGTGTTTCCGCAGGGTTAACCCGGCTGGCAACAAAGACCGAGTCCACGCTGAAAGGTGATGACAAGTCTGAGCATCGCTGCCTGCGCGAGCGGAGTCACCGGTAACATGAACGTTAGTCACTCAAAACTCTTTTACCGTCCGACTTACAACTTCGACACAACATTCACAACACAGACTACGTTAACTACCACATAGAAAGATCGTTTCAGTAACTTTTTAACGTTTCATTTCTCCGCCGTGTTAACTCCTGGAGCGGATAACGCCTCAGTGAGGCAAGTGTCTTGAAAGGATGCTACCGGTGTTGCCAGGGTTAGCTTAGCTGTTAGCATAGGCGACGCACATTAGAGTGGAAACACACATCTGAACACACGTTACAGAGAAAAGCCGAAAACTTTCACTACTAAACACGGAATATTAAACTCACCTTGTCGTCGGATTTCACCCTGCTCCCTTAAAATGGTGAAGAAGGATAATAGTTTTACTGCGCTCTCTAGTTTTGCTCTGTTAAAGTGATGATACAGAGACGAGAGGACAGTTCAGTAGGTAACAGTCCGGGTGTGTGTGTGTGTCTGTAGTCGCAGATTGAAGTGAACACTCTCCTCTGATTCACTCCAAGCTACTCAGAGCAGTGACGTCAGCTCAGGGCTGCTGTATGCAAAGTTTACTACTGACAGACTGAGCTGGTGAGATTTAAGAAGGACATCGATGTCACCTGCACTTTCTGCAACATACATCTGCCATCTGCTTTGGGCTTGGAGAAGCACTGGAATCCTATGGCAGGGCTTCTGTCGTTTCATCTGGGTCAATGTTTATGACAAATTTGTGCTTTGCCTAAAAAATGTACTATTTGGATTTACAATGTGTGAAAACTTGAAAATGAATATTATCTTTGCAACCTGATTGTACTGTTGGCTAAGTTTTGTACTCTAAATGCAAGGCTCTAAATACTCAACTTGCTTTTTGTACCTTTAAAAAAGAACTAGAACTTTACTTTAAAACATTGTCTAACTCTTGCAAGCAAAAAGCTGTGAAAACTGCAAATTTGTGCTCCAAATTTAAAGTATTTACAGAACTTGAGTACCTATAAATGCACATACATATACTTGTATTTCTTTTTTAATGAATGTTTTACATTCTATTATCAATCTTTGCTCAACCAATATAAACCCCTGGCGCTGTATATTTCTGTATCTGTTTAAAATATCTGTCTGATTTCATGTGGTCTGTTGTTTGTAAAAAACTAATCTAAATGAATAAAGATGATTAAAAAAAAGTTTACCACTGAGGGAGCAGTCTGCAGAGCAAGAGCACACCAGGTGAGGGCACTTAGAGGTGCAAAGACCCCTCTCTCCCTAAAACGCAACAAATGTTTTCACTGAGTGTAAGATTTTTATAAACAATTTTAAGAAGTATGGTGGCACTACGGTGCAAAATATAACAACAAATAGGAGAACACAACAACAAATTCAAAATAACAAACATAACACAACAAAGAAACATACAGAAACTCAATAAATAAGAAAGTATAGAAATAAAACCACAGACCTCACAAAAAATCAGACACACAGAAAAGTGCAACAACAAATACCAAAACAACAAATAAAAACACAACAAAAAGAGAACAAATCTTTAAATAATGATCACGATGAAAAATAAATTAAAAAGCACCCCTTCAAAAATACAAAACATGGTAGTATAAAGAAATCCAATAAGCAATAAAGTATAGAAATAAATCCCGAAACCTAACAACAAAGAAACACAAGTACTGACAAAAACCACAACAACAAATAGAGAACAAATTATGAATTAATAATCACAATAAAAATCAAAATACAACAGCAAAATGAAACAGGATAGTTGCATGAGAAAATACAGAATATCATCAAGACATCACAACATCATATGAAAAATACCACAAACAAATCAAAAATACAACTACAAATAAGAAAACACATCAATAAATGACTGAAATGAAGACAAATACAAAACATGAGTCATGAGAGAATGTAAAGAGAAATCAAAAAACAAAACAACAAATAAACAATGCCATTAGGAAACACAGCAAACACTAATTATAAACAAATCATTAAAGACACAATTAAAAAAACACAACACAAGAAAGACAACTTATTTAAATCCAAAATCAAAACAGTAATTTAAAAACACATTTAGAAATAAGATTTTTATTAAAAATAATAATACAAATAATACAAAGAGCACTAAGGTTCAAAATACACCATTTAAAGGGAAACACAATGACAATTACAATTTAACCCCAAACAAGCAAACAAAAAATATATGAAGACACATTCAAAAACATAACAAATAAAAATATAACAAATAAGAACACAGAGAAAGGGAGGACAAAAATTGACAACAAATCAAAAATACCATTATGTAACAACAAGAAAACATAAAACAGAAAACACACACTAAAATCCCCACAACAAATAAGAAAACAAATGAAAAATCCTATGAGCAAATTAAATCACACAACAATCAATAAAAATGTATAAAGATATGTATAGAAAAAAAACAAGTCATAGAAAAAACACAATGATAATTCCATTAACAAATCAACAAATAAAAACACACTCAGAAAACAAAAAACAAATACAAAAGCACAACAAATTAGAAACACAACAGCATGGGAAAAATGACAATTAAGATCCTAAAAACAAAACATAAAAAAAAACAATTAAGTAAATGTTTTCCTATTCTAAGGTAGGCTTGTATTGATGAAAATGAAAATTGCAATTAAAAATGGATGACTGAAGTGCACAAGGGAATCTGCACATACACTGAAGAAATAATTTTATGTTGGTCAGGGACTATAAGCAGCCCTTTTTTTTAATGACCAGCAATGTGTACATATTTTTTCTTTTATCATCAAACAAAGACAAAATTAACCTGTTGTATACAGGTAATGCAGGTGTATACAGACATACAAATAGTCTACATTTCTTACATGTTTATATATTTCCATTTATATCCATAGTTGTCTGTACTTATCTGTGCATGATTTATGAGAAAAGTTTCGGTTTTAAGTTTTTTTTTTTTTTTTTTAAAGGCCACGCCAATCTTTCATGTATAAGTACAACTTTATTCTAGTCCTGCACTTCTCAATTTGTTTTCTGTAATTTCTGTTTTTGTATTCAATTTCAATCTTGATTTGCATATTTTCTTCAGCTACTTAAAATGTATGTTTACCATTCCACTTATGCTCTTTGAAACAAATTGAATCAAACTCAAATAGTGTGTATATATACATTTATAGAGATGGCTTGTGATGACTAGTCAAGACCCACAAAAAAATCCCACAAACAAATCAAAAATACAACTACAAATAAGAAAACACATCAATAAATGACAAAAATGAAGACAAATACAAAACATGAGTCATGAGGGAATGTAATGAGAAATCCAAAAACAAAACAACAAATAAACAATTAAATTAGGAAGGGAATTTTCTGGAAAGCAGGGGTGATTCACTCAAAAAGTATATAAGGGTCAGGCAATAGGAAAAAAGGAGGAATATATTTTTTCATTATGCTCTTTGAGAAAAAAAAAAATCAAATTGTCAAGAAAAAAGTCCAAATACAAGAATAAATTTAACATTAAAAGGCAGTTATTTTCTTGGTACTGTATTTCAACATTATTTTCATGACTTTTGATTAAACTTTATTCGTGCAACTTTATTCCCAAAGTACACCATGAAAAAAAAATTCCCTCCCCACATTATTGTTTTTTACATTTTTGACTCCAATACTCTTCTGCAGATATCTTATTTTTCTGAGCAAGAATTGTTTCCCTCGTGATATTTTGATCAACAAGAATAATGACCACATATTTTAACTTTGGCTCACACCACAAAATGTTTTGTTGGAAAAAGTAAGGTGGAATGCACTATTTCTGTAAAACTACGACGTAATTATTCCAAAGTTATTATGTGCACACAAGTTTTCATCATGCTATCTGAATATAAAATGAGGACATCTGCAAAACTTTGGACATGTTTTGGGATATGTCCGTGTGCATCTAAAATATCCAGTTGATCAGGTATATTTAGGAGTAAAAGGGTGTATAAACTTTAAGGTGAGTGAAAAAGGTGTATAATTAATTAATTTGGAAAATCTCTTTCTATTTAAAAAGATAAAATGGATTTCAGGACCTGCCTCTGCACTTTTTACCACGGTTCTCTGTACATGAGGTCCAGCTAATTGGAAACAGTAATTAAAGCACACTGGTCTGTTCTGAATTAAAGATGTGGATAAAAAAGTCCTTGATCAGCATTTGTGATTAAAAACAGCTTTATATGCTTTCTCACCTTCCCCGGTGCTCATTGATTTTTCCTGTTCAGCCCACTGGAGCTCCTGGCTGCCAGGACTCAGTGAAACACACGTCCGGCTGGGTGAGTACACATGGTGAGAGAGAGAGAGGAAAAGTGATTTGATAAATTCATCTGGCGAGCCACAGGATACCTTGATTTTAATTGTATAGGACAATCCTCATTAGAGAGATGAGCAACGACAGCGATCAGAGAAGCTGCAAATTTAAAACCTTTTTCATTGCGGCTGTGTTTTCTCACATTGTTCAATCAAAATGTCAGCTCACCTTGGACATTTGACACATAATAAGTCGCAGTCGATGGCTGCAATGCAGCAGCATGCTGGGGGAAGGGCACACAGTCTGTCCCCTTTACAGGGATTTTTAAAGAGTCTTGATTAGAAAGTATAATGAGATACCAAAGACACAGCAAAGATGATCTCTCAGGAGACTGATGGAAAACAAATTAAGATGCTGCATTTGTTTTTAAATTATTATTTTTCTATCAGTCTTCAGAAAGCTCACTATACCCTAAAGGCACAGGACTCACTGTCATTGATTTTTTTTTTCTTTTGGGTGACATATTTAATTGTTCAGATTTTAATCATGTCAGCACACAGTGCTCTGATCCCTTTAACACTTAAGCCTTCCAGCCATGCACATGCGTTTGATTTAGAAAATGGCACAGTGTGTGAGCTGAAAACTGTATAATACTTTCATCCCCCAAGTTTGCATCCATGTGTATGACTTTGTGTTGAGGCCTGTTGACACTCAGTACTCAGACACATGGTTTAAGGCCATTCTAAGGAGGGCAGAACTTCTATGGACCAGAAATGATATAGAAATGATAAAATAATAAATGGACATTAGCTTATATAGCATTTTTTTTAGTCTCTTTGACTACCAAAGCAGCTTTACACTGAAGGTCACATCTACCAATTCACTTTCACATTCTCTAACTGATGTTTCAGAGTTTCTATGTATGTAGTCTATCAGGATTACCTAACACATTCACACCCTTTAATACCCGTTTACACACCACTGATGCAGTATAATATATTGATGTTTTACAGCTGAATCGTAATAGGAGATGTGTGTTGTAATGTGGCTCTGATTTACTGCCAACACATTCTGTGCATGGTCAAGCACCTGGTTGTATTAAATTGTACAAACTTTGGTTCACTTATATTAACAAAAACAATGAAGCACACTTGGAAGAAGGGAATTTAAAGAATGTGCACGCAGGTCCAATTGATTTTATCGATTAAAGCAATTGAAATTCTTGTTTGTTTTGCACAGCAATGTATCCATTTTTTTTTTTGTAGGCTCTGGGGGGTTCAAAGTTTGGGGACCGCTGTTCTGGAGTATGGAATCGAGGGACAAAGAGTTGTGGACACAAATGGGGGCTCAAGCCAGATTTCAACCCAGATCACCTGCAATGAGAACAGTATCCTCAGTATATGGGATGTAGACATAACCACTGTGCTGTCATTACTCCTGTCATAAAGATTTTTAAGAGGTAACTGTTACTTTTTGGTCATTTTGGATCCATGCCCCTTAATTTGAGGGGTAACAAGTGAATTTAATATCTTTGCACAAGACCTCTCTGAACATCATCCCAGAAAAGTTAAGGTGCAGGGCACCAGAATTTTAAACTTTGATAAGTTCTTCGAGTAAATCTATACTGATACCTGTTTGACGTCATGGCAACAAGAAAATAAGTGACAGACACCTGGTTTGCACAATTTTCATTTACAGTAAATTGTCAAGATTGTCTTGATTAATAATTTAATAACTTAATAACATTAGAAAAATTTAATTATATTGAGGTTGTCAAAATCTTAATTAAATCTTTAAACAATCCAACAACCAATGTCTAGATGAAGTCAGGTTAAATATTAATTTGATGCATTATAATCAGTACTGTTAACAGTCTTGTGTTGAATATATATCATTTAAAAATGTATAAATATATCTTGCAAACTACATAAAACTCAAAACATAAAAACTAGGCATCAGACTTCCAGCACTGTGCTCTATTGTCAACTAGATCTGAACAGTCATGCTTGGTCTTGTTAATTTCCGTGTAGCCCCTTTTTGGGCTGAATAAATGCCGGGCTCAGGGAGTGTGTCCCATCTGGGGGAGGTGGCATGTCCCTTAACGACATCATTGGGGGAAATAGTTCAAACGGACTGTCTGAACAAACTTTTGTAAAAGCTGGAGAAAGCAACAGAGGAATGTTTTCTTTGTTTTGTTGACCTACTTACAAGCATGTTGGCATTGGTTTGTGCATGTGTCCTGCAGTTTAGTTTTAAATGTATTTCTTTTGAAAATTACATAAAGTGCAAATTTTAGTCTAAAAATAGATCATGTAACATAATGCAGTAAAAAAACGAGTCACAAACAAGCACACAGGACAGTTTAGAGTTGCTGAAGAGTTTATCTGACTGTAGACAGACGCAGGCTAATGCTACCCACTGACTCCCAGTGTTTGAGCTAAGCTAATTAGTGGTGGGCGAGCTCTGCCCATCTCTTCCTTGTTACTGGATGCACAGTTGAAAAAATTGTGTCTATCTGCTTGTCATGGACTCAGGAGTGAGGCAAGACACAAAAACAAAAAAAATGTTAGCGTATCCCTTTAAGAATAAATTTTTTGAGGCTAACCCATGCTTGCATGCCTGAAATTTAAATCAAATAGAGACTGAATTTTCTCTATACTTCATCACAGGTCACTATTATATATTTAAATGTTCAGGAATAAATATTCACTGTTTCTTTCTTTTTGCACGAGCTGAGCACTTAAGTATAACCTCACTACAGATGATTTAACCTTATTTTATAAATCTGACTCTCAAGTTTCTATTTATTTTCTCAGAAAAGTATCGGACTAATTTCATTTTAATTGCTAATATGGCATTATAAGAGAGAAGCAATTTAGAGACCAAAAGGCTGTCAACAGATTCTTTTCCTGAGCAATGTGAAGCAGGGAAAAATAATCACACACTTGATGCTATCCAAAATGCCCATATGAGGACCAGTTTATTAAAATAAATTAATAAATAAATAAATACTTACCGGACTTAAGTTAAATAAGTGCCTCCTGTAGTCTGGCTGCAGTCCCCTGGTGGGCCTCTGAGGTACTGCAGGTGAGCTGTGAGAAGTCTACATAATATTATTAACAATCAAACTTAAATATATTTTTGTATTTCTAAAAGTCCCTGAGATAACAAAATCCACAGATTTAACCAACATACGCTGCCTGGCCAAAAAAAAAGTCGCCACCTGGATTTAACTAAGCAAATAGGTACGAGCCTCCTATTGGATAATTACTGCACTGGCCATTATCTTTCAGCTGGCAACAAGTTATTAAACCCCAGCTGATGCAATGAGTAGCTTCTCATTTCTTAAACAACCATGTCGAAAGACACATCCTGTGCTCATGGAAAAGATGTTAGTCTGTTTAAGAAGGGTCAAATCATTTGCATGCATCAAGAAGAGAAAACATCCAAGGAGATTGCAGAAACTACTAAAATTGGATTAAGAACTGTCCTGGAGGAAGGTCATGTGGTCTGATGAGTCCAGATTTACCCTGTTCCAGAGCGATGGGAGCATCAGGGTAAGAAGAGAGGTAGGTGAAGTTATGCACCCATCATGCCTTGTGCCTGCTGTACAAGCCTGTGGGGGCAGTGCTATGATCTGGGGTTGCTGCAGTTGGTCAGGTCTAGGTTCAGCAACATTATGTGCCCAAAGAATGAGGTCAGCTGACTACGTGAATGTACTGAATGACCAGGTTATTCCATCAATGGATTTTTTCTTTCCTAATGACACAGGCATATTCCAAGATGACAATGCCAGGATTCATTGGGCTCAAATTGTGAAAGAGTGGTTCAGGTAGCATGAGACATTTTCACACATGGATTGGCCACCACAGAGTCCAGACCTTAACCTCATAGAGAATCTTTGGGATGTGCTGGAGAAGGCTTTGCGCAGTGGTCAGACTCTCCCATCATCAATACAAGATTTTGGTGAAAAAATTAATGCAACACTGGATGGAAATAAATTTTGTGACATTGCAGAAGCTTACTGAAACAATGCCACAACGAATGCATGCTGTAATCAAAGCCAAAGGTGGTCCAACAATTTATCAGTGTGTGACCTTTTTTGTGGTGTCGACTTTTTTTTGGCCAGGCAGTGTACCTCCAGATCAACTTCACTGTTTCATCAGACATACAGAAACAGAAGTTGACTTGCTACATAGGGACTTTTCATGGATTGCAGTTTAGCAAACAGCTAAATTAAGTTTTCTGTGTATAAAAAGATATGTTGGTAAATATTTCAGTGTTAAGGTTCTGTTTGGATTTTGGTGTGCTCCAGAGGAATTTCGGGTTTCACAAATGGCCGCAGCATACATAAGTCTGGGAAATGCCTGAGTAATTGTATCGGCAGCACACAGTGTTACTTGGTACAAAATTCATTACATTAAATGAGTCTTTGATTCTCATTATTAGACTTAATAATCTGCCCATTTTAAAAATAACAAAGTGAATTATAATCATTTGCAGATATTTATATGATCTGTAAATAAGGTGCTGTACACATCAGTGATGTATGTTTAAGACCTGTTAATCACTTCTCAACGCCAAACTGTGGTCCATGATTTAAACAGAAAATGCAGGTCTAGTGCTTGAATGCATACTTCAAGTTTCCAAATCATCACTGATTTCTCCCAAGTGTTGAACTTAAATTAGACTATAACTTTAAGAAAGCTACTGTTAATTATCTCCAAATGCAAACAGCTCATGTGTGGCATTAGCTTTTAGGTTAGGCTGTATTATCAAATGTGGTTAACTTTACTGAGTTTCTTCAAACATTAGTAGCTTTTTGGTCTGCATTTCCTCTTTCAAGTGAAGAAATTGTGAACTGAATTGGTTGATCAAGAAATATTTAGTCTCAAATTGATAATCTTACATTTTCTAAGCCTCTGATAAATACAGCACAATCCTTTGACTAAGGAAGGAATTAAACAGAAATGCAATACATTGTCCCACCTTGTGGCCAAACCTAGAAATGCTCTGAAATATTCAGAGGAAACACTGATTGTTTCCGTTCTGTACTGAAAATCTACGTCAATAAATCTCACCCAAAAAAACCCAGATACTTCCTGACCATTAAAACCTAAAATATGTAAAAATGCGTGCACAAAGAGGCGAAGTGTGAGCACAAAGAGAACCAGGATTTAAAGAGGACTGTCAAATGATGACAGTCTTTTTTCAGTCTATAAATAAAAGGGCATAATGGGAAGGATTTCCTCCTGACTTCTTTCAGTTCTGTTTTTATCTAAAGCTCATGCTGAGCTGTGGACAGACCCACTGGACACTTGGAGGGATTGACACATCTCATATGACAGTGATTTAGATCTCCTCTCACAGCTAATTAGACTCTATCCCCAATTTTGGTGTCCTAATTCATCCTTTTCTCTTCAATTATGGATCGACATATATATTTAGCAGAGATGTTCTATATAGATCAGAGTGAATGGGCAGAAATAGTTACCCTTTACCTCCAGCTGACTGACAAGGCCCTTTTAGCAATATTATATTCTACTGTAAAATGAAAATTCTGAGTCAGTCTAATACAATACAGTCAAACACACTTTATTTTAAAAGCATGAGGGGGTTCAGATTCTACAAAACTATTCATACATATTGCACAAAAAGCATTCATGCTGGTTAGCATGCATACCAGTATTCAAATGGCTATTTGAAGTTACAAATCATTTTGTCATACCGCATTATGCACATCACACAGCCAAATACGGATTGTTCTCAGAATCACTTTAGGATTTATTATTAAAAACATGACACCTTCAAAAATATAGCTCTGATAATGGCAGGACTCATTTTCAAGTGAAACTTTGTCATCCCCTAAATACACAAATCTTTTTGAGCTGTCGATGCAGGACAGACTGAATGTTAATGCAGCTTATATTCATCTTGGCCATCTTCAAAATGTCCTGTAAGGCAGTGGTTCTCAATTGGTGAAACTGAAACTGTTTTAGTATTGTGTGACTGGAAAAAATAGATAGTCATTTATGTTTAATTCTTGTCAAGGTAGATTTTTGTCATGGGTGGGGAGCATGGAAACTGTAAGTGAAATAAAGAGTTTCTTCTTTTGGTTAAATGCTGACTACTGTACATGCGCTGAAAAGACATATTTCAAAAAACAGACACTGCTGAACAAGTCTTCACATGCATGTCTTGTCTTGCCTTTTTGTTCCATCATATTTTTTGTTCCATCCAAGGTCTTATGGCAAAATGTGTAATCTATTAACTTTGGATCAATAAAAAGTCCTGAAAAGTTGGGCCCTGATTTCTTCTAGAGGAGGTAGTGATGGGTCCTGAGGCTTGGCCTACAATAAGGAATGGCAACAGATTAATAACTGGCATGACTTGACATAATCTGGTTTTTATGTCTTATCTTTGGTTAGTCTTTCACCTAGGGCACACGAACAACTGAAGCCTGGTGCAGAGACAACAACTAAATAAATTGTGATAATACAGGCAAAATAAGTGAAGGATGGTTTTTCATTTACTATGCAATTCTATCTCACTTTTCATATTCAAGATGTAACCACAACACATATTTACAAAATGTTTGTAATACTTGGCATAGGATACAGTTTTGAACTATTTCTAAATTCCTATAAACATCAATAAAAATTCCAAATATCTGTCTTACCTTATTTTTCAGAGTAAATATTAATAGAACTTTCAATTTTGAGGTTTTATAAGCACAAATTAATGCCAAACTTCACTTGCACTTCTTTTCCTGAGCTACAAACACTGAACATTAATATGGCAAAAACAGAGAGAGCCTTCTGCTGGGTGAGAAAAGGATATCACATTACACATTTTTGGCTAATTGATTTCTATCTGCCATATTTGTAATCTCTATGTAATTATATTGCATAAATGATGACGCACAAAAACAAAAATATTCAAACTAGGCTTCCACATTAATAAAGCTATTTACATATGCCCTTGGGTTTGAAAAATTTGCTTTTCGAGTAATGCTTAAAGGGACAGTACACTCATTTTTACATAAAAAGGTCCTTTTACTCATAACTGTTGTATGTTATCCAGTTATAAAACATTGTCTGTATGTATGTATGTATGTGCATATATATGTATAAAATCAAAGTTGATTGTTGAAGCAGGAAAAATGGGCAGGCATAATAATTTTAACGAGTTTGACGAGGGCCAAATTGTGATGGCTAGATGACTGAGGCAGAGAATCTCCCAAACTGCAGCTCTCGTTGGGTGTTCCTGGTCTACAGTGGTCCAATGAAAGAACAGCGGTAAACCAGAAACAGGGTCATGGCCTGCCAAGGCTCACTGACGCATAGGAGGAGTGAAGACTGGCCCGTGAGGTCCAAGATATTCCTTTCTTAGTCCCACAGGGGGAAATTCCAAGACAACAGATGAGCTACTGTTGTTCAGATTGCTGAAGAATTAATACTGGTTCTGATAGAAAGGTGTCAGAATACACAGTGTGTCACAGTTCGCTGCGTAAAAAAGGGACAACACTATATTAGGAGGCAGGTGGTCATAATGGTATGCCTGATCTCATATACACACTAGTAATTCTTGTTTTATAAATCAGGACTCATGCAACAAGACTTATCAGTCTTTGCATTTGATACGGATTTATATTAATTTTCCCCCTTTTAGTCTCTCTACCCTTTTGTTGCCATCGAGAGTTACTTTTAATAAACAACAACATAAAGTCATCCAGGACAGTGCAGAAGGAAATAAAGTAACTGAAGCAAATCTCTCATTGTGTGTAGATTGGGTTGCAGATGAAAATGCACCAATTATAAAAGTTACGGATGATTACTCATCAGAACAGATGACAAAAACCAGCAGAAATAGACTAAGCTAGTATTTCAGTGAGCACAGGGTCAGTTTTCTTACTATCACACATGGTCATTATGAGCTATATGGTGAACCTCAAACTACTTCTGTATCTGTTTTAAAGATTGAGCCCATCTGTGTAAGAACACTCAGTGAAGGGGGCCTGTGGCTTCCTGTCAATGAGAGTGGGGCTGTTCTCCTACGGCATGCTGTCAGTCTCCTCAGCCTCCACCAGGCATGACTGGTCTGTGTCCAGGACTCGGAACGGAGGGTGGTACTCGAACGCGGTCACAATAGTGGAGCCGAGACTGTGCTTCTGATGCAGGAACCAAACAACCACAGAGACTCCCACGATAGCCACCACGCTGAGAATGACCAGAGCAGACAGTAGCGGGCTGGACTCTGAGGGAGGACAAGTAACAATATGAGGAAGCTCAACACTATAAACATGTAATCACACAGGAATACGTAAAGAAGCTGTGAACAAAAAACACTCAAAGGTTGACCTACTTTGTTTGACTTCCTCTGCCTCTGAAAGAAAGAAAAACACAGTGAGGCTTGAGAAAAACAACCTGAGCCATATGTATGAAGACATATTTACAAGGGATGCAACAATATGGTTTGGCTATAAAGTCATAAAGTGACCTGATCAACAGGTATGACAGACTACACCGCTGTCTACACACCACAGCTGGTGTGATGACACTCCTCTGTCTCATACAGCTTCACGGCTCTTTGCTTTGCTGTTTGGTTTGTTTACATCTACGACTGCTGCACATGCAAAGTGCATCTTGCCAATAGCCATAAACTTTTCTGATATGATGGAAAAAATAATGAGAGGCAGCAAATCAGACAAGCAAGACTTTCTGTTTGGATGTTGTCAGGTAGCCCAGACAGGATCTTAATCTTGTTTACTTTGACACACTACACAAGAAGAAATGACCAATTCTCAGGGCAGAAACCCTATAATTGTCAGGTCTACTACATTAAACTGTGTTTTCTGACCACAGCAGTAACCCATGGTTGATAAATACCTCTGTCTTTTGGTCATGGTTTTTGGGTTCAAACAGCCCAGCCCTTGGAGTGTTTTCAGTCTGTTTATTGTTTGTTTTGGTATCCCCTGCTTGGGAAATTACACCGGAAATCAAGATGCTATAAAACGCACTACGTTTTTTTTTTATTCCATTCAAAATATCATTTCTTTTGTGATAAAGTTTTCCCTAATCCTGCAACTCACAGATGTTAGATATTTTTCACACTGCAGTAAAAAAAAAAAAGTAAAAACTTCCATTTTCTAGTTTCACAACAGAAAATGTTTTTTTCCCTTTTCCTTGAAGTTACATTTGAACACATCATGATGACTTTTTCTATTCCACTCACTGTCATGATGTTCCTGCAAAACTGCTCGGTAAGTTTTTGACTTTATTTTCCATTTTGTCAATTTCAACACAGATTTCAACAATGAACTAAAATGTAACAAGTACGATTTATGATAAAGTTTGGGTGAGTTTTTCATTGACAATTTAAGCAGAAGATGAGGATAATTGTTTGCAGCTGAAGCTAACATCATGAGTGTATTTGCTACTCACACTAGCAGTGGAGTTTTTTCAAGCAATTTTTCAAGCTGACTCTTTAAAGTCTCTTGAAAAAATAGTCTCACTTGGTTTAACTTGATGCACAATACTGATGTGCTCGGAGCTTGAGTGCACTTTGCGAGGACTAATGTGTGCTTAATCATCAGTGGTGTTATAAAATGACACTATATCACAGGGCCTACAAGACTCAATGACAGTATGGTTAAGAGCAAACTTTAATAACTGCTCTAAAAAACGCAGGACAACCTCCTTTGAAAAGTGGCAGTGCTTTTTTATACTGCTGCTTCTTCTCATGGCTCCCTATATTGAAGTGATGTATGATACATTGTGTCAGCTTTAGCAAATATAGATTGGGTATTTCTTTGTGGGACTGGGTTACTTAGTCCTGGCTAACTGACTCAGCGGCACAAACAAAGGAGAGTCAATATGGAGGCTAGCTATACATAAAGCAAAAGGCAACAGTTTATGTACTGAAGCCTGAATGCCATGCCATGTAAATATAATACTTAGAATTGTTGCATCCCAAGAATTAATAAGAATCCTTTAAATGGTCATATTTTAAATAATAAAACAGAATTTATAAATATATATAAAGTTGATTGATTCTGATCTTACTCTGATTTGTCTCACAAATCACTCCATTCTCTAAATCATCCAGGCAGCTGACGTTTTCCCACTTTCCTGTTTTGCTGTTCAAAGCCACACATGTATCCACGGGCACCAGGTCTGATGGAGTAGAGCTGTCCTCCCAGTTAGTAAACTGCACCGGGCTGTCACCAAACCACTTCATGTCTTCACCTGACAGGAGACAAAGCAGGTGCCGCATCAATATTCAAGCATGACAGACAGCAAGGACAACAGGTAATGTCAACGGTGGGATGCTGAAAATAATTCCTTACTCACAATTTTTCCCAGGATAAGACATGTTTTCATCACAATGACTGTGACAAAAGTCTAGACACGGCTCAGCAACGTGTGATTAAATGACTTCACACTGTCATACGATTTGTAATAGCTGGGGCTAAACATTTATATATATATTCATTTAAACAAGCTGATTTCACTGCCAATTTGACTTTCTGCATCAGTTTTTCACAACTCCTCATGAATGAATAAAAGGGAGAAAGGCAAAAAAAATGCAAATAAAAGAAGGCAACTACAGTAGTAGCATAATGACAAACAGCTTAAGAAAAGACTGAAAACTAATTTAATTTAAAATATAATAATTAAACCTGCTTTAACCTTTCAAATACATTAGCATTTTACTGTTCATCACATATCATAATGTGTGATTACACTATTGTCATATAATGTATGAGTTTTTGCAGGATTTCTTCCTGAAGTCTACCTTTCGTGTTTGACATGTCGCATATCCTATTATATAGCACCATACTGTTATATTGTATTGTGAGTAAAACTGCAATGCAATAACCTCTATTTTTTTTCCAGTCAGTCACATATTAACACATTGATAACAATTATAACAAACAAACATCTGAGATCCAACACACAGAGGAGCTGTTCAATTTAAAGTCCAATTCATGGCTTTTTCAGCCACACAAAAAGAAAAAATTTAATGCCAATTTTGCGCCGCCTTACTTATGCTAGGCTGGCAAATCAATGAATGATCTTGGAATCTTCACTGATGTCAATGATGTCAATGTCAATGTCAGTGGGAAATCACAGATATAATGACCACTTTATTTAACTGACATTTCTCTGAATGCACACGTTAGATAATTCAGCCAGACTGCAGGACTAACCATGTGGAAATTATCAAAACTAGTTTACAAAAGAAGATTGTACAGACTGGGTGGCATGTTGGTGTAGCAGGTTAGTGTGTGTGCCCTACAGCGAGAAGATTGCTAGTTTGACTTCCCATGTTGACCCGAGTCTTTCTTTTTGGAGTTTGCAAGTTCTCCATGTGCCTGCATGGCTTTTCTCCCACAGACTAAAAACATACTTGTTAGGTTAACTGGTGACTTTATATTGCCCTCAGGTATGAGTGTGAGCGTGAATGGTAGTCTGTCTCTCTATGTGACCCTGTGATTGGCTGGCGACCTGGCCAGGGTGTACCCCTGCCTCTCGCCCAGTATAGGCTGAGAGAGGCTCCAGCCCCCTGTAACCCCGAAAGGGAAAAGGGATTGAGACCAAGGATTGATGAATGGATTCTGCAGACTCAAGATCTCACTAAAACCCACATAGGAAGGTAAAAGGTGAAAGTTTCAAAGTATAATTTACATTTGGACAACATTTGGTTTAGTAGCAAAAAAATCCCCAGAGAGACCAGTTTTTCAATTTTGTTTCAATCTTTATCAATCAATCTTTATTTGTTAAGCACATCATAACAAATGTTATCTCAAGAGACTATACAAAAGAGTAGGTCAATGCCACACTCTTCTCCTTTCTTTAAATATTTCATTGAGTTTTATTCTATTGTTATTCATTTAAGTAATTTTTATTTTAAACCCAACATGAATCCACCTTGAGAACAGTGCCTTGCAACAATTAGCAACAGTTACAGTGGCAAGAAACAAAGAACATCTGCCAAGCAGCATGAATTTTTTGGCAGAACCAGACTTGAGTTAAACAGCCATCAACCGAAGCCGCATTGGGGGTGTGAGTGGGCAAACCGATCAAAAAACAAAATAATCTGCTCCATCCTGTTGTTCTCTTGAAAGTGCTATCCATTTGTGTCTTTTTTTCTCAAATTAAACGTGGTCCAAACCTAAAATATACTTTAGTATCCTGACCATCAGCTGACTATCCTAACATGGGGTCCTGTCTTGCTGGCGTCCTGACCTGGAGTCATAAATGTCAAACATTTTCATATTTACAATTCAATATCTGGGAGGTTCTGACTAGAGTGGGAGCAGTGTATTGACTGTTTGTCACCACAGACTTCAGGTGCAAGCCTCAAATATGGTCACACCCCTTGGATTGTTGAGAAGGGCAAAATCAGGTTCAAATAAGTCACAAATTCCTCTGCTGACCAGTTTTAGGAGCTTGGAAATAAATAAAGACAATGAGGCGGGGAATTGTCACAAGAACAATCAAATTACTAAAAGTAAAAAATAAATGGATATGAAAAATTATTAAGAAAAATAAGACTTTTAATGGTCACCTATGCAAAATATATTTCTAATAAGTGCCCATTGCCAGTCTACAAAGCCTCAAGCATGGGAAATATCCCTCTTTTCCCAATTTTGCCAACTCCAAATTTAAAAAAATATGCTCAAACAGTACATTTGAAAAATGTTCCTCTTATGTCACTGGGCATATGCCCCCTATCCTCACATAGCAAACACTCCCTAGGCAAGGTGTTTATTTGGTCCACAGGCAGCTCCAATAGAAGGATCATGTCTGGGCATATGCAGCTACAGTAAACATGAGAGCACAGCCCTTGAAAGCTCCACACCTACTTTAAAAGAGGGGTGTGGTCAGACACAGCCCATAAGATTTTACGCTAAAACAGCCTGTTCTAAGCAGGACTGAAACAAAGGGCTTATAGACATGCCAAAATCCAACATCTGAATGGGTTTTTAGACATGAAACTTTGAAAACATGTTCCAGGGACATCTGTGACCAGTGTAAATTTGTTGAAAAGGAGTAAAGTGTGTGACCTTTGGGACATTTTGCAGCCTAAACTTTAAAGAAATTCTTCTTCAAGTCTATCTAAAGACTTAACTGCTGGTCTACTCTAACCCTGATCACATTATGATCAGTAAAAACTTTTACTACAAAACTTTCTAGTAACCCCCCCACCCAGCCACCTCTTTTAAAAACGATTAGATCTATCAAAATAGTTGCTTAAAAGTGAAAAAATGTCCTGTTTGATCTCCATTGAGGATTTGATATAATCTTATGGAAGCATGTTCCCTTGGTCCTCCGGTCACATGGTACTTACTGTTTGTGTCATAATACATTCCCAGCCACACGTTGACAAGGTCTTTCCACACCTCAGGGCTATATTTAATGACAAAGTCATTCTCCTCCGCGCTCTGGATGGTCAAAAGCTCTGTAAGGAAAGCAAAGCATTGTACGACAAGAAACTCAAACACAATCATGAGGAAACAATAACCTGAAAAAATATTTCAAAATACAGGGTCTCAGGTACCAAATCCTTGGCAGAGATTTTTTGCTCCTTCAAATGAGTAGATTTTAACTTTATCCTCATCTCCATGGACAAAGTGGTAACATCTGTCTCCAAATGGCACCCATGTGCGTCCATCTGCGGGGCAGTCTGAGAAACATAAGAGGACACGTTATTGTTATAAAGAGATTTAGCACATGACCTAGAGTGTCTAGATCCCTAAGAGTAGTGATTAGGAAAGTACTCAATGAAAAAAAAAAACAGCCCCTATCACCAGCATTCGTAAGATCCTGTAACTTCAATCAATCTGTTGATGTCCACTGATCATTTAGTATTTTAATCTTCAAAAGATCAACCGTTTGAAAAATGTTTGTATCTATTACAAAAGACAAATACTCACATTGCTTTAGTTAGCATGTCAAAATATGAGAGTTATAAATGTTTCAGAACAGCATAAAGTCATTACATCTAAGAGGGCCGGTCAACAATAGTTGGCATTCCTTCTGAAACAAATGCTTGATTTTCAAAAAGGGATAGTGGTTAGCTTTCTTAAATGATAAATTCATCATTTTATTGTAGTTTATTTTTCCAAAATACCATATACACAGCATTGACAGATTTGTACAGTAATAAACTAGAAAGCACTTGGAGAGCGCAAACCTCTGCCAAGGTAGCTCACACATAGCTGTTACATCTATAAGCAATAGTCCATGATAAAGTTACCAACATAATTTTATTCCTTGACCGTGAAAACCCAAACCTAGCACTCGGAATCATGTTGATATCATCATTAGTTAGACATTTATTGCTAATGGTTCTCTGGATCACCACCAAAATCTATTGATTTTTAAGTTTGACCATTAATAACATCTCCTGAAAAAACTTCAGCAAAATCTGTCCAGCAGTTTGGCAGAGGTAATAACTTAGTTTTAACATACTACTGCTGATTACTGCTTCTGTTCCTCTTTATCAATGCAGTTTTTGTTTTCTCTTTTCAGTTGCGTGGATACAGTTTGGATTTTTATGTCTTAATTTGTGGTTGGATTATACTCTCTCTGAGAAGTTTCTGTTTTCTCTCTTACTTTATTCTCACAACTCACAGAGCCTGTTCTTTGTACCCACCATGCAGCAGTGTTAAGGCAGCTTTGTGTTATGCTAATGTTCATACTTTACGAGAGGTGCATCTGTTTAGGTTCACATCAAGGTAATGCCAAGCAATTCAAGTTTCCGTATTGGGTTTTGGTTCAATAGAAATTAGTATGACAGCGAGACAGGGATGGTCAGCTTTGGTTACAAGGAGAGGTAGTTTTATCCTCACTGCCAGAGGGTCAAACTGTGACAGTGGTATGATATTCTCAATATAACAGAAAATAATTCTATATTCAACATCCATCCATTATCTATACCACTTATCGCCTCCAGGGCACTGAGGAGGTTTAACATACGGAACAATTATTTAGTCTGAATATCAACAGTTGTGTTTTTAAACTTGAAGGTGGCTAATGCTTCATTGAATGTGCTAAACACAGAATAAATTAATATTAAGGTTACTTTTTTAATTACATGGAGCAGAGTGCACCTCACATAGGCTATTTTCATAAATGAAAACTAAACACTGTTAAGTTTTTTAGAGGAACAGGGCTTAGCTGGGGGCAAAACAAGCCAGACACTTTGGCTAGTTCAGGCAAGCAAGTTGCTCTTGGCTTGCTCGCTCCTGCCAGTTTCAGAGGATAACAAGTGTGTTTTTGGACATTTGAGGTCACCTACTCTTCAGGACAGAGAGTGCTACTTAAAAAGAGAACACTGATGATTAGGGGAAGACTAGCAAATACCCCCCCCCAGGAATTTCCATAAACTACATTAGTTTTAGGCTTTTGAGGATAAAGTTGTCTGCTCTCTAATCCATGTAATCTCACAATGCTTTATCAATACAACCTCAATGACAACCTGTGGTTTATTTAGGTTCATCCAGCCTCCATTTGTTGAATAAATCTATGCCATCTACAATGTCGGAAAAAGAATAAAGGGAATTTACCCACAGCCATACAGGCTAGCAGCACTTTCTAACAGCTTTACTTATTAATTTAGTCTCAAAACATGCTATGAAACACAAAAATACAAAAAAGAAAAAAGAAAACACCACACACTTTATGCTTAATGGCATACTACTTAAGATTATGTCAATTTCTGGGCTTTTAATATGTTTTTATCTTTTTTAATGCATCCTATGAACATGTTTAGACTACAGCGCTACCTGTTAGCATGTTGTGGCAATTCATCTCAGTCTCCAGGACAGTAATACTCTATCAACTGCTTGTCATAATATCACAGTGATGAAAGCCAGAAACAGGTTGATTAGATAAACAGAAAGCCAACATTTATGTTTCATAGCTTAATCTGCCAAATGGTGGAAGAAAGGCCCTTAAAAGTGATATTCAATATTCCCGACAGATCTACTTACAAAGCATGGACAGCTTGCAGCAACAATTACAGTTCTTCAGTCGCTTTTTTTCCTGACAAAACATATACCAAAAATGGAAGACTATCATGTATTTAGTATTGTACTTTTCACATTGATGTTACAGATTTTGTTCTTTTTTTAGGGCTGGGAAATAAATCAATTTAATCAATTAATTAAATATTTTTGTTGCAGAAGATTTAAAAATTTAGAATTGAGATTTTTTTTCCCCTTCTGAGCTCCTGTAATTCACATACCTCCCCTGTGTTTCCTGACAACAGTGACACTACAACAAGTTGTAAAATGAAGCAATGTTTGAAGATCAATATACTGAAGATGATCACTGTCTTCAGAATGAGAAGCCCTGTCGGTTTTTGCAAAGGCCCATTTTGGGCTTGTATTTGGGTTTTTTTTGGTTATAAATAATGAAAAGAAGTTCCATGTTTATGTTTTGAGAAAATAGTGCAGCTTTCTGTGTTAGTGTAGACAGACATGCTTGGAAATTTAGTTTATTTAAGTGATATATTTTGATAAACTCAAGGCAAGACTTGTTTGATTCAGTTTTGTGCCATTTGTAGCTTTTATTGGAGTAGAATTAGTTTGTTTAATTTAACTTAAATCAGAAATTTAATTTTGAGTGGTAGTAGCTGGGATTTTATTTTTGGCTATATCACCCAGCTCTATTTTATTTCCCTTTTTTTAACAATTGCTATTTAAACTCGACATATAGACCACATTTGGTGAGGAGGGGGCACATATGGCGCCTGTGCCAGTTTCCCATCCCTGCCATGTAAAGAAATGCTGTTGTTCATTAAACCCTTTCGAAAGGGTTAAACAAGGAACCTCTTCTGACTTTATAAAATCAACAGTGTTTCGCAACACTCGAAAACACACAACTGTTAATCAGGTTAGATTCCTGTACGTACATGACGTGATATAACGTTAGTGTCCAAAGTAATGTTGATATATTGCACAACAGCTGTGTCGACATTCGGAAAAGTTGGTTTGGTTCACTTATTAATGTCTGCCTGTGGTATCGTCATGAACACGGCATTAAAACAAACAAACAGAGCAAACAGCTGAAGTTTGAGGACACTTGCTATAACACAGGCCTACGTGCTGCTGAAATCAAACAGCGCTGACTGAAACACTGACGGTATGAAGCGGAGTCCTTACCTCCACATAGACACGGCTGCAGCTGGAAACACAGCACGAAAACACCGAACAACACCAGCCGAGAGCGGTGTGCTTTCCTCAGCGCCTCCATGACAGTCAGAGGAGACTGGAGAATCACGAGGACCGACTTTTCTGTGTTGCTGCCGGACTCAAATATCCGCAGCAGCGTGAGTGAGATCCCACCCACACAGCAGAGTCCGCAAACAAGACGGACTCACACACTCACAGCACTGACGAATACACTCAGTTTAACTGCATTTAACACACCAACACAACTGTGACCAATAAAAAAGACTATTACTGCACTTTGAATACGAAAGCTACAGAACAGGTCAATAAACAAAAATAGTCAGAACCTAGAGATTAATAGAGGAAAATGCAAAACCAACAAAAAGAGAGAAAACAATTCAAAATACACAATAAACGAATAAGAAAGTCATGAAGTGAGGATGACATTAAAATGCTTGGTCGTGATTTCCTCCCGCGACATTTTACTCCAATAACTTTTTCATACTTTGACCTAATTCATGCAAAGTACACCATTAAAATATCATATAGTTTTACACTAAATTACTGGCTAATGATTGCGTTGATTTCACAGTATAATAATGTAAATTGTTTGCATCAACATAAATGACAATTAGAATAAATAATTGTGTGCTCACATCAGCCCTGACATATGCATAAATACTATAAAATAACAGTACAGTGTTGTAAAATCAGTTAGACATTGTTAAAAGCATTTTACAGAACAATACTATGAGTTAACAACACGTAATTGTAATTTCTTTGTGCCCCAACATAATAACATTGTAAAATCTCAGTACTGTTTGCAAACTATATGAATTTACTGTCAATTTACAATTTACTGGGATTTTACAGCGCTTTTGTTAATTTTACAGTTACCTAAATATTCATCCATCCATTATCTATACCACTTGTCCTTTTCGAGGTCGTAGGGGCTGGAGCCTATCCCAGATGACATTGGGCAAGAGGGATGGGAATACCCTGAACCAGTTGCCAGCGATCGCAGGGCCAGATGGGGAGAGATTCACACGTATACTCATACCAAGGGGCAATTTAGAGTCACGAGTTAATCCAATTAACATGTTTTTCATCTGTGGAGGATGCCAAAATGCCCGGAGAGACCCTATGCATGCACGGGGAGAACATGCAAACTCCACACAGAAAGGCCCTGACAACACAGAGTATGAACCAGCAGCCTTCTTGCTGTGAGACTCGTGCACCATGCTGCAAGTAACCTCAATCTACATAACAGTAAAATCCCAGTTTTCCACTTTGAAATTTCAATCTGATGCTGTCTAATGCTCACTATAGTCACTTGAACTTTAACATCCTTACTGTATAATCACAGCAAGTCAGTAGCCAATAAATTCCTGTGAATTTACAGTATGCATGCCACAATGAAATACTCCAATTCAACTAATATTTACCCATCATGCACCAAACAAGCATCATAACAATAACTTAAACTGGAAATTTACTTTACAAACCTGTGAAACCCAGTGATTTTTTAAAAGAGTAGGCTATGTAACAAAAATAAAATCTATATCAAACCATCTCATTTTTTTCTTTTTTTTTTAATGCCAGACCATAATGATTTTCAGTAGACAGCATATTTGTCTATTAATCAAATAAATGCAGAGTTATGTGCAAAGTTGGTCAAGGATTGGTTGGTATTTATTGTTATTATGGAAATTAAAGTTCACTTGCATCGGATTTAATTCACAAAAGAACCTCTAGATGGTGCTGTACACAAAGTCTTCAATAAACTGAATGCTGATCTGGATTTTCACTTTCATACCTCAGCAAGTAGCCATTTATTAGATGTGTTTTTACTTGTTTATCCAGGGAAACCTCTTTGAGATGAATAATCTGTGTATCTCAGGCAGGCTGCAGCACATTAAACAAGGTTACAAGCATTAAAGACAATATGATACAAAACAGACAGCAAGAAGAGTAAAAATCTGTTAAAGCACATAAAAGTTCGTATTTTATTTTATTTATGTCCTCTGATCAGGTAGGGGTGGGTCATTATGGAAAAGCCCACAATAAACGTGAAGGCCATGCAACTGCAGCTCTGAGATTACATGCTGCCTGTTTTCTCTGTTGAGGTCAGTTTCACTTAAAATTAAATTGTAAACATTTGTGAAAATCAGCAAATCTGTAATAATTAATTGAATCATGGGGAATTTTCAACACACATCTTTGCTTTCTGGTTTATGTGATGATAAAAAGTAACGACTGATTGGTTTTGTTTGTGTCTTTTTTCAAAAATCTTTTATGAATACATCAGAAATATTTAGAGGAAAATGAATGCTGAAGTAAATTTTAAAAATCAGTCAATACTTGACCTTTGTAGTTTAAATTGGCTTTAGATTTTTATTTATATGGGTCACTTTCACATTACTACATTCATTTGAGTCTAATAGAATGCTGATTAATTATCATTCATTACTTTCTTACATTTAAAAGTTTATAATTGCCCTTTCAGAGTACACTTCAGTTTCTAGATTATTGTAATTCCCAAATCCATCAGATCTTCTCCCTCAGTTAGGTGTCGTTTCTCGTACAGCCCTTAAAGGAGGACTCAAGTTAAATCTGACCTGAACTCACATATAATAACACAGTAAATAATGAGGGAGAGAGATTCTGAAGTGTTGCTTGACCAGGTAGGATATGTGTAAGTTCTGGGTCTGCGTCAGGGTCTCCTTCCACTTGGGTGTACCCGGTAAACCTCCACAGGAAGGTAACAAAGGAGCACCCTGATTAGATGCCCGAACCACCTCAACTGGCTCCTATTGATGCAAAGGAGCAGCAGCTCAGCTATGAGTTCCCTCCAGATGTCTTTTATTTGCATCGCTTCATCTAAAGACAAATGACACCAGGGGTGTCCAAACTTTTTCTTGAAGAGGGCAACATGTAAATAATATAAGCTAGGTTAGGCCCCATTCAGATACCTACCTTTAAAGTAGTTAAGATATGCTTAGAATTTTAATTTGCTTAAAGAACAAAAATCAGCATGCTTAAGAGCTTTCCGTTACTGGGGTGGCATTGCTGACAGCCAATTATCGTTAAAGATTTTGGGATTGTCAGTCAGATTTTTTGGGCCCACAAACAAAGCTCTGTACAGCTTAGAGAAAAAAAGCTAATGGCACACCAACACATTCAGACACAAAACAAGAGCAAACTGCCAAACACCCCCGGTGTTGTTGCTTGAAGATAATAAACACTGGTTTTTTTGTAAACCAGACCTTGAAACAGATGAGATAGAAAAGCAATAAATGCATTTGTGCTGCTAATTGCTGCAATAATCAATTATTCTATATTTATCATTTACACACAGGTTTTATCGTCTAATGTGGGTCAAATTTAACCTTGTTTTGAGAACCAGCTGCGGGCCATAGTTTGGACCAGTGGGGCCTAAAGGGGGGTGTCAGGGAGATTCCATGTGCTCATGACTGACAGGGACCCTTACAAATTTTTATATTAACAGTATTTTTTAAGTACTAATTTATTCATCTTTTGCCATAGGTCTTTAAAGATCTCCTTTCTCATCATATACAAAAAAAATCCAAGAGTTTCTTGTTTTAATATACAAAAAAGTTAATATTCAGGTATCTTGAAATAAATAAAATAACAATGATATAAATAAATATTATTTAAATAAAAAAGAAATTACAGAAAGAGGCCATTTTGATAATCCATTAGAGATTTATTTTTATTTTTATTTATTTTTTTCCTCCACCAAATAATATGTTGAATATTTAAGTCTTTGGAAATTGGTGTGGTCCTGTGATCAGCTGGTGACTGGTCCAGGGTGTCCCCAAAAGGGATAAGATATATAAGATATGTAATGGATGAATGGATGGATGGATAGTAAAAAGCAAGAGCAAGACCAATGAATAATCTGAACAATTTAAGAATCTTTTACAAGGTTAAAAGATTAAAGATTTGAGAGGACGGAGTATACTAATTATAAAATATTTCAAGAGCCTAAAGGGTCCAAATGCCAGAATGTTCTGCTTGGTACATAATTTAATCCACCATTTAATCTATAATTTCAGTGTAATTGTCTTGTCTTCACTGTTTAAAGCTAAATTATGCCTTTAAACTGAAAAAAACTTGGCTGTAATAATTATAATTGGTCCAGTATAATATACATTTTGTCATATTAATTTAGCAATTTGGTTTAACAAATGCTTGGTTGAAAAAAATGTGCAAAGATGGTTTGGGTTAGGGTCCAATCTTCTATCTTTTCATGGGGTCCAAAATTTCTTGTAGCACCCCTGGTTTGGACATCCTATGTTAAATGTCCTGAAAGTTCACTACAAGAACTTTCAAAAGAAATGAATATCTTTTAGATGAACACTCACAATTAGCAGGCTTTTAAATCAACTTTAAAAAAGGACAAAACTTTCTCCTCCATAAAGTTGTAGACATTTTAAGAGAGGTATGAATGTAAGGTTCCTCCGACCTGAGCAGGTGAGGGCGGAGACAGCAGAAAGCCTTGTGTGTAGGTGCTTGTTGTCAATGGCAGATACAAAGACTGGAGTTGGGTTGTTAGTAGACGCAGGTGGCACAAACACAGACAGCTGGAGTGTGAGTTTTGCTCCTCGTCTGGAGCCGGCGGCCCCCTGTAGGGTGGCACAACACCCTGCAGGATACCGAGGGGACCCATCTGTCATGGCAAAGACTGCTTACAGGCAACCCCCTCCGCCCACCCACCCTACGCCATACCTCCTGATACCCATAACCCACCCTGTCTGGGCCATGCATGTTGTCAACAATACAATGTGACAGTGTTGATGTGTGCATTAGCAGGTCCTCACCCTATGGGATAAAAGCATAAGTGAACAGAGCAAGCTGAGAGGAACGCACTTACAGTAAACATGTTTATCAGTGCTCACACAAGACGCTTTAAGTCTGATGTGACTTTAATCACAGAAGGGATGTAACTCTGTTGTTGCTGTGTAATATTGGACAGATTAAGCAGGGTGTTAACAGAGCTATTCTAACCCTTCTAAGACATTTTAAGACCCCTGTTGCATCATTTTAGTGGTTACGTTACAAACTTACACTATTATTTTAAAAGAGCTCAAATGAACATTCTGAGTTCATGATGAATTGATGAAAAAGAATGATGAAAATGAAAAATCTGGCATCTGAACAAAAACAAAACATTAGAATGGTTAAAATCATTTTTTTCCTAGAAGACACCCTTCTTCGATTTGTAAAATAGAAGAGAGAAGTAATGTAGCTAAGAGCAGAGAAACTACAAATAAGCTAGTATGGAGTGGTGCAGGAATGAGTCCAAAAACACAGATGTAAGTTAGCATTTAGCACAACCTGGTTCTTAAGCCCAAAACTGAATGGGATCTCAAAAAAAT
This sequence comes from Cetoscarus ocellatus, assembly GCA_037902135.1. Lineage (NCBI taxonomy): Eukaryota > Metazoa > Chordata > Actinopteri > Labriformes > Labridae > Cetoscarus > Cetoscarus ocellatus. Next base: position 1,001,835 of record JBAMNC010000681.1, read on the forward strand.
GGTTTTGGATAAATGCCTGAAATAAAATTTGTGGTGAACACACACACATGAGATTTCATAGTTTAGTGAGAGATGATAAAATACATCTGAAATTGCTTGCTTTTCATTTTTAAAGTGTTGTTGTGTGTTTGAAAGGACGGTTGCTAACTAACTGCTAACTAGGAAAAATGGCCAAGGACCCAACGGCAAGCATTTTTGATCATCTTTTTCAAAGCTTTAAAAAGTTTGCAAAATGCAATTATCAGTGTTAAATACTTTTGGGTTTTATGCCTTTATTTGATAGATAAGACAGTATATGTAAAAAGATACTGGAAAGAGAAGATGGGGAACGTTATGTGATAAAGGAGCCACAAGTCAGATTTGATCTGTGTTTCAAATATTAATGACCACCTCTGTTTAGCAAAGACGTGCCTTTGTCCAGGACAATGACCTCTGTAAATGTGGAGCACAGACATTACCACTAGCCCATCCACGTCCCAGGACAGGTTATGTTTTTGCTGAGTATCCTCTTTGACTTCACTTTTACTTTATTCCCCCAGAAACAATATACCAGCACACTGACCTGATTTAATTTGTAATTACATTACCCACACTTCTTACGTTGTGCACTTTTGTTTTCTATAAAGATGGATCAGAGCAGAGCAGAGAGCAGGGTAAATTCTAAAACTGTTTGATGGTAGATCATTCAGAACACTTGAATGTCTCCAAAGTTTGATCAGGCCAGATAAACTGAGGGTGAGAAACAAAGCGAGAGACAGCACTTGGAATTATTCATCAGCCCAGAGCTGCAGCCAAACTCAGCTTACAGTCAGAGTCATCCTGAAATTAAGAGTGCAAAACAGAACAGCTACATGACTTCATCTATTGTGTTCCACATAATCATAAGTGCAGAGTTAGAATAAATAAAATCACCTTGTGTCGAAGTTTTAGTCACATTTCGCCCATTCTTTGCCTTTGCCAAGCTTCCAATCATAGTAAAACACTCATCTCAATGTATAATCAATACTTTGATTTATCGTAAAATGTGAGTGATGAAAATACTGACATACCTTGAATTAAGTGTTGACTCAAAACAAAGAAGTTTCTTGGTAATTTAGTTTTATTGGTATCAATACACTTAGGGATACGTCTTTATAAGAAAATCCCCACTGACACCAAAGTTTTAAGTTTTTTATTCATTAGTCTTTATGTACATTTTTTACTCTTTGTTTCAATTTCAGTTTAGTTTGCATTTGTTTTTTGACACTGGCTTTTCAGATTATTTTTCTTTTGTGAGAATACTCAGCTTTAGTTTAGTATTTTGCAATTATTTAAATATTTCTTATGCAGTACAAGACCTGAAAAGAAGTCACCCTTGACAGGATATAATCCTTGATATTGCCCGGCCGTCTTGGTAACTTAGTAAAAACCTGTAGTTGCAGGCCTTTTCCATGTTTGAGACAGCTGTAAAAACTTGATGTTTGGCTTTAATTCATGTGTAACCCATTGATTCTACCTTAAGCTTGGCCTCAGAGAAAATAATAATGAAGACACAGAGGGGTGTGTGAAGGATCTTGTAAAAGTTCAAAACATCACTGCTGTATGATTTAGTGATTTCTGACAGTAACTGTCCAACTTTAAAGGTGCTTTATTTTTTATCACAAGGACACCAGATACTGTCTGTTTGACCTTTTTCTCTTCTCTTTGAGTTTATGTAAGTTTTCTTTGTGATAGTCAGTGTTGAAGTAACAAATTGAATATAATAATTTCAGCACAACACCTGGTAAAGACAGCTCAGACAAAACTTTGTCTGACCGGAGTAGCCTGCTGTGAGAGGGGTCTTTCTGATTGGTTGGGCATTCGACCTATCAAAGAGCCAACAGAGGGTCAATTGTGTGAAGTCTTGACCAACAACATAGGCCATTTTACACCACCCTGCTTAGGGGCCCTGGGGCAGGATTAAGCGCTGAAGGTTGAATGATTATTCTATAAATAGCATGTTGCTGACAGAGTAAATACATGCTTCATTTATATGTGCACACAAACTTCACAGCCCCTCTTTGTAAGTCTGAGTCTCTCAGTTAGAGTGATAATACAGAGTGACTTGGTCTGTTAAGTGTTATTAAACAACTACAGTGCAGGGTTACCAACCAGTGATCCTCAGGTGTACAGTTAGCATTCTGCGTTGATCCTGACAGGTTCTTTAGATTTAGTCTTGAGACAAAAATGCTGATTAGATTTAGTTTGGGTCATTTTTGACCTCTTGAGTTTTAATGTAGTTTTAGGTAACAAAACTTTTTCTTGCAGCTTTGGTCAATGATGTCCTCTGATTTTTCTCACTGCCCTAAAACATCACTCAGCAACTGATGGATCTAAGCAGGGCTCTATCACTGAGACTCGCCATGATATCCTCTGGGAGATGGAAAGAACTGAGCACCCAGCTTTCCATGGTCTACAGCTCTTTGTCACTTCTTATAGAGACTGTTGAAAGAAAAACAAACACAAAGGAGAGTTTGGGCAGTAATACAGCATAACAGCTGAAAACAGGGGGCATTTCATATCTGTCTGAATCACATTTTGTCTGAATTTGACTCTGGGGGCTGAATAAATAAACATGGAGGCACAGTGGTGCAGCAGGTAGTGCACATCCCTCACAGCAAGATACTGGGTCAGTCCCTGCACTAGGCACGGCCTTTCTGGGTGGAGTTTGCATGTTTTCCCTGTGCATGTGTGGGTTTTCTCCTGGCACTCCGGCTTCCTCCCACACACCAAAAACATGCTCATTAGGTTGACTGGTGACTCCAAATTGCCCTTAGCTTTGAGTGTGAGGGTGAATGGTTGTCTGTCTTTCTATGTTGCCCTGTGATCGGCTGGCAACCGGTTCAGAGTGTACCACGTCTCTCACAATTTAAAGAGGCTACTTCAAGTCTTAGAGGGATCAAACTTGAGCAAATTTATATGTAACTTATGCAAATTTTGCTTTTAAAAAGCCATTCCTAAACAAAACCACATTCTCCAAGGCAATAAAAGAATACATTTCACAGTTAGTATACACTGCTGTAAAAGACTTCAACAAAAGGTTTTGTCCATAATTACGATTAATTTCTTTTTCTATACATAAAATGCTGTTCAATATCAGTTCAATTTTCATTTTTCGCAGACGTCCTTTTTCAGTTGTAAACAAAAGTGATTGACATTTTACTTTTTCTATTTTTCCTTTCGAGCTTTTTACTTAGTGAAAAGATGACAACCTTTGCCCACAGAACCCTAATATATTTCATGTATATTTTGGATTTGAACTTAGTATTTTCCAACAGTCCACCCCTAACACATTAGTTTCATCTAAATATAGTAATAAGTAAATAATTAAATATACATTTTGTCAGAATTTTGTCATGAAAAGGTTCTTCTTGGCATGATGTCAGCTTTTTCCATCAAGGGAAGAGGTATCATTCTCAGCTATATGAGCACAGTTGTCAATAAAAACTACAATAACAAATGATCAAGAGTTGAAAATTTTTATTCAAAAATGTCAAAGAAATGGAAGAATAAACCTTAGGCAACAGTCTACTGAAAGAATCTTTGGCTTTAACAAACACTACCAAACAAAAACAGACTGTACATACAAGTTACCACTGGCAATCATGTGGCACAAAAATAAAAATAAAACTTTCATATAGCTCTATGAAAATCTCTTGTTTCCTCAAGCTGTCTGTACAAAAAAATCTTCATAAATTAGAAATATCTGATATAACTTAATGACGGTTCAACATGGTGGTTACTTAAATGAGCAAATTTTCTTTGATGCAACCTCTGCAACTCTTGACCCAGACACTATGGCACTTGGTTCAGACACCACTAGCAGCATAAACCTCATAAGACAGTATAAGTTCTCAGTCTCAGGCATTACACGGAAATCTCAAGTATAATCACAGTGGCCCTTTATCTTTGTTGGACTACAGAGGGGAATGCTGCTGCGCTTTTGTCTAGACCCACAACAAAGCAACAAACATGTTTGTCGAAAAGGAGCCCACACACACCAAACGCTTTGTTGTCATTGTTGGTCTTAAACATCTGACATGACTCTGTTGGGGTCTAGAAATGTAAAAGCAGCAGCACCTTCCAAACTGAATGTGAGTGGAAACATATCGTCGACCCCCTAATGGTTACAATGATACATAAAAAAAAGACAGATTTGAAGAAATAAAAACTATTCAAACAACCTATGAGGAAACAGCTGTGTGTGGCCAGCTCCTGAGCTTGGCTTTTGGTCTGGAAGGGCGGGCTGGACCTGCAAACCCGACCTAGAACAGAGAAGGAAATAAAAATCTGAGGTAGATATCTGGTCTGACTGACCACCAGGTCGAATCACAGGCTTAGTGGAGGACCCTGTGATCAGAAAGCCTCATTAGCATAAAATCATTTTAGTGCTAGGTCAAATTGGATTGCAAGTGTAGCACTGTCCCGATGTTTTTGTAACTGTATCCAAGTATGATTTTCACTGTGGCACTTCTTTGATCCAGGTCTTCCTTCATGCTTGTGTGTCCATACTGTAATAGAACCAACAATAACTAAAGGTAAATGTACATGAAAAGGCACAATCTAGCGTGCAGAGTCACTTGTTTCCTGGTTTAAGAGATCATTTCTTTGTCTTTGGTGGTGTAAATATTAAAAGCGCCATGTTTGGTTGTTTCCTATCAAGCAGCGAGGTGCGACATGTTAAAAGACATTTGCTTTATTTTACCCCTGACTCTCTGGACTTTTGTTTTGAGGAATAGTTTGGTGCTTTGGGGGTTGTAAGTGGTACATGTTAATAGTGATAACATTAGACACAGCAATGGCGATCAGCTTTACCCCTGTGAAGGGAGAAACAACATTGCTAGGCTGGACATTGCTGCTGCAGGGGCCAAGAGCTCAGAGTAATTAAGGTATTTTTTAAACTTACAAACCAGGTTAAATAGTGTAGGAGTGATTGTAGAATATAACTGACACATTTACAACTCTTTACATTTCAGCTACAAAGCCTCCATGCTTTGCTACTGCTTTCAAAATATAGACTCTAGGCTTCAGGACACAAAGGCCAGTGGTTCCTAAACTGTGGCAGGGCACACAATCAAGTCCAGAGACCTTTTCATAGAGCCTTTTACACGACAAAGATAAGTCATCAGATGGCGGGTCAACTCATTCTCCCCATTTTATCTTCACAGATGTCTAGAGTGGAGGGTCACTGCTTGAAATGGCAGCATGAATGGGGATTAGGTTTGCTAAAGAATAAGAATAAACTCACATATACAGCTGCAAAATTCAAAACACTGAGAAATCCATATTTTGCCTTACTCAGGTTTATATATTCTGCCATAGTATGTTCACAATCACTAATGCTCAAAAACCTTCTAGTTTTCACACACTGACACCACTGATCCATCTGAGTTCATGGTCTCTCCTGCCCTCCTGTCACTTGTAGGTCCACTTCCCCATGTGAGCCCAGTTACCTCTGATTGGTTGTCCGGTCAATTCTATGGAAACTGGTTAGTTTGTGCCGTGGCACTGCTATGTTTTCAATGGCTATGCATTTTTTTGGGGCTGATCCAATGACTGCTGCCAAAACAATGGTAGGACACCACACTGGTAGTTCTATTTGGGGGGTCCGTGCAATGTGGCATATCAGGGAGCTACTGCTACTGTCCACCGGAGAAGAAGGGGAGGCACCCTTTCACACTAAAGAGATATGTAAAACAAACTAGGGACATTTAAAACTCAAAAAACAGGGATTACAGGGATTCTCTATAAAGAATCCCTGTAAAACTATTAAGGTATCACAGTCTCATGAAGAAAAAAGACTGATAGGACAACGTGACACATATCTATGAGGCTATTTTGCATTAACCATGAATGGGATATGCCGAGAGGTTTGGGCTTGATTTCAGGTGAGCCTCCTGCAAAACACATTTTAAAACCACTGGTCTTAGCTTTGTGTTGTGCCGAGGTAGAGCCAAAACAAAGAGACTTGCTTTTGGAAAAGTAAAGCATTATAAATGTGTCAATTACACTGTAAAATCACTCAGTTTTATTTAGCTTGATTTGAAGTTTTTAGCATCTGCGGGAGCAATGTATGACCTAACTTCATGTCAGTTCTCTTACAGGAGCAGTGCTGATTGCCATCCCTGTAGCTAATGCATTTACTGTTAGCATGAACCTAAAGCAGACCCACAACACAAACACTGAACTATCCCTCACACTTCTATACAAGGCTTGGATGAGTGTTTTCTTGCACAATCATGAGTCTGTGTTTTCTTGATGTTTTTTTTTTTTTTCAAATAAAAAAAGAAAAAGACACGCCCTCTGCCAAAATAAAAACTCACAATGACCCAAAGACAAAACTATGGAATCCAAAAAAGGACAAAACATCAATACATTTAATGCAACTCAGTTTTCTTTTGAGAAGAAAAAAATCCGTTTGGTTTCCTGTGACCTATATTTTTTTTCTTTATCTGGAGATGGCAATAATCACTGTCCCATGACAATGACTTTATTTCTTGTGAGGGGGAGAAATGAACTGATATTAACTTGTTATTGGGTTGCCAAAAGTCTTGCTCTAATGTCTACGCCCCATGTACTGAGGTGGCCTGCGTTCAAATGTCCAACCTGTGGCTCCTTTCCTGAGATTATCTCCCACTCTTTCTCCACGGTTTTCAACTTTGCCCACTGTTCTGTCAATCAAATAGAAACATAAAAATTTTAATTGTCCCACATTTCACAACCTTTTTTTTTTTCATTACAAATTTACACTGGTTCCAGTTGTCCCCCCTTTGCCAACAAATGGGCACTACAGAACTTGCTTCATGAAATCGTGAACTTGAAGCTTTTAGAAAAATTCTACTTATGAAAAGGAATGGAAATTGATAGGATTCTGTTGATATCAATACCATTATCGGTTCTGCTTACTGATCAAATTCTTTGTGGGAAAAGTCGTCCTTCACAGGCTTTGACATGACACTCCTGATTTTACTGCTGTGCTGCAGAGACAGATGCTCCTGCTGTTTCCATCCTTGCTGGAAATCACAGAGACACTGGTTGTTGTGCAGTCTGTGTCATTTAGTGTTAAGTTCAACCACCTGTCTACAATAATCACATCTGTGAGTTCTTTGTTGTCATTTCTGCTGGCTGCCTCGGATGAGAAGGCAACGTCCTTGATATGCAAGGCATGCAGAGTCAAGTGGAAGGAATTGATCAGCAGAAGGACTATTGATATTGAATTCTGGAGCCAGTTATTGATTCTCAACTGGAATTGGTTTTTGATTCCCATCCCCATTCATTAAAGCATGAATACAACACAAGGGGGGAATCCAATGAGCTCAATTTGTAAACATGGTAAGAAAAAAATATTTGGATGCATCATTGAGGCTTTAGCTTTCCAGTGCTGAGCTCTGATGTTTACTGTGGCTGCACATACATGCTTAAACATGTTTCCAACCACTGGTAACAGCTGTGTGTCTAACTTACACCTAGCTCTAATGTGGGGGGAGTTGCATATCCCCTTATGACATAATTAGAGACATTTTTTTAACAGACTATTTGAGCACATTTCTTAAGAGTGAAGCATAATTACTGCAGATGAGAGGGGGTTTCATGTAGGGGTTAGGGTTGTTAACAGGCCATAGACACACATTTTGCATTTAAAAAACATTAAAAATATATTATGGGCATAAAATGGGACCATTAAAAAGAGATCAAGTTATTACAGGGAAATTGTGTAATTTAAGATGCACAAATGCATGTCCTCTTGGGGCTTCCATACAAAACCACAACAGCCAAACAAAACACATTTCATCCCCCCAGCCCATGCACTTTTTAACTATCTTACAATATAAAAAAAAATCAAAAGGCAAGATTCAAAAGTTGATCTTCCAGCAGAATCTCTCACACATTCCAACATCCAAAAATGTAAGGTCTTCTTACCAAATAAATATAACATCCAATAAAAATGATCAGATGCAGAGTCATTTCATTCAAAACATTTCCTATGAAAATCCTCTGTTTATCAATTATTGGAAGGGAAAAGCAAAAACATAAATTTCATTAGAAAAAAAAATCCTACATAGCTCATTTAAAAGGCAATTGCTCTCAAAATGTCTGCTTATTGCCACTCTCTGTAATGGTCTGTACAACTTCTGTATCAAAAACTATGAAGGCAAGTTTAAAATCAGACAGCAAGATCAATCTAAAGTACTAAGAGAAATCACTTAACAAGAAAACGACACTGGACACTGCACCATAGCAACACTCACACAGCAAGCACAAAAACATCATTTTCAAAAAAAAAAAAAAAAAGATCTGGAAATATTAACAAAAGACATCTTTACTCTCATGCACTTTGAACAACTGGTCACATGATTCTTCTTTCTTGTATCCTGTGGAAATTCTTGGTAACAAAATAAATGTTTTTCTCATATGAAAATAAAACTTTGTCACTCTTTTTAGAATCACTAGTTGAGTGCAGGTATTCCTCGGAAAAATGATACCAAAAATAGTCTCACTTCAACATTTGCAGATCCTGTGCAAAAACAGTGAAAAGATCCTTAGCATCCATTGCATTTTGGAGACTTGATTGTTGTTGTTGCTGTTGTCCAAATGTTGACCCGGTGCTACTTGGTTTGTTGGTAGGAATACGGGGAAGGATTCCCAGAGTCCACCTGTGACTGTGCACCGTTTTCCTACAAGAGAAAGCAGAATAAAGATGGCAGTCATTTATAACAGTCAGGTCTTGAACAGGGCTTGAGTCATTCTGAATTGTCTTCATCAGTGGTGGGCAAATGGAGGCCTGGGGGCAACATGCAGCCCTACTTGTCATCCAGCGAGGCCCACCGGTCAATTTCAAATTGCCAATAAATGCAACAATAAAGATGCAAAAAAATCTGCCATGTTGTATTTTAGTCTAATTGGCCATAATACCATGTACAAAATGCATTACAATATGAATAACTTTCCACTTTGACTTCTATAAGTGGTTTTCTCTTATTCTTTAAAAGACATTTGTAGATATGGATAAGGCTGATATACTATTTCTGCACAAAATTGAGTTAAATCTCATGTATCATGTCAGAGAAGAGGGCAAAAGACCTGTATCTGGTCCTCTATAGAGTCTACATTTTTGTTTTATTATTTAACCTTAATCAAATCCTTGCTTCATAGACATCTAAGACATGATGTTAATGGTTTAACACACCAGGACATGGGCCCTTTAAGATAACAACATACTGAAGAACCCATATCGTGAAACACGTCATATATGTTTCATTTCATTGCACATGTTAATGCACTTACCTCTACAGGGACATTTGACGTCTGCATGTGTGCATACTGGGGGATATATGCTCCTTGCATAGCTGTGTTGGCGGCCATAAACTGCACAAAGAAGGAGATGTTAATGATGTATGCAGGTGTTTTCTAACTGTTTCAGTAATATTTCACTTGAGTTATTTCTGAGTCAGAAGTATCGTTCTTCCCAGAGATTTCAAAAAACATCTGAGTGAAAAACATTTAATGAAAAGATAAACAAAAAACCCTTTTCACCAACTGTTTTCACAAGACCGCAATTTGAACTTCACTACCCTCAGCAAGTATTTAAAGAGCAATTTTACTAAGATTTTTACTGTCAAAGTACGGACAAACGCCTGAGGCAAACGTTTTTGAAACTGTAGTTATACTGAGACAAGTAAGTGTTTAACTCATGACACTCCAGCTGAAGTCCTTTTTTACATCACACAGAACAGTGTGCTCAAACTTTAAGACGTTCTTTTTGCTTTTATTTGAGTAGATTTATAGAGTGCTACTTTATCTGTACGAGAGTAACTTTTACCAATAAACTCCTTGTTTTCAAACTGTTTTTGCTCAGGGCACACCCTAGAGCTCATGCTCAAATCCCAGGGCACACCATATTCATACTCCAGAAAAATAACCCCTTAGGCTGCTTTAAAGTACCGTAGCAGGTCATTCATGTCTATATCAGTCTAAACCTACTTAATAATATTTGACCAACAACAGTATTACTCTTAAAGTATTTATTTCATGAAGAATTCATTTAAAGTTTTCTTAGATTTTATGATTAAAGTGACATATACATGGTCAAGGAAGGTCACAAATTTAGAATCAAGTTTACAAAAAAATGAGGAATAAAAAATATTATATAAATATCATAAAAATATTATTAGATTATATAATAATTATAATATAATAAAAAAAATAGTAAATACACCTGCTACATTTCAGTTCACTGAAGTGTTTTACTGAAAGAATTTGCACTTAAAGACCTTGTGCATTACTTTTTCAAACAGTTTTAAGTTGTGGTCATAAAATTCTCAAGGCACTCAAAACAGCTATCATACACTATGATAATGCTGTATAGTCATAGCTATAGGCATCGATTATTTAGAATGCTTTATTATGGTAATCATAAATGATGCCAGTGAACTATAGACATACCTATAATGTGTTTTATTGTGCATTTAATGCTTTGTAATAATAAAACTGACACTGTAAAGCATTATATAATGAATAATAGCCATTAAAACAGTAAAACAGTACTTCATTAAATTAGGGGTCATATTATTATTAACACATGATATTTGTTTCTGTTACCCCAACAATTGATATCATTGGATGTAACAGGCACACCTCCAATGCTTTCACTACATTTACCAAAGTTTAGATAAACTAGATTTTGTTCAATAACTAATAAATCATTATCGTTTACAGTGAGACTGATTTGAGTATTCCAATTTGTGGTGTTACCTCACTTTTATTTTTAAGTGTTCTCCTGCTGAAATGTTGACGGATTATAAAAGCCAGAATTGTGGAGGTCTGTTAAATAATTAATGTTAACAAAAAGGTATTGAATAAATGTAAAGTAAGATTTACATTATGTTTACTGTTCTTGCATTAGTTTAACAGTTTTTTCACTTTACTTAAAGCACTTTGACCACTTACAGACTTATAACCAGCTATTAATAAAGTATATCCTAACAGTTTTAATACTTTATTTAAATAATTTAATAAAAACTAACAATGACTTATAGTCACATTGTAGGGCATTATTTAAAGTGTTATAAATTGATTGTCATAGATGCCTTGGCAGAGGTGTGGGCTATCTGAGCACTTCCAGTTCATTATTACGTGCTTTACAGTTTGTCTGATTTCTTTCTACAAAGTATTATGAACATTAACATTTCTTAAAGCCTTATGTACAATTTAACAATATTATACTACTAAATAGACACTTTAAGAATATGAACTAGTCTAGTTACCACTTGGATCAGCACTGGATATAACAGACTATAGTATAAGTCATTATAAACACTGGCACTATAATTACCATACTAAAGCATCCATCACCATCACAAATGCTTTCAACTCTGATTATACAGCAGTATAAAAGCACTATTATGCCACATAAACATGCTTATAATGAATTCATAATGCAGTATTAAGGGAGGCTTTGTAAATAGTGTTGGCAGGTATTTTTGTCCTGTTCCAGCCCAGTATATTTTAAACTCTGAAATGCACTTTTACGCACTTTTATTGGTAATGCATTTCAAATTTCTTGTGTATTATTGAGATTTCTTACCGTTCCTGCACTGCCCAGAGAGAGGTGACTCATCTGCTGTGTGAGTGGCGCCATCATGGAGGTGGGTTGTAGTGACATGGATGGGTCCATAGAGGGCGATATTACTGTACCCTGGAAAACAGGAGAGCAGAGGGAGCAGATGAGAGGAATACCAGCCTGTAGATAATGTGAGTAAATGCTCCTTGCAAGAGATACTTACATTTAAAATTATGTAAAATATCTAACACATGAATGCATCAGGGTAAGTTTTGAAGCAGTGATCTCAGATTTAACATCTGATGACCACAGCAGAAGGTGAGTAGTCACCAGTTGAACAAGTCGTCTATAAGCATCTTGGCTGGCCTGTTACATCTATCAGTGTCTACTCGTCTTCGCTGGCTCATTTTCAAAACAAGTGAGAACTTTCTGTCTCAATTCAAACCCATCTGTTGTAAAAATGTTCGGCATCTGTCATCGAATATGCAGCGTTTCCAAAGCAGTCGTTTTGACGTTCCTATACAAACACGTGAGTAATGTAAATCACCGAGGATCAGTGTCACCTTATGTGGAACTACTATCCATTTTGTGTGTGTGTCTGTTTTCTGCTACAACCTCTGAAGAAAATGTTTTGATCACATGGGAGAAAGGGAGTGGAAGTGAGCTGGACACAAAGACAGAGAGAGGAGAGTTTGCTCTTACCGGGTGCTGCATTATGTAGGGTTGATGAGGCACCCAGGATGGGTTCTGCACCTGGAATATCACACAAACACACTGTGTAAACACCCTGGCACTGAGCAGCTGCTATTTCCAGAGATCACATGCTACAGCAATTGGCACAGCAAAGAGCATGAAAGGCTGCAGCATCCTTTGTAACACAGTTAACCCACATCCCCAAACCCCAGAGGATGCTTTTATAAATCCTGATGGCACATGGTTTCATGGCAGAAATTCTGAGTTTTGTACTGAATCAAAAGCAACAAATTCATCACTGAAAGAGAAGGGCTCAGACCTGGTATGTTGAAAGTGGAGACATGTAATGAGACATAGACGTTTGAGCAATCATCCTGTTGGAAATACTGTACGCTGGAGGGAAAAATCTGTGGATGGACAAAAAAGTTTGTTTTTATTAGTTAATGAAGCACGTTATGTATGTTAATTCAAAGCCAGATGCATGAATGACACTTTTTCATTCAAAGTGCAAGTTTGTCTGTACCTACATTTGAGAACTCACTGATACTAAGCACTACTACTCAATAATACTATCACTAATCTTAACTTTCAGGAGTCATTGGTCCTGTTTGTGGATGCACATATTTTGGTTTTTAATTGTTTTTCCACTGATTACAAATATGAAATGTCCTTTAAAAGGAAAATCAAGCTCCATCTCTTATAAAAGGCCTTAAGCAGTCTGTGTAATCAAAAAAATCACACTCGGTTCATTTGGGACAAAAAGGACCCATTTAAACCCACAATAACTGTGATTTTGGCCTCTTATAGTATGTTTTTAATTCACATGCAAGGCTTCAAATGTGCAGTTTGTACAATTTTCAAGTAGGTGGTCCACCTTTGTCATTTCAGATGCCCACGTCAAAGCTATTAAATTTCCCTACAGCAAAAAAAAAAGGATCATAAAAATGAAATTTGTTGATAATCAGTAACATGTCCCAGACTGTTTAGTAAAGAGAAAAATTTCCATTCGATCACTTTAATAAGGCAATAAATCATCTCGTGTTTATTTATATCTGTGAAGAAGAGGACTGAAGTTGGTGAAACACTTATGCAGTGAGAGTGTAAATTAATGTTCATTTACAGAAACTTATTGGCCCTTTTGTAATGTGTCTACTTTTGGGCTTCAATGTGCTAAATGGGGCCTTTCTTAAAGACTGTTCAGCAGAAAGCAATGCGCCAAAACAAAAAGCCCATAATCACTTTCATGTCCTCGACTGTTTCAGCCCCAAACTGAAAATATATTTTTAAAGATTTATGAAAAGGACTGAAGTTGGTGAAAACACCAGGTACTGTGAAAGTAGAAGTTTTTGCTGATATACAAGAATCTCACTGCACTTTTCTGATGCATCCATAAAATGGGACAGGAGGGTTCAAACTATCTTGAAAATTTGCTTTATTTCATCAGATTTCCTCACCCCTCCAGTCAGCAATTAGGCAGCCCATAGTTTGCAATGTGCTCTACTTATGTCAGTCTTGTTTTGTGTTAAAACATCATAAAACTGCAAACCTGACCCCAAACTCACCTAGAGAATCAAATAATGAGACTGCCATTATGCAGTAAAATGATATCAGGTATAGGCTCTGTCATGTTTTATAAGCCATGAGTACATGTTGCTACACCGACACCTCATGATATTAAAGCATCCTTGCAAACAAACCAATCAGTTTTGAACATACCCATTTTGCAAGGCAGCTGCACTGGGATCATAGGTGAGAGTCATTCCAGCCTGGGAGCAAAAAGACAAAAAAAGTCAGGCAACTGAACTGAAACATGTATCACCTTACAAAATACAGAATCATACTAAAGCCTGCTCGTAGTTTCGTAGAGCACTCTTGAGTGAACAAAACTTGATAATGAACAGCAGAGATCAAAACCATGACTGCACCTTTACGCAGGGGTCTGCATGGTGCGTTATTTGTTCCTTCACATGTTCACCTCATTCTCGTTTCTATCTGATCACAGTAACCATTGGTTTACTTCATCCTCAGCACCACTTACCAGCCTGGAGTCACCTTCTCTTCCCCACCCCCGGCCATTCAGGGCGTATTTATTCTGACTTTGTCTCTTTTTCTGTCCGCCGTCAGCAAACTTGCACAGCAAGGGTTCAGATGGTGCTAAACAGAGAACAAAATAAAAGGTTTGTGTTTGGGTTGTGTTCTTACTCTGACATGCACACAGCTCTGTTTGTCATTGAGTGCTATACATTTTGTCCCCGAAGCCTGGGAGTGCACATTTACGAGCCAGCCTGGGAAAGCAGACATCTAATTTGGCAGCTGTGGAGCTGTAATCCCCTCCCCTTCCTAGAGGAGGCAAGGCCAGCAGAGACTATTTCAGTCTAATAATCCAATTAAAAAGCTTAGAGAGGGAGTGGAGGCCACACAGAGCAGTGCTCCTCTACCTCTCTTTGTCTGTGCTCTGCCACTTAGGGCTGAGTGTGTGCTTCAGCCACAGACTCTCTGACTCCTGTCTGCTGACCACATGAGCACCATCCATTTACACTGCACACATTATAGACAATACATGGAAAGGTTGATTTCTGAGCTTGTTCTATTCAGGAAGAAGCATTAAAATGATGTTATGTAGTGTGTCTGTGAGTTAGAGATAACCCCACAGTGTCTTACCTGGTACACCTGCAGGTGTTTTAATAAACTTTCCGTTGAAGTGCAAAATGACTGCGTCACATTTTTCTGTTGACTCCATCCTGAAGCATTAAAAAGAAAGAAATATTAGAATAACAGCAATTTGAAGTGTAAGCAGGTACTTTCCCACGACTGCATCGTGTGTGGTTAGTTGGTAGGAGGAGGGGGTTTACATAAACCCTGCAGGTCAGAAATGCGTCTTCTTGTTCTGCAGTACACTCGGTTTGCATTGTTGCAGTTTGCCACACATGGATCTATTTGTGCAAACCCACACCCACAAACATTCAGCACATGCAGATTTGACATGTTCAGTCAGCGATTGCCCCATCAGGTTATGTGAGTGCAAGGTGTGAAAGCCAGTATTAGTGCTATAATTATGTCATGTAGTCACTGTGAAACTATTTTTGGAAGCTACTGTTTGTCCATACATGAAGTCTTCCTCCTGTCATACTATCAAATACACCCCTGTGTGTTTAGTTTCACATTTAGATACCAATGAGAGATTCTGAACTGGACAGACAGTAAAAAAAAGAACGTCTGAAGACTTTAGTGCCATGTCATCAGCAGTGTCAGGCAGTTACTGTAGTTTATTACTGTAACAATATCTTTTTGAGTTACAGGTGAAGTAAGGGATAACAATTTAAAAAACTGTATTAATATTATAATCAGACAAACAAGTTGGCCTGTTTCCAACTGATATACTGTAAGCAGGAATGCATATAAGGCACTGGTATTGGCCAATAGCTTTTTACAAACATTGTCCAGTGGCCAATAAATGTGGGCTGAACAGGTATCAGTTTCAGATATTTTTCTGTTGTGTCACATCAATTTAAGGCTGACTCATGGCACACCCAACTGCTGACTGAGAGGACATTTCTTTATCGGGCAGTAAAAATGATCTGTTCGTCAGACTATAATCTGCTTTCATGATCAAACATGAAGGAATATATGGGTGCCGCTGGTGAAATATGTTATTAGAAAACATCAGTATCAGCATCAGTAATGGTTAAATTATCATTTTAAACATCAATATCGGCATCGGTCCTGATTTTCACAGTCAGTGTATCACTAACTTCAAGTTAACATGAGCAACATTACATCAAAAGTGACTGAGAAGGGCAGAATCCTTCAAGAAAACATGGAGGTGATTGAACAAACGTTTTTTTTTTCCATTACTTTCATTAAGGGCCGCTCAGCAGTTTGCTGTCAATTCCTGCTTTCAGCATAACTAAAACTCTACTATCAACTCTGCCATGAAAAAGGCACCAAAAAGCCCAATCATCATCTATCGATCATGAACAGTCATTTTAGACTTGTGCTTTGCAAGATTTATCTACCTGATGACAGACATAGAATCTGTCAAATCCAGCTACTTTGCAGGGTTAACAATATCACAGTTACTAATCAAAGTGTTGCTTAGCCGCTTTTGCCCTCGATGGCTGCCATAACGAAGCAAGGTGACTAGTTAAAAAGTTCAGGAGAGAGAGTGAGCTGCACTTTCAACAACTCTGAGTATCGTCTTCATTGTGAATTTGTGTCAATTTGAACATTTTTGTTGTCCTACTTTTGCTGTAAATCAGTTAAGTAGTAAGTTACTTTTGACACCAAGTGGCAGGCTATGAAATGCTTTTACTTTTTAGGGAGTCATGAGCAGTAACTTATTCATTATACCTTCTGAGTAACTTTTTTTGGCATTCTTTATGAGCAACATGTTGAAACTTCTCTTTTTCATCAGGAGCTAAATGGGACGCACAACATTATCAACAGACTGGAATCTGTATATAACAGCAAATAAAAACATACATAAGAATGTGTACTCACAGACATGAAGATTTGTACAAATTTACTAAAGGGATGCACAGTATTGGATTTCTGGCCTTATCTGATATTTCTAAGCTCATTATCACCTATGCCAATATTTTTTGTCAAGAGCACAAAGCCTCCACTTTACTAAAATTAGCCTGTTCCTTTCATGGTACAATCTATTTGTGTTAGAAACTGATGGATGCTAGAAAAACAACATTTTTGTTCTTTAGTAAACAACACTCTTGATTTATAAAAGTGGATTCAGTGATGTTACATGTGTATACTTTGCCATATTACAACCACAATAGGCAACATACAGTGCCCAGCATAGATGAGTACACCTCCCATTAAAAGCAATGTATTAATCAATACCTACATGAACAAAAGAACAATTTCCAAAGTTTTGACAAAGCTGAGTTTAACATAACATTTTTTTTTACCATAAAATGAAAATTAGGATATGGTAACTAAAATATCGCTTTGCTCCCATCCCTTTGACTGGGGTGTACTCATTTTTGCACTGTGATCTTAAATTGAGAAAAATATTTTTTCTGTGTGCAACTTAAAAAATCTTGTTTGCAATCAATGGCCCACATTTGGGGGAGCATTTTGTGGTATAGTATGTCATAGAAAATGTTGATTTTGAAAGGAAACTAAAGGTTTTCTGACAAATCTGAAGGGATGTAATCATTAATGCTGAGCACTGTATATGCCCAATATATACTGCTGAAATTTTGCCTTTAAATATCAGCAGAAACTTTCACATCTATGGATACTGACGTTTAGATTTTGGACTTATCTGCAGATTCCGATACATACCGATAATCACTATCACTAAATTACTTATGTAATTTACTTACTTATGTTTATATTGTAACGTGAAGCATTTAATTTGTGGAGTCCGTTCAGGGCTGACAAAGTCAGACGACACACATACTCTCACGCCTAAGGGTGATTACGAGTCATCAATTGACCTAATGAGCTTGTTTTTGGTTGATGTAAAAAAAAAAAACAGAGTACCTTGAGAAAGCCCATGCATAAACAGGGAGAACATGCAAACATCTCACAGACAACTTCTTAATGTGAGGCATGAGCACAACATGCTGCCCACTATGCAGCCCAAGTCTGTGACGTTTAAGCAGAAACAAGAGACCAAAATGTAAGTCTTTGTTTTTTTTCCCTTTCATCCTAATTCCTTATACTTAAAGGTTTGTTTTAAGGACTGAAGTTTAAGTCTGAGCTAAAGAAAGTGTCTGTTTCTTTGTATTTGAGAGTGATTTGCCATTTTTGTGTTACAGAGATCAATTCATCACGATTGTCTTGGGGCAATGTGCAAACACATTTAAACAGAGGGATAAATGTTAATTACAGTATAAAATGAGGCTCTTTTATTCTTTTATTAAGTTGGGTAGTCATGCTATCTGTGGCTCTAAAAAAGCAGGTAAAGCTTTACTGTCTGTTACAAAAACATCTTTGAATTTAACATATGCGTCACACAAAGACATTTCTTGTATTTCTTATGGTTAAATATCTATATTAAAGGAATAAAATGTTTTTAGTCATGTTCATGCCTGTTTAAAACAAAGCCTGTCACATTTAGAGTGTAAATTTGAGTACAGGGGAGAAAAAATAAAATAAAATAAAATGTTTATGTATCAGATTAGGCTAAGATGAGTTAAGGGATGTATAAAATTTTTAATATCATGCCTCCCTAATAGCCACTTTAATCTTTTGCGAAAGTTTAAGCAGTTTTTCCTCCATTACTGCAATTCTTCCAGACATTTCATTGATTATGAAGACATCAGTGTTTTAGTTTCGTTTTCTTTTGGATTCTTTTCCCTCTTTTATTGTCTGTTAAATCTCTTACCACAATCACAGCCATCACTTTAATTTTACTGGTCATAACATGGGTTTAGTCACTGGTGTGATGTTCTTGTTTATCATAGACCGCTCATCTACAATGTGCTCAGTCAAATCTACAGTGGCTTTATTCTTAAAATAAAAAGACTGAAATGTGTCAAGAGTAGTACACTACAGCAACATTTTACGTGCACTGTTTCCGTGCTGTGAGTCACTGACAATTAAGAGCAGCAGGCAGGTCTGACCTTGCAAAGCCAACTCCTCTGCTGGCTCCATTAGAGTCCCTCAGGATGCGTGTGGATATGACTTGGCCAAAGTGCTTTAACATGTTCTCCAGCTCTTGCTCGTCCATAGACAATGGCAGGTTGGAGATGTACAGGTTTGTCGGGTCTTGCTCTTGTTGCTGTGGGGAGAAAGACAAAGGTATTGTATTGTAATTACACTGCAGGAAACACTTAAAACACAGCTCCAAAACACAAAAACATTCTTAGTAGTCTCAAATTTGTAACTGGTTTTAGTAACATGTCAGGGTGAGAAAAGGGTGAAGGGTGTTTTATCCTTGGAAATGGCTGTCATTTAATTGACTTCTGATGCAGGGCGATCATGTCGGTGTTTATCCCCGCTCCTTCCCGTCTGTCTCTGTTCAAGGTTTGAGGTTGTAAAGGGTCACTCTGAGCAGATCTAAACAGAGATTTGCATGCAGCCCACGATGGCTAAAGGCTCACATCAGCCGTTTTCTCGCTGTATTTTAATAGCATCAGCAGAAACATAAGACACGGCTATGAGTCCCTGGGGAGCGGCCTCTCACCATTAATATTCATCAGTGCCGTGTTGTTCGGAGTCAGCTGCAGGGACAGGTTGGATTACTAAAAGTTATATGCAGAAAAATCAACGTGTCAGAATTAGAGGACAATGAATATGCTTTAGCAAGAAAACACAGGAGGCCATTTCAACAGAGGAGCTGGATCTGAACATAAATGAAATGAGGATGGAGTGACACCTCGAAAAGGAGCACAAGACACTCTAAGCTGCTCTACATGTCCGAGTTTACCATTACAGGGTTATAAATACTGCTTTCCTGCCTTTGGAGGCACAGCAGAGTACATATAATGCCATGCCCCTCCCCAATAAGTCCCCTGAATTAGACCATAGCTAACTGGTTGGTAAATTGTTTTATTAGCAGGATGCAGGGGAGGGAAATATAAACTCAAAATCCACACAATATGTCACTATTGTTACATTGCCTTTACAATAGTTAAATTTGTTAGCTACTGTCAACACCAATATGCTGCCTTTATTTCAATGTTTTTGTTGGTTAATTAAAATTACTACTATCACTCATTCGAATGTGGTCAGAGGATGTTTTTCATTCATTAGTTGTTTTTATACTTGGGGTAAATCACCAGTTTCATCACTACACAATACAATATCTGTTCTTTGGACAACGATAAGATATTTGCTGATATTACAAAGCCTACCATGGAACAATATCAGTACAATATGGTAAAGGAGCCTGCAGTTGATATTGGGTGATATTATGTAAAACTCTGTCAGTCACATTTACAATAAGAAAATAAGCAGTTTAGAATACTTCATTGCCAAAGTTCTCCTATCTTAACTAAAAAACAGATAAATCCTCTTTAAACATAATGGCAAAATCGCATTGTTGTGTTTAGAGCATTATAATTGCAGTTTAAATAAAAAACAAAAAAATGTATATCTTATTTTGAATTAATGAAATAATCTTAATATTACAAACGTAATCGTGGGTATTTGTGTTTTAACATGGTGACACTGAAAGACCAAATACTCCAGGCACCAAAGTAGGATTGCAGTGGGAAAATAAATAAATCTGTGTCACACAGACAATAGTTTAAATCAATATTTTGATTTTCAATCGATCTGATTGGATGATTGATCAGCAAAATGATATATTGAAATACATCAATGTTTTTTTTTCACGCCCCCTATTGAGTAGAGTGTACTTTAAACTTTTCATATGACTCATAACTATTGTGTTACTAGAATAGTTTATATAATTTTATTTTAGATCCCCATTAGCTACTGCTGAAGCAGCAGCTACTCTCCCTGGGGTCCACACATTAAAACACAACCCACAAAATACTTCAGTGACATTCAATATACTCTAAAAATTGAAACAGGAAATAAAAGATAGTTAAAACAGCAACCATCTGACAGTCATAGTGATAGTCTCTAAGATGCCCGAAGATCAGGGCGTATGTACATCAATTAATAAATAATAATTTGAACAATTTTATAATGAATGACTCCACTTTGGACAGTGCATTTGGACAGAACTACAGTTTAAATGTTTATAAAAGATAATTACAAGATTCTGCATGTCACTTCAAGTTATATAGTGGACATACTTTTAATTTCACTACTTCTCTGCAAAAGCTATTATAATTTTCTTTTAATTCCTTAATAAACGGTCTTGGGTAATCAGTATGGTACATACACTTGCAGCTGTAGCTGAGGAGAAGGGTGGTCAGAGCCTACTCTTTATAGATCACATATTAATTAAAGTTAAAATATATATTTAAACAAATGTATCTGTTGTGGGATCAGTAAGTTTATTATTTTAATAAAAGAACAAACTTTGCAGATCTTTGGGTCAAATATTAGTATAATATTGAAAAAAGTGTTCTGTTTACACAGAAAAATTGCACTGGGGGCGTCATAAGAGGGAGTGTATTTGTTAAGAAAACTGATAAAGCGTGCATTTTTAAATTGCATAACTTTTAACATAGACTTTAGTCTTTTGTAAAAATCTTTTGTAAAATAAATTTAATGTATCTCAGTAAAGTACTAGAACTTTACTGGGACCTGGAAGTTTAATCAGCTGTTTTTCACCATCTGCATTTATTTCATAGTAAAAGTGTTCTCAGGGATTATTGTCATGCTGAAAAATACTATCACTAATCAGGCACTTTTAGCGTGATGAATCACAAATAAATGATAAAACTATAAAACTAATGGTAGTATTTGACTTTTCCACAGTACAGTATAAACATCTGAACGTTGATGAAACAGGGTGGAGTCGAGTAGCATTTGCAGCTTTTGGAAAAATCACCTCCACATTCACCAAGCAGCTCTGTTGGAGCACTTAAGTTTCCTCCACAGGAGCGCAACAGGGGTGTTAATGAAGGATAAGCATGTGCTGATCTTTCACTTCCCCTACCCTGATTTAGCTCACTGATCCACAGAATGGACTTAAACTTCCCATCACAAGAAAAATCACTGTTGTAAAAGTTGCATTTTTGTTTAAATTTACCGCACACCACTATAACTGCGTTAAGATCCATAATGTCCAGCAGATGAATCCTGTGCATTTATATTCGGCAAAGAGAGGCGATTACAAACACACAAACTAAAACGCAGGGAAACGCTTTCCTAGTCACTTCCCGCAACCTGCTTTTGACATAATAATGAGAGCTAGCCCACTAAAGGCTGCCTTGGCAGATAAAAAATAAAACAAAGAATAAATTTTAAAAAAAATCAGGAAAGGGACTTTTGTCAGAGAGTCCATTAAGCTGAAGGCTCACACTTTATAAAGGCATTTACCTTTAACAATACAAAGATTAAACTTGGGCCTGCCCCTCAAAGCTGCTCCACTTTAATTAAAAAAGTAAAATGGGTGCACAGAGGCATGTCAAGAAGCTCTACAGATCCCCCAGACAGGGAAATGAGGCCAAAAGTCCTTGCCTAGCTCAGTATGGGAACTAATTTCCCTCGGCTGGTTTCTGTAACCATAACAACACACAATTATTTACTTCCTTTTTCTCATGTCTGTGTGCAGATGCCTGAAGTAACACGGTCCTCCACAGTTATGCGGAGGTTATGCTGTGAACAACTAAAGCTGAATCTCCGATAAATCTGTCCATTTGACAATTACTATCTGCAAATCTACAATTTCTAGAGAATGTGATACTTAGTGTTGCTGTAATAGTTATATGTTGAGAACAGAAAGACTATCCTTAGGCTCGGGGAAAAGCTTACTTTAGCAGCTTGTTCAAATGGTGGATAGTTTCTCTGGTGCGTCATCCTACTGTTAGCATCAATATCCACACCCTATAGCCTCACTTTTGGCACCCCTGTCGTCTGAAACCATTCTTAAACATGACTGGGAGGTGCTGGCTGAAAGATGACCTTCACAACACTTTAATACAAAACAAACACATACAAAAAGATTGCCAACAGCCAGAAAAGCAAAATTAAACACGTGAAAAGACAGAGAGCATTCTCAAGTACAAGTTCAATGACTCCTAAAACATTTATCAGACCTCTAAAAGGGAAAAATATCACTATTATCACAGCAACACAATTCAACCAACCACAGTATGTTCTCTATGAAGAGTTTTACTGCCATCTCACTACTTGAAGCAAGGGTGTATTTACACCTAAAGCTCATTTGCTTTGTTACAATTCAAATGATAAATGACACATTCTTGAATTTTTACTTTGGATGGTTTCATGTACACAATGCAGTGTTGTAAAGTGGCCCAAAACAAACCAAGGCAGTGCTGTCCTTCCTTGATTACATCACTGCTTTTCCCACTGCATAAGAAAACGAGAGTGCTAGTTGGTGAGCTAACCAACCAGCAAAATGAACTGTGGCCTAACTTGGAGCAGGAAGGCGGTCAAATAACTGTTAATCAGATGTTTGACACCTCTTACAATATAAGAGTTAACAAACTCTGTGTATGAACAGAAACACTTTTAACACTTCTTGAGGACGGCTAGCACCACAGAGGTCACCAATTGGCATCGTAATTCTCTATATTTCTCCAAACTTTTTTCAATGAGGGCCACACCAAATCATGCTTTAGAATGATAAAACCTATTCACTGTAGGTTAGGAGATACTTGTATACTGGAAATGGCTATAGAAAAAAAAAACCTAAGGTACATCAGAGCTTTTCATTAGTGGCTCCATAAAACAAACTGTCAAGCCTTGTAAAGCATTTTGTGGTGACCAATCGAATTTCAGGGGGCCCTAGTTAGCCCCAGCTATCACTGAATGGGCCCTTGATTAAGATGAGAATGACCTTTCAGGAAGTAGTGAGAAGATGCTGATGGCTAATCTCCAATTTCAGACTCAAAACAAGAGCAAACAGCACAAAACTGCCAAACTCTGTAGATGTGTTGGCACTTAAAGCTGACTTTAACAATGTTGCTGTAATCATACAAATAAGGCCACTTCCTGATGCTATTTAAAGCCATAGTAAGTTTGCCTCCCTCAATTCATCAGTCTAAAACACGGCCTCCAAAAACTACTTTGCTTATCAATTTCCTTATCAGCCTCCGACACTTTGTTCTGCATGCTTTGCAAATCAAGGACGTCATACTCTCATCAGAGGCAGGGAGCACCAATGAGAGGAAAGCAGACAAAAATCCTGGCAGACAGTGGGCACAAGGGGTCAAAATTTTGTGTTAATTTTTGGGAAAAAGACAATTACTGCACAACTTTCAGTAAGTGGAAACAACAGCAACATGGAGACACATGTATCTATGCACTGCAGCACTGAATATCAGGAATGACGTGTTTGACAGTGTTGCCACTGAAAACCCATAATGTTCAACTCTACTTCACACTAAAAAACAGCAGGAATCAATAGAGGAATCCTTAAAGAATCAGATCGATAAGCATTGGTAAACAAAGTGTTTCCTCTACTTATCAGAGAAAAATTCCTCTAAATGACAAAACTGCTCCCAGAATAACCAGAAGAAATTTACAAAGTGGGAAATCTTAGTCCTCTTTGGATAAATCAGTGTAAACCCTGTGAGTATTCAGGTGAAACATCCAGAGTGGGTTAGAGTCTGGATCCTCTCATTTCTGAAGTTTTCAAATTTTTGACAGAAGCAGAATTTTATTCATAGCAAGTAAATGACTATCCTTGTTCATACTGTTTAATACAAGAATAAACAGCTACAAGGCAAGCATGGAGCATGTATATGGAAACTGTAACACAGAGAGCTGTCACTTTTGAAACTCTTCAGTGTCCCTTTATTTTATGAACTTCCATGAAAACTTAAGCTTAAACTCCACCAATGAAACTGACTGCTTTCTTCCTGCTTGCATTCATGTGCCATTGCCTACCATGCAAATTATGTGTAATTGACACAAGAAAAGGCATATTCTTTTGTTTTAAAAAATTATAAGATTCTTTCTAAATGGCCAGCTTCACCACCCTCTGAATGCCAACAAATGCCCAAGGAGGTGAAGAGTTGCAAAGTCTAATATTTGCATTTTGCAGCTTTAAAATTGGGATTCCATATGAGTCGAGAGCAGTTTTTCAATCAATCATGCAGCCCTTACATACACACATATACATCTATAAACTATCTTTGGCGAATGCCTCCTTCATGATCCAGAGCAGTCTCAGAGCAGCCTACAGACTAATGGCTAAGGAGGATTCAAGTTCTGATATTTAATACCACGATGATTAAGGTTTAAGTTGCCTCTGCGGTCAGATGCCAGAGGTTGCTGGGAGTCTTGTGGGGATGAGATATCAGGATTAGGATGTAATGAATCCTCACCTTTGCCATCTGAGCTTGGACACCAGTGGTCTTCAGGGCAGCCACGGCTTTCTGAGCTGCAGCAGGGCTGTCAAAGTCCACAAAGCCGTACCCTGAGGGACACGAGCGAGAAGCATTAGAATTTGGGTAGAACAAATAATGGTATAACCTATATGTCATGCAGCCTGACCTGCTTCTTCTCTGTGGTGTAATCATTAGTGGATTTATAGTATGCGTGTATTTTTTCACTACGTAGGTCTAATATGTGTGTTTATGTGCTATTGTGTGTGCTTTTGGTGTGTGCGAGCAGAGGTAGAAAAACGCTGAGGACGCAGATACCAGTGTGACATTCGTGGCTCAGGTCAGCTCTTTGTCCTGAGGGGCACAAACAGGGTGGACCTCAGCTGCAGCTGCTATATTTAACCTATTGAAACTACATTTTTGAGAGTATGTCAGGGTGTTTCATTTGAGAAATACGCCACACAGTTGGTTCATACCTTAAAAGTGAATCCTTGTCTTATTTTGCTATTAAAGTCCCAAATAACTCTAAAAAACAAAAAAAAGACTTTAAATACTTTTGACTTCATTTTCCTGCAAGGTTATTGCTGAACTGATCTCTGACTTCTATTTAAAAATCAGCCGGAGCTTTGCTAGGACTTAAACGGTGTCGCCTTTCACTGAGCGCTTTCGATTAACTGGCATCTGTTTAATCCAGAGGAGAGTGACAAAGCGTTCTCCTAATCCCATCAGCACCACAGAGAATCAGTAAGTCCCTCTTTAGTCTACTAGGATGAGACTGAGACTGTCAGTGTCTGCCAACAGGAGGAGTTGGAGGAGGAGTCAGACGACGGCTCCCACCCACAGCACTGACACACCCACAGACGAGGGTTGGGGCTTAAAATAACATGAGCTGGGAGGCAGCTTGGAGCAGCCTGGATGTCTGTTTCCTGACGAGCCCAGATCATCTGAGACAACTGCATAACTGCTGAAAGGCTTAATGTTTTGATAGAGAGAGCACAAGTGATGTTCTCTTACAGTGAGGTGTGGACAGACATCACGATGCATGTTTATTAGGAAGAGAGACAGAAGTGGGTGTTGTTGAAAAGACAAAACAGCTTCACACACCTTTACATTTGTTTGTCGTCTTGTCCAGGATGGCCTTTGTTGATACAATTTTGCCATACCTAAGGGGAGGAGCAGAAAGGCGAGGCATTGTTAACTGGATTATGCAGCAGACGGAGCCAGTTATAAAACACACACACACACACATACACGGGGAGGGTTAAGCAACAATCTATGACATCATTGTAAAAATATGAGAAACAGGAAGTGGTTTCCATGGGGTGCTGAAAAATCCCCACCATGTGAGTGCAGAACACAACAGTCCCCCAAACTGAACTACTTTCTCTTTTTGGTGAACTGGTCACGTTGACACTGAGTATTTTAAAAACTGAATATTGAGCTATGAAACAAAATAACTGTTTATATCCGATGTATTTGGATTACTGATGATTTCTGCTGTGTATTTTTGATGGATCATTGTTTTTACGTACATGTACATGTGCAGAAGAGATTTTGAAATCTTAAAGTCTGGTCTGGTTTACGTTGCTTCATCAGAGCAGTTATGATAAACAAGTGCAGTCAAAGTGGAAGTAAGAGTGATCACGTCAACCATTTTACAACAGCTGCCAAAACTGAAGAAAATAATAGGTTTAAAATCTATCTTTTGGGATATTTTAACTTATTATTTATTAATTTATTTAACATGACAGTTGCACTGGTGCTGTAACATTTAACTGTGAACATGTCCCAGATGTTTCAAGTGTTTGTAGCAGAATGCTAATTTTTTTTATATGGTTTAGATTAATGCCTTGTTTTCACTGAGTGGTTTGATTTGACTCAGTACAGTTTAGTATGGTTTGGAGTGGTAAGCCCTGATCCTTTGTGCATTTCCACTGCCAGCTGTATCTTCACTTGAGAGCAGGTATGTGAGCCAGATGCGTGACGTCGCAGCAGTGCGACACAGTGGATTGGTCTGCAGAAGAGCGTGATTATAAACAAAGAGCAACAATGGAGGACTTTCGGCCTTCTGGTACTCTGTGGAGCATTGCTTCATGTGGACATTATTTACAGCAACAGCAGAGGGCACAGCACTCTAAATCCTCTGCTTATTTGAACATGGCGAGGTATGTGTTTTTGTTTTCCCTGCCATCACATGAAAATTGATCATTTTTGTGGCCAATTGTGACAGACTGCAGCACTTTTAGCTCCACTTTTTAGGGTCGGTTTGGAATGTGAAGGGGTGCCAAAAAGTGGGACGGCACAGATTGGTAATTTGGGTACCTTTTCTCCTTGTTTGACAGTGGGAACACCAGTAATCGCTTGCCATGCCGAGCTGAACCAGACCGCTTTGTGGAAATGCAGTTTTATTTGACATCAAGCTTGTTTGTAATGAATACGTGAGATACACTTGCTGTTTGCCTTTGTTCTTACATTTGCATCTGCCAGCATGAGCACTGTTGTATAGACAGTATACATGCCTGTATGTGACACGTTCTTTGAATATTCCACTAGGACATACACGAGAGAGCTCAGGCTGCATGAAACTACCTGTTGTATGAGAAGTAAACTATAAACATGGTAGACAACATTATATGTAGGGTTAAAGGCCCAGTATGTAAAATTTGGCTGCCAGGGATTTCTTAACACAACAACTGTTTACGAGTCAAGAGGCAGTGACCCACAGTCATCCCCTCCCACCTTTACTGCTTCCCCTGCTAACCGTTCTTTAAATCAAAGACCCTTTTCGGTAAAAACTGCACTCAATGAGGTGTGCATGCTAGAAATAAACAATGTTTTTGTTGCGTGGAACAACTTTGCATATTGCGAAAAAAAAGTTTGGTCCTGCTATGATGAGCCACTCCCAAAGTACTCTTGGCTGCTCTTCACATGAATCAGGGAGTCCACTTTCAGGGACGTTTTTTCCCTGATTATGTGAAATTTTTCCATGAAACAAAAACGAGAGTTTGCTGTGTAGTGACTACACCTCATGGAGTGATTTGGCGACCTCAAACCCTTGAGTCTTCAAGTCTTAAAAAGAATTCACACTGAAGGCAGACAAAGGAGACAGTGAATCTCCATTTAACTTGTAATATGCAGGGTCGGGGGTGTGGAGTGGCGAACCCTCACAGGTTAGCAGCACATGAATATGAGTATGAATAAGATACAGAAACAGAATAGATTAGATTGGATTAGATTAGATAGAACTTTATTAATCCCTTTGGAAAACTCCCTCAGGGAAATTAGGAATAGCAGCAGTAGCAGGTCCTGCTTTAATATCTATCAGCCTTTCACTCATTACTACGTGTTCTCACAGCAACAACAAACGTTCGCCAATAACAGGCCCATGTCATCTATAAAATTAAGAATTTCCCTGTCTTTGAAAATCTAAGGAAGTACTTG
The DNA here is from genome assembly GCA_037902135.1 of Cetoscarus ocellatus. Taxonomy (NCBI): domain Eukaryota; kingdom Metazoa; phylum Chordata; class Actinopteri; order Labriformes; family Labridae; genus Cetoscarus; species Cetoscarus ocellatus. Next base: position 1,030,452 of record JBAMNC010000681.1, read on the forward strand.
AGGAAATGTCAACTTTCTCCAAATATAACAGAATCAGTTAATTTAGTACAAACATAAAATTTTATATCTTGTACATTTAACTATCAACATAAACTACAACAATCAATATCATCATCAAATAACTGAAGTCCACTGATTCAAGGTGGATACAACACATCTTAAACACCATTGGCACTTTATTTCTACATCGACTTCCTCCCTGGTCTGTTGTTAGGGTTAAATAAGTGAGGTGTTAACTGGTGGCTTTAAGCTGTTAATGTGTGCAGTAACAGCACCTAAAGATGACAGGGAGAGTCTGCTTTGTGAATTTTTGTATCATAATGTGAAAACATTTCTTCATACATGTATTTTACACCCAGACCATGAAAACATCCAAAGCTGAGTTACCTGTGTACATGTTTGCTACTTGCTCCTTCATGCCAAACTTGATCCATTAGCTCTAAAAATTAAAACACCAACTTTTATAACAACATCTGTCTGTTCCCTCCTCATCTGATGGGCATGTTTGTAACGGTGAAAGACGTGGGGAAGAAAATATTTTTTTTAAAGTGAGTGAAGGATAAAAAGACTGTGTCATGTTTAAAATGACCTACTTAATTCAAAGTGACAAGAGATATAGGCCATGATGTGACCCACTGTCCACCAGGAGGTTATTTAAACCCAGGATTAGGTTAAACACTAAAGTGGGTGAAGGAGCATGAACTTGTAACCTTCCTTTATCTGAACTCTAATCTCAAATAGTGTTGCTGCAGCCTGTTTGCTCTAACATGCACATGCAAGAGCTTAAAAGGTTTTCGGGCTGATCAATGTGACTTGGTGGGATCATTTCAAAATAAAAAATGAACTTAACTGAAAAATCTCTAAGTATTGCATACTATCTTTTGAACTATGAAGTGCAGTATTTTATAGGCCTACAAATATTCATTGTCATTTACACCTTGCTGATACATGTATGAGTACAGATTTTGCAGAATCTATAAGATCCCAAATGATATGACAGCAATTCCAAAATACACCTTTGGTAATATAGCACATGGTTCAGTTCAAAGGTGTGAGTAGAGGCCAAACCTCATGATGAAGCACATGTTACAAATCTTAAATTCAGTCTAAGACATCCGAGGACCTGAAATTTCAGTCAAGGATCCATAAAACCTTGTCCTTTCTGTTTTTGTTTTTACAAAAAACTACAAAGGCTGTAGGAAATTCTGAATAAGGGGTACTTAATGCCCTCAGTTTATATAGATCTGCAATGTATTATGGCCTCTGTATCAGGGTTTGTATGTGAAGTTGCCAGAAATACACAGCCCCAGTATTTTGTAATCATTATGATCATCATCTTCACTCTACTCAACTGCACGTGTTCTGTATCTAAAGCACCCTTTGTACACATGTTAAAATCAAATTCAAGACTTTTTTAAACCTTTTTTAAGACCAAAACTAAAGACATTTTACAATTTTTGCATTGCAGAACAGACATCATTAAACTTAGAGTGTAGTTTATTTGATGTTTTTCCCAAGTAAAGCTCAAAAATGCTGATTTGTCAAAGTGTAACAAGCCAGAGTGCTTAATATTAATGTGATAACATGCTATCAATGTGCTTTGCTCTCTTGAGAAAGGAAAAAAAATGCAGTCATGAAAGAGTACATGCTTGAATATGAACAGAGAATGCTTTACTGCTTCCTGTGTTGCTATTATTGTTTTTATCAAGTGTGTTCTGGGGGCAGCTCTTCAATTAGTACAGTATAGATTTTAAAAGCTAATTTTAGGCAAAATGTCATCTATAATTTAAGACCCCTTAGTAATAATTTTCAGACTTTTTATTGCCTTGAATTAAAAGTTCAAATTTAAGAATTTCTTAGGATCTGATCTGAGATAAAAAAAATAGGGATTTAAAAACAGACTAGATCAATCTATACTGAACTGTAGTTAGTGGTTTTAGGTGTCCTTGTTGATAAAAAAAAAGAATGTTTTATCATGTCATGACCTCATTAAAAAGACTGAAAGAGAGGAAAAATGGTCTGTTATCTACCAGTCATCACAGTGGGCTTGGGAAATATAACTGCATAAAGAAATGCTTCAGACGGCCTCTCTGAAGGCAACATCACACTTTTATCAGCACATTATGTATAGAAAGTGAGCTAAGGTCATTTAGTAGCTCTTTATTTAGATGAATTTTAGGTTGGACATCAAATTCTGAATAATGTAAACAGCTCTGTTGTAATTAACAAGTAGGATGAATCTAAGGTATTTGAGACTGACATGCAGGTCAATGGTGGTCATCTTGAATCAGCTTATTACAAAAAGGACACAAGACTTACAAAAAAGTTGAAAATGTACTTGCAAATCTCCCTGAATTGTCTGCTTTTAACACATGAATGTCAAAAAGTGGATACCACTGTAAATTAAATCTACATGCTAGCACTAAGCAGGCAGAGAAATCAATAGACGGTCAATAGTGGATAATGATGAGAGGAAGTGCGATACTCACGGCTGACAGAGCTTGACCAGATCATGGTCTGTGGTCGAAGGGGACAGGCCTCGGATGTAGAGGTTTGTTTTGCTGAGCTGGTCCCAGCCAGCAGTGCTGCTGCTGCTGCTGTTGTTGGTGCTGCTGTTGGTGCTTGGGCTGGGTGGAGCCATGGGGTGTGTTGATGGGGCAGCAGGTTGCTGGAATAGGCAGAGAGAAAGGGTCAAATTCTGGGTCAAGCTAAGTGGTTATTTGTTAATATAGTCATGAATTCCTCCATATATTTGGACTGTACCTAATCAGTGTCACAAAATTACAGGAATTTTCAAAGAAGGAAACTTTAGATGGATACTACCAGGAATAAACAGAAATAAACCTGGAATTTACACAATTGCCCTAAACAGGGATTTTTAAAATATAGTTGGGGAAAATATATTTCAGCATAATCTTACTAAAACAACCAGATTTCATGAAAGCATACTTGAGAATATCGCTGCTATTTCTCAATCAGATGCACATAGCACACTGCTTATTGCAGGGGTACTGAGATAACGCCCCCTACATGCACTGTGCATTCCTCCATCACGTGAACGGATGACTCTAGAGCCCTGGGAGTTTGAGACCACAATTTGGACCAAGAAAACAAGACTATTCAGGTCTCACATCTGAGACTGTCAGCTACATAAAGTGAAGTTGAAATGATCATTTTAAATAAAATAGTTAAAACTTAATAAAGTTATTAGGCACTTGCCTATTTTTTATTTTCTAAATAAATCTTTAGAAAGACATTTTTTTAAACTGTATTATTTGGCATGGATGTCTGCCCATGACAAAACAAAATGTTTTTATTCATGTTGGTTAAGATTCAGCTAGTTTCATTAACCCCCAATTTCTAGTAAATTCCCATTTAATCCCATAATGTCCATGATTCCTATGGGAAGTTTCCAATTTGGAATTTTTCCAAAATTCCAGAGCTTAACTTCCCATGGTAAGCTTCCGGAAAGTTTCCGGAAATTTACCTGAAATTTTCTGCCCCTTTGCAACCCTATACCTAATAAATGACTTAAATGTGGCACAAAGTGGGTGGTTAAGTTATTAGTTCTCCAGTTCAGTTGTCAGGTCTAGCTGTCTTGTCAATTCAAAAACAACAATAAAACCCAAAGTGACCAATGAGGCAAGAGGAGAGTGGATCCTACACAAAATCAAAAAACTTAATGTCCAAGCAAAAAATGTAGTTTTTTTGCATTTATTCCAAGAGACTTAAACAAAAAAAAAATCACCTTTCCTGGTGCCTGCCTATCCTGTCTTACCGTACCATCTATGTTCATTTCACCTGGAACTACCTATCCTATCAGAATAAAAGCCTAAATAAAAATGCTCTTAATACATTCTAAATTATAACATTAGCAATAATTAACTTAACAGATCTTTTTGTCAGGCTCAAACAAGATACCAGAAACTCAATAAATACATTCAATTTTAAATAATTAAATTAGCCAAAATACCACGAGAAGCTCCAACAAGATCCATAAATTTCTTAATAACTGCAGAAAGCGTTTAAGCCCCTAAGGTTTAAACTCAACAGAGCAAACCTGTTTCAGAATAGTACATACATTAAGAGTAATTCATCAATCTCTACTTCCTGCAGCCTCAGATTCCTTGCAAATGCAAATGTTCATGGGAATTACAAGACTTTCACTTTCATTTCCCCTAAAACCACAACCTGCAGCCCTGATGGGTGTGGTGAGGTGTGATCGTGGGTGCGCCTTGAATGTTGTGTTGTGCTAAAAAAGCCAAGGTGCACTTGTGTATTATTATCAGTGTCACTGTTGTCCTATGCTTTGCAGCAAAACATACTCTAAATGCAAACAGACTGTAGACACTAGCAGAGTTATATTTGTTAAATATACTGTAAAGTATTGTTTTCAGGTGGAAAAGTAACATATTAGCCCAAATCACAGTGCCTCCATGCAAAAGTGCTGCAACGAGGCTCCACTATATTCACACCTACACAACAGTTGCATTAATTCACGTTCCAGTTTGTTTTTGCTGTGAGGGGAAGGTGAGCTGAAGTCAAGTGATTACTTTTCTTCATTTCAAAGCAACAGAAACAGTCTTTATTCACTAGAACTTTGTGTTTTCTACTATATATTGCCCTGCAATGTTATGTTAATGGAAAAGAAATTACTTTTGGACCTTTGGGTGTTTAGTGCTGTTATCATAATTAGGGTAATGGTGGCTAGCACTAACTAGGCTAACTTTAGGATTATGAATTATTTAGATATATCTAGAGGATAAGCTTGACATCAGAAGGCTTTCACTGTCGTTGGCATTTTGACATGCATGAAAACACCTAAAATGATCACTGTAAGCGGACTACTTGATTAGTAAAAGCAAATTATTTAAACAAATCCAAATAACAATTTTTTTTCTTAAGATCAGTGCGGTGGGCCGAGTGGTGGATCACTGCAAAAAAGCAGCAGAATGGGTGCAAGCTAACAAACATTTGTTTGAAGATGCCTAACATTTTACAAATAGACAGTAAACAAACTGAGAAAGCTGCACAGGAAATGGCAAAGCTGTTTGGCAACACCATGGATCCACAAGATGAAGACAGCAAAGAATCCATTCTGGAGGATTTTAAGTTAATCTTTTATAACACTGAACACATGTGGATGTTCTGTGAGGAGATAATGGATACTAGAGGGTACTTGGCATACTGTGAATACAAGAGGAAAAATAAAAGACATCTTTGAAAGTTTGTTTTGTGTCTCCTCTGTTTTTTCCTGTAACAGAGGTTATTGGCTTTCTGGCTCATGCAACTAGGTACTCAGTAATTCACTTGAATACATGGAGCTACGTTAATTTAAAATCATCAACCCTCACCCTCCACTGGCAAATACAGGTGGTCCAACAGCACAGAAAGGAAAACAGCAGTATAGAAATTAATATTAATCAATTTTTAAATGAATTATGATGATGTGTAAGAATTGCAGACACACATAAGGTATGCCTATACAAAAGATTTGAGCAAATCAATATGTAAATGAGTCCAAAAGTGCGGGGAATACATTTTCGATGATATGTAATGGTATAAAAGCAAACAACAGCCAGCAATTGGTTAGAGTGTAGAAGCATTATGCCATCACACATAATAAGGTGTTTTAACAGAGATGTATTGTTTTCAACAAATCTGTAGTGCAATCTAAACTAACAGCTGTTCGTTTTGCTGATTAAGTTAAAATACTTTTGTAAAATAATTCATGATTTAAGTACGATTTTAAGGGGATCATTGCAACAGCTGTACATTTAGTTTGTAATTTTTATCTGTAGCATAACCCTAGAAGTGGTCATCCTGTTTTGTATTTTCTCGTTGTTTTTTATCTTGATATTTACTTGCATTTTGTTCTGTTATTCTGTTGAACTGGAAACGTATACTTAAGTTTTTTCATCTTTTTTTAAATCAAACACATGAATACACACATAAATCATATTTACATTATAAAAACATAAAATAAAGCCCTCCAAAATAAAGTATATTCAAACATGAGATGTAAAATACGATTTTCCCGGTATAATCGCTTTTATTTGGAAATGCTTCGAATCAACTTCTGGTCCTGACAGCGGAGGGGTCCTAACAGTGAAAGTCTGCAATGAAGGGTCCTGACAGTGCAGGTCTGCAGCCAGAGTGACTTGGCCGAGCCTGCATGCCCCCCTCTCTCCAATACCAAGTCTCTGTTACTACCTCTGGAGAAGGAACCCTGAACACTGGATGTGGGGTTGATGCATGCGTAAGGTCTGGCTTGCAGTGCTGTGGCTTTCAGACCAAGCTCATGCCATGCAGTGAAGTTGAAACAAGATAGATATTGCTCTATTCATTTTCTATATGCTGACTGAGATATGAGGGCAGCTCATAGAAAAAATAGGCAAGTGCCTTAATCTCCTGATAGCGTCCAAGGATGCATTTGTCTGACATAACGTGGTAAGGTGTTAAGCTGGCAACTCTGTGTCAACAATGCATTATAAAGATGGACTTAAACTACTCACAACACAACACACCTCTACTCATCACAAGACACACAAAAGCACACCTACACCACAATTTAGTATAAGTCCAATTGCCAGTACATTTAGATGAAGTTTTTAAAGGAGTCAAGGACTAAAAGACCAACTATAAGCTCTCCTCTGCTCATCACACTCCAAAGCCTGCTCTGTCAAGTACTTGCAGAAACACACAAAGTTGCTCACAGTGTTTCATGAATAACAAACATAATAAATACTAGTGCTCTAAACAATATAACCTGTTGATATCAATGCAGTAGGCCTGTTGTCCATTACATACCCCATGGCAATTATGCCTGAGGATGCATAATAAGAAAATGAGAAATGTATCCACATCCTGGCTTTATTTGATGGTAAGTAAACAAAACATTCTTGACTATGTTTCTGGAGATTTTAATAATAAAAAGGTTACCCTTTGTGCCTCAAAATTGCAGGTTGTGTCTTTTTTATGTTTCCTGATCTTGTGAGAATGCTTCCGCAAAATGTTACTTTAATTTGCCTTCAAATTGTATCATACTGGGCGCTTAACAATATTTAGGCAAAAAAAATGGAGAGAAGTTTAAAGGGCTGGCCTGAGTTAATCTTATTTGAAAATAGAAAACAAAAACACACAAAGTAAATCACTAAATACCAGCTATAGGAACACCTGGCTCAAAATTGGAATCAGGGTAGACATTTTGTCATAAGTCTGATGTCACACCTAAAAAAAATACCCATGTATAATCAAGTAACTTAACCTACTCTTATGCTTCCAGACTGTAAGATGTGTAATTAGCAATATGTAGGCTGACACCCCCAATCCACTTATCACCAAACGCGTAAGATAATGTATTATTCCCTGTCAAACTAAGGCCCGTGGAGTAAATCATCCATTCATCCATCAATAAAACATAACAGCAACACTTAATTACTATTTCGGGTAATGTTTCTGTCCACCTAAACAATTATATTTTAACATTCACTTTATTTAGCTCTGTTTTACTCTCAACCAACATCTTAGGATTTTTGTGTATTAGAAATACAAAGGTTTGGTCATCTAGCAAGCATCTGCATGTGCCTTGTTCTCATTTGATAGGAAACAGCTGGATTCTTAGAGCTCTATTACACAGAGATGCATCATGCTGGGGGCAGCCATTCCTGAGCACATTTGAGGAAAGCATTGTAAAAAGTGGAGGTTTAAGTACATTAAATTCAATCAAAAAAAGAAACAGTATGCTAAGAGAATTCATAAGGAAGATTACCAGAGCATAGTGTTTGTCTCCCCTGGCACCGAAACAGGAAGTAGTCTATGTAGTTAATAATGTAGTAAAGTCCTCCTCCTCCTTTTTTTGATAGGCTATTTTGGCCAAACATAATAACTGATAAGCACTGCAGGTGTACATCTTGGGTAGGAAAGCTGACAATAGTACAACTTTTATATGTGATCCCAAACAGCAAGAGGATGCATCTCAGGTAACAGCGAAGAGCTCCCAGCAAGCACGTTGTGCCATGTGAAAACATTGGTCTGCTGGGCATGCTTTCCTCACAACACTTCTTGTGAGGAAAGCATGCCATAGACCTATTGTTATTATATTTTAGCTAAAATTACAAATAATATCTGATGATGCTGATTGAAGCAACAAAAATAAATAAATGAGGAGAAAAGGTCAATTGAAACTAGGGCTTGAAGATATAACAACTTTAGACAAGATATGTTTAGAAAAAAATGTTTAGACTGACACAGTTGTTGATGTGCTACAACAGCATTTAGTGAGCCACCATTAGACATGCGAATACTGGCAATGCCAAAACAAGTGTCAACAAAGTTTGTGTACGCTAAAGTTTTCCAATTTTCACAAAAGTCAGTCAGCTGCAGCCTCAAACATGAAGCTTCTGAAGCTTTCTGCATGAAAACAATCCTACCTGAATGTTGATGTGCCTGAGTTTTTTTAAATAAATTACATGGAATTCAATATTAAGATACATATTGAATAAATTTGATGTTCACCTAATATACAGGGTGGGCCATAAGTTTCCATACTAAGGAAAATGTATAATGTATATCTTTTTATGTTTCAGATACCCTAGAAGATGTGTTTGCGTCATGATCCTGCCCTTGTTTAGTTAAGTTCTTCGTTTTGTCCTTGTGTTTTACGTTTTGTTTCTTATTTCCTGTTTTATTTTGAAAATTCACCCCTCTCTCCTTGTTTCCGTAGGTTTTGCTTCTGTCTGGCGTTGTCACACCTGATCCCTGATTGTGCTTCCCTGGCTGTTTCTCATCAACCCCAATCACCTCATGTATTTAACCCTCGTGTCTTCCCTTGTCCTGTTGCCAGGTTGTAGCACTCGATGTCTCAGTCCAGTGTTTCCATGTTAGTTCTTGACCTTGTTTATGACCTGCTAGTTTCCGCCTCTGCCTTTTTGCCTACTGATTTTGATACCTCTGCCTGGTCTGACTGCCTTCTCGTGTACCGAACTCTGATCTGTAATAAAACTCGTTTTTTTTTTTGGTTACTCGTCTGCAATTGAGTTCTTTTTGCCCTCAGATTCTGTCAGTTTGACGAAAGAGCAACAAATTGAAATCTATCTTTGGGGGCACTTGAAGGCCATGGTGTATCAGGTGAAGATACGAGACATAAATCATCTCAAGGAACGTATCATCAACACGATGACAAGCATAACTTCAACTGTGCTAATGCAAATTCATCAACAGAGGAAAACATGTATTAATATGTGTTTTCGAAACAACGGTAATAGAGCACATTATAAAAATAAAAACAGTAGTCCAACATGAATGATTATTTTTCCTATATATGGAAACTTATGGCCCACCCTGTATAAATATATACTGGTCCATTTTTCCCAGCCCTAACTAAACCACTGTGGGCTTTGTCCCCAAAAGTAACTACTTTTTCATGCTCAATGATTTTGACTTAACCCTCAACATAAAAACACTGAGAACTAGAAATGTATGTAGGGCACAATCCTCCAACAGGCATTTCTGACATTCTTAGCAAAAATGTAGAAAACTGCCTTTTCTTCAACCAATCCTTCAAAAAGTTCCTGGATCTGCATTCGGATTGGGATCCCCATCAATAATGTATCACTTCTTCCTTGTGCCATGACCAACATTCCCTGAAAATGTAATCAAAATCTGGTCATAGTTTTCAAGTTATTTAGCCAATGGACAGACAAGCAGTAGAAACATAACTTCCTTAGCGGAGGTGAAACGCAGCTTTGGTGTGACCTAACCTTTGCCTGAGGCGTTAAAGGTCTAAAGGGAACTTAAGGGTGGGGCTCAATCCACATCTCTGATTCACATCTGGATTTAGCATGAACAAATTTCTGACCAAAATAACAATCAATACCAAAATAATGCTTTTCCTTTTAATCAATTTGTAGAAATAGCCCCTGGAAGTTGTGCTATGTGTGTGTTACTGTCCACATAAAGGATTAATGTTCTACAGAGCAGTGATCCATATCTGCAGAATGATCTCCATCACACGTTCACAGTCAGCACAATCAGGGTCCGTGGGGGCTTGTAGCTCTGACATCAGTGTCACACTGATGTCACGCCGCCGAGATGCAGCATAAGCCATTCACAGGTCAACACAAACAACCATCAGTGACTTCCTGACCTGAGCACTCTTATCTGTGACAGTGGCTCTATATATATATTCAGAATGGAGTGATCTCATGTGTGACTGTCTACTTCCTTTAACTCAAGACTAACGCTGGCTCAAAAAACTTTACATTTTCTCAACAACTTGGGGTTTTCCAAAAACCATTGAATTTTGTTTCGTTTCCAAAGTCCTTCTATTGAATAAATATGATAGCTGCAGAGGGTCTGAACCCTGCGACAAGAGGGATAAAAAAAACAAAAATCCTGCAGTTGTTGAGCAACTTCTTCCTTAATGTTTATAAGATACAGATGTCCTAGTCTGAGAGAGCTGTCCCCTTCAGGGATTTGTCATCTTTGGTATCCGGCACTGATTATCACCCCCACAACCCCCCCACCCCCCTCACTGAGGAATCACAAGCTGAGAGGAAGCTCAAGGAATCCCAAGCATGAAGCGGTGACAGGATTGAGCAACCCGAGTCTGGACTTTAGCCTTCAGGGTAGGGAGAAGGTTTCAGCAGAGAAGTTGGGACACTTTGTATAAAGAAATCAAAGAAACTTTATCGACAAGCTTGACCACCACTAATGTAAAATCTGCCAATAACGCTCTAATGACCACTATGCTGAACTTGGCCACTACCTGCAAACGTTCCTCAGAGTTAAGTCTTTTCATTGAAGAAAATAAGGTGTACTGCTCGATAAAATATGAACATGTGAAATAAGCATAGGTATTAAGCAATTATTGAGCTACATATCACCTATAACATGCAATAATAATAATAAATACACACAGAAAATTAATCCAGTTACAAAATAACCTAAAAAGAATGACTTTCTAATTGTAAATACTAAATAACAGAACGTGTGCTAAAAAAATTGATGCAGACTATTCCCTTTTATTTTACATGAGGCAGCACAGTTGTAACAAGAGTTCTAAGTAAACTAAATCACAACCTTGTGATGAGTTGATCTGGAAGACAAATGATTAGAAAAAGAAACTCAAGCAAATGAAGGAAGCCATTTGGGATTGCAATAACAGCTGTCGCTATCTAACAAAACTTCATACGATTTTTCCAGCGTTACCAGGTCTGCTAATTATAAGCAACTCTTGTTGTGTTTAGGCACTTGTAAGGTCTTGATAAGTTGAGAAGAGTTTTTGACACACCGAATAGCCTCAAGCATGCAACATGTGCTTCTTCTACAAGAAAATTTTAAAAAAGAAAAATGTTTAATTACAATCAAGTGATCAAGTGAGAACTTACACAGTGAGGTAGGTATGGTTGCATGTTTTGAGTTTTTACCTATCTGTCTTTCTATCAGTCTATCTGTCATTCAAACCATCAATCCATCTATCTAACTATCTAGAGACCAAAGTTGTTTCATATGGGCTTCTTTTTATAGATCTGGTTACTTACCTCTCTTGCCAGATCTGGCAGAACCACAGCATTCCTTTTAAACCTTAAACTACTATACTAAAAATATATTCAGACCATCCCTGGCTATTGGCGGCTTTTTTCTCTCAAGGGTATACTGACTGAAAAATGGCACGATCATTGTTCAATTCATGACAAGATCTCAGTAATTATAATTAAATTGTCATAATGTATATTTCTATGATTAAAGGGGTGTCCTGAAAATTATGTTCAACCACTGTTTTTGTATTTCTTTTCATCTAGAAAAAAAACACTTCTTAAGGCACATGCTATCCAAACATTGTAAACATATGGAAAATTGCTTACTTTTTGCCAGAAATTCTGCAGAGTACAGTGAAGGGACAGAAAACTTATTCTCTTTTTAAAAAAGTTTTATACCATTACACTGCATGTCCTAATTAAAAACTTTTGACTTGTTGGATTTGATATTGACAAAAGCAAACATTTTTCTTAATCAAACTCATCATATTAAATCACTTTTCATCTATGTTAGGGTAATGAAAAGCCACAGATGGCAAGGAATGACCCAGTCCATGATTGAGGTACTCCAATAAGAGACACCAACACGTACCAAGCACAATTTTTAAGTTTGTGCTCTTCAAAAGTGTAGCTTCCTCCTACAGGTCTGAAAGGGAATTTTGTTTCCACTCATGTGCCTGACTGACTGCTCAGAAGCAGCTCCCTGTCATGGGGAGAGGACGGCTTCTTATCAGGCAGCTCCAGACCAGCAGAGCACCGTCATATCCGAGCTGGAAATACACAGAGCTTCCAGGAACAGGCCTCGCCCATGGAGCTCTATACAGCCACAGAATAACAGCATGAGTGCGACACAGTAAATATGCTTATTCAAATCTAGTGGCTGAAGGGAGTTTTCAAAAATCTATATGGAAGTGGGGCAAAGTGAGTGCATCAGTGGACAATTGGTCTGCCCTTGTTTTAATTTTGTACAATACAGGAAAATTATCACTCACATGTAAATGTTTGTTTTTGCCCAGCTTTGTGATTGAATAATTTTGATGAAACATACCCCAGTTGAGTGCAGTGGTTCTCAATAATCTAGCCTGGGGACCAATGACACAGTGAAATTAATGACCACAGCCTACTTTTTTAAAGATTTAACCATTTTTTTTAAAAGAAGAATCTAGCAAATTGGACCTGGAAAAAATCATGACAAAGCAGTAATGTTTAATGGGGTCAAGATTACAGAAACCCTGAGTTGACATGCATGCTTTTCATTTTTTTAATTTTTCTTTTGCTTTTTTCTTGTAGTCTCTAGAAATAAACGTGTTGTCATGGAAAAAACATTTTTGATTTACCAAGAAAATGAGATAGACGCCTTAAAATGTAATGAAAACGTTTAGAATTTACTTATTCACAGACTAAATCATATAAAAATATGTTTATGTTCACTCAGGGTTTCCATCTGTTATAGGCTTTTGGCCCTTTTTCTTTCAATGGCCCACTGGAAGCAGCTTTACGTCCCATTTAGGAGCCTGGACTCACTAGTTGAGAACCAGTACTGGTTCAGTCTGTCTTGCCATACATATATTTTTCCTTATATTGTGACAAACAGAAAACGTTTCTTGTTATGGTTTCTTTACAGTGCTGCGTTCAATGCAATCTTACGTGCGCGTAATTATCACTACACCTCAGGTAAATGGCGCTGCTCGAAGATATAGGACTTAGTTTTGTTTTGTAGCCATTGAAGTCCCAGCAGTCTGAGACCTGGACCCCAACTCAGACACCAGGTATCTACACATGCATAATTCAAAAGTATCCGTTTCCGAATGTCTCATCACACTTGAACACACCATCACCATTTTAAAGGACCAAGTAAACCAAAGTAAGTTTTTCTGTCTGTGAGAGCGTCGAGTTAGTTTATCAAGTATGTAAGCTGAACCGAAGTGCCGACTGAAATAAAGGCAACTATCGGGAATTTCAGTCTAAAAGCTCGTTTTTAAGTAATAAATGCGTATTTACCTGTTTTCGATACGATGTCCTCAGTGGGTTTCCAGTATTAGCAAAAATCATCCTCAGTTCAGTTCGGAGGGGGAGTTTTTCAGTTCAGCTACAATTTCCTAACAAAATACATCAAAGTCCTCGAAGACCAAGAAAAATATTCGACATTGATATCTCCCTCACTCCACGGAAGGACATAAAAATAGCTTTCTGTACATATTAACTGTATACGTATCCTGATTGGCGTCGACTATCCGGCGATAGAAACCTCGGTAAATTGTCCCAACTTCGATCGCCCAGCCCCGTCTGTTTGACTGGCTTCATTGATTTGCAGTCAGCGCTGAGCAGGACGGACACTGTTACGGTGGGAGAAACCATGTGACGCTCTGGGTGGGGGTGGTGTTTTTGTGTAGTTACATATATATGAAGTAATTTGCGTCTTTTTTCTATATAAACAATACATCGTAGCTTTGGTTACACTTGAAAATGTACCACTGGATTTACGAAATTTTAAAGTGTCCAAAAAGGTGAACATAATCTTTAAACAAAATATATTCACACCCCTACCTTGTTTTTCATCCATTACAGGATGCATACCAAACATTCCACCGTGCGGCTGGTCCTGGCTGTGATATTCTGACAAGTTAAGAAGAGTATTTATTGTACCGAATTTACATAACCTACAACTACTGTGATCAGTAATAAACCATATTTACATGTGCTTTATGTAGCCAGGACAAGTAAGACAGAATGGAAGTCAAGAGGAAAATGGGTAAAAGTAGGGAAGACTGGGGTTGGTTTGCACACATTTTACTCTTGTTCATATAGCTCTTGATCCAGTACATCTATTAAGGATGCTCAAGGTCTTGCTGTGAGGTAGAGTTGACTTTATTACCTCCGCCAAGGAGGTTATGTTTTTGCCGGCGTTTATCTGTCTGCTTGTTTGTCTGTTTGTGTTCAAAATAACTTGAAAAATTATGAATGGATTTGGATGAAATTTTCAGGAATTGTCGGAAATGGGATGTGGAAGAACTGATAAAATTTTGGGGGTGATCCGGATCACCATCTGGATCCAGGAATTTTTTTGGTGTGAATAACAGTATGGAGGGAACTGTGGCACTTGGCGCTCTCCCAATGCTTTTCTAGTTTTCTCTGCCAAGAAGGTAATAATTTTGCCAGTGTTTGATAGCTTCTTTGTTTTTTAGTGAACAAGATTACTTAAAAACTCATGATTGTATTTGTAAGATATTTTCAGGGAATGATGGTCACGAAATAAGACAGACAAGATTAGATTTTGGTGGTGATCTGACTCTAAATAGGGAACCAGGACTTTTTTTAAAAGGATTTCTAAACAATGTGAAATAGGGCAGATTTTCACATTTTTGCTTGTACCTCAGGAAGTTGTCAATAGATTTTGATGACATGGTTCAGGGAGTATTTGTCATGGCACAAGGGAACTGATTAGATTTTGGTGATCTCAATCTGGATGTGGATTTTTTCCCCAAGGGTTCCTTAACAGTGTGAGATAGAACAGTTTTCTATATTATTGACAATAACTCACTCAAAAATGTTGGAAATGCCTTGGCAGAGGTTTGCGCTCTTAGAGCACTGAGAGGGACCTGTGTGCAGGGACAAGGGTGCTGCCATATCTCCATCCTGGAATACCAACTGGAAGTACCAACCGGGAGTTGGTCTTCTTTGTGTATATTATTACTTATTTGTTTATTTCTCTGTTTTTCTATGTTTTCTTAATAAAAAAATTGTCACAAAAAAGATAAGTCCAAGTCAAGTTCTTGATGTTACCAGCATGATAGTGTAATGTTGTGTTTAACTGTATTACAAATAAAATAAATTTAATAGAATACTGACAATCTGACAATAGGAAAGTCTAATTAAGTCTAAGTCTAATTTAATAGTTACACATGAAAATGAACACATCTCTAGACCCAGGAAATCCCTGTTCTGTGGCAATCACACTTGTCTGGGGCCACTGCGTTGCTCATGATGCCCCTCTCTCATCCCAGAGGATCCCTGGTGGGTGAGGAAACAACCAGCAGGATGGAAGTCTTTTAGCTAAGCTTCTCTGCTATGCTTTTGAGCAAACACTGTGTGGGGAGTCTGGACTGTGTTTAATAAAGGCATCTTCTGGTGGGCAGGCTTCCTGCACATACACACACACACACTGTATTTAGGGTGTTTAATAACCATAATATTAATATTTATTAATTGAATCATTAACATAATCACTTGATCATGTGATTATTTTAGGCTTCTAATTGCTAACATTTGGGCAGGTAGATGTCAGCACTTAAAACTTTCACGATTTTATACAGTATGAATAAAATCATGAAAATAACTACACCTATTATAGATATAATATTATAAAAAATATAAAATATTATATACAAAAATAAATAAATAACTAGTGAATCATACAGTTATGAGATACGATTTTATACAGTATGTATAAAATCGTGAAAACAACTATATCTATTATAAGTATAATTATTATAAATAATATATATACAATATTATAAATGAAAAATGAATTAAATAACTAGTAAATTATACAGCTATGAGTTACAGTAAATATGTAACTGGAAAATTAAAATAATTATCTGCATATTCTAGTGGCGAATAATATACACGAAAAAGACCAACTTCTGGTTACTTCCAGTATGGATTGGACATATGGCAGCACCCTTGTCCCTGCAGACGGGTACTCTTGAGAGCACTTCTGCTTTCTACTTCTACCCACACGATGAAGTTTGTTGTCACAGTCTATGGGATGTTATCCCTATGGATATTAATGGGGTATTAGAAAAAAAGTAAATATAAAATGTGCAACTCCTTCATTTTTTTTTAAACTAGAGAGTAGCATATTTCTATGCTAGCTATGACTTCTGACTAGGAAGCTAAAGTTATTCTAAAACTGTGGATAATTTCTCCCACTATACTTAGCAAGTGTTCAGTTGCATATATACATATAAAAAACAGATCCTCTGGAAGTTTCAAAACAAAAAATCTAGATGAAACTTACTGCTCTCAAAATGTCCTCTCAACTCAATATTTTGTGTCTGCTCAACAACATTTTCAGATATAAGACCACAGCATCTGGCAAAAGAAAATGTATTTGAGTATGACTGAACAAGACTGAAAGGATAAGTAAATAACTAGAATTATTTCTAGCATGAAACTCATAGAGGAGGCTACGTGTCCCATGTCATCAAAATCATTGTGTTGTTGTTTCGCTTTATTTTTTTAATGTCTTTTCCTTTTTCTTTTTTATTCATTATATGTTCAAAATAAATGAATAAAAGGCATCAGAATAATTTGGAAATCCTGCCACCAACAACCCTTGCCAACTCAAAATTTGTTTGTGGAAGAGGTACAGACAATTCTAGCAATATACAATAGCAGTACCCCCCCCACCACCCACCCAAAAAAAAAAAAAAAAAATCAGATGCTCCATTTTTCTACAAAAAATTAGAGCAGGCCGATGACACTGAAAAGTCTTGAAACATGGAAAACATGGAAGGCACTACAAAAATATGCAACCAATTACTCTGGTGGTCTGATCTCTTAAGGATGAGGTTTTTACAGTTTGCAGTAAAGCCAAATTCTGTTAAAAAACAAGGCTTCTACCCTGCAGATTAATATGTGTGGTAACACCCTTTTATTGTGAGTGACGGCTGGTTGTATTGCTGTGTATGTGTTTGTGTGTGTATGTGGTGGGGGGCTCTTCATTGGAGAAGGCAAAAGGGGCAGACTGGGCCATAAATCAAAGGCAATCTACCCACTGCTGTCACCTGCTGATTGGAAAACCAACACTGGTGGCAGAAAATGTGAATTAATGGCGACCTTCAGCAAGGTACAAGCTCTGTGCTATAACCACTGTCTTATTCTGCCTTTATTGTCTCACCGAACAGTTAAACCTCAAGTAATCCTGGGATTAGATAGCAGGTATTGTTTTATGTCACCAAGAATTAAGACCATGCAAATTAAATACATTGTGCAAGACCTTCAAAAGACCAATGTGGGGAAGATGTTTCAATTACATCACAGCACTTGTGGTGTCAAGAAACATGGTAAATATATGTAAACTCGAAGTGCTCCAAAAACACAAACTTGAGCCAAGGCATTTCCAACATGGCGGGGTGAGTTATTGTCAATAATGTGGCGAATTGCTGTATTTCATTCTGTTAAGACATCCTTGAAAAAATTCCTCGATCCCCATTCAGATTAGGATCACCACCAAAATCTAATCACTTCTCCCATGTACCATGGATCAGTATCCCCTGAAAATGAAATCGAAATCTGTTGAGAAATTATTGAGTTAATGTGAACACACGGAAAACTGCCCCATCTCACATTGTTAGCAAATCATTTAGAAAATCCCTGGATCCGCAACCTGATTCGGATCACCCCCAAAATTTTATCGATTGGTCTCTGGCCCATTTCTAAAATTTCATCAAGATCTGTTTAAAAATTTTTGGACTTATCCTGAGAACCAAAAAACAAACTAAAAATAACAAGAAAAACATAACCTCCTTGGTGAAGGTAATAAATCCAGGTACGGAACCTGGCAAAAGAAGAAAAAATGTAATTAAATTGTTAAAACACGATAAACAATTAGCTCAACAATTAACAAAGAGTTAATACTAATGAAGCTAAAAAAAAAGTGTGGTGTTGTTTTACTTGTTGATGATAGACAAGTCTTGTAAAGCTCAATTTTTCTGTAGGCTCTGGCTGGTTAGGTGTAACAGCTTAAAGAGTAACCATAACAGATGACTTTCAGCAAAATGTGTCAGTGGTTGTTTTAATACTACAGATAGACAGGATTTTTTATAATGTCAGGCTGATTAGATTTTCATTAAAGCTTTACCTGATGCATATTTGACCTTTGAATAAAAAGTCATTCGCATTTCAAACATTTGTTGTAATGACGAAAACAGCAGAAACATTTCGCTGAATGTCACCAGCAAACATTTTTCAAATCACTTTTTAACAGTCAACACAAGGCATCACTTCTCTACTTAAAACACAAAAACTCTGGACATATTTTAGTATTAAATGTCCCAACAGAGACAACAAAGTACAAAATAGTGCATGCCAATAGATTTATATATCTTAAGTCTTTTTTTTAGTACAGAGGCTGGGATTCTATACACAAACTACAGAAACACGTCATTGTAACTTTGTCCATTTAGCTGGATGGTTGACTTATTCAGCTAACAGTGAGTGTGACTCCAAAGCCATTCCCACATTACTGAGGGTTAGCTTGTCTTTGTGGACAACTTGTCCTCTGCAGACAATCTATCAAAAATAACTAAAGAATGCATCCAGATGGTCCAGGTCTTTCTGATGTGAAGCGACCACATGCAACTTCCAGCTAATTTTCTGCCTCCACTTAGGCTCCACTCTGGAATAATTAAAATTGTGTATGTGCCTTTAAGGCATGCTGTGTTACAAGGTTACTATGGGAGCTAAGTCATCAGAGGGCGCCTGGTGTTTGTCCCTGAAGTCAGTGTGAGTTTTCACTTTGGACACACACCTATAACAGCTCCTTCCTCTGTTTTGTCTCTCAACTCAACAGTAATTCTACAGTCTGTGTGACTGTTGTTTGTCAACTTTTATAAAGGTGTAGCAGTATTAACCGTAAGGCTGGTGTGTGGTTTATCATAAACGACAAGCATTGTTGAATCCCCAGATGTGTGATTATACGCTTTTGACTTCATTGTCTCTATCACTCACAGAAACACGATTGACCAAGAACACAGTTGCAAACTGTAACAACTCACAAAATACGTAACGCTTTATATGAACACAGAAATGTTTCATGCCCTTTCAATTTTCTGCAATATAAGGTGGTAGTGGAACAGTGGTAGAGTTGATCACTTTCAATCCAGGGGTCAGGGGTTTGATCCTGAGCTCCTTTACGTACATGTCAATGTGTCCATGGAGAGAAACTTGAAGAGGTCTGAACTCTGGTTCATATATTTGATTTCAATGAATGCTAGAGTATAATCAAAATGGCTAAAATTAAAAAAAAAATTGCCAGTTATCACAAAGTGAGTACCCCAAAACTACCTCTATTGGTCTGTTGGAGCACCTCTCATTTTAAGGCCCCCTTCTCCACATTGGCCCCGTCTGCTGTGATTGGCAGAGAGTCTACTCTGTGGTAGATAGCTCAGTGCCATTTTCAACAGCTCTGCATTCTTTCTGCAGTCTTACTTCTGCACTGGGTTTTCAACCAGCGAGCTTGAACTACTGATACAACAGTGGTACTGTACGCATCACACTGGTAGGTCTGCCCAGGGGGGAGGTGAGATATTAATCATCTGCTGGTGCTGTCCACAGGAGGAGAGGGAGAAATCCTGATGCTGCTGACCCTGTTGTCTTACACATAGAGGTACTCTATTACATGAGAGAAGACATGTAAAACACTTAAGGGCAATCTAAACCTCAGAAAAGCACAATATTGCCTTTTTAACCCTAGATTTCTCCACAGTTATGAGTTAATTATATAAGCGTGATCAGCTAATGGAGACTGACACTTCACATTGCAATCTTGTACATCAGAGTGTGAATGTTGTAAGAATGAGCATAAATGGGCAGGTCTTGACCACAGTGTAAAAGTGCTTTGAGTAGTCAGACAACCAAAGTGCCACACAAGCTCATTTACTCCTCACCATTATTAACATTACAGCAAAAGGCAACCAAATTCAATTAAAATTGTGTCCCTGAAGCTCAATCATTGCTGCGATCACTGCAAACACCATAACATCACTGCTCTTTTAATGGATGCATTAAAACAATGTGTATACACAGGTGGGATATGTGATATGGCACTCCGAAATGAAAGCAAAGGTCACCAGTGCATGTAGAAAAGTTCACCAGGCCAATGGGAGTCAACGGGTCAGCATCAGAGGAGAGGGGTCTGATTCAGCACTCTGCTTTGAAAGGGGGGCAGGGAGAGGGACTCTGGAGCACTACCTTTAATGAAACAATGAAAGGTAAGGTTATCTCTAAACCCTGTATGTGCAGCACTGTAATAATCCCAAGATAATGCTATATATGTCTCACAACATGGAAATGATTGTTGTTATCATCTATTATTTTTCATGATAACAACAGTCTGTCTCATAAACCTGGTCAGAAATTAAACCTCATTTGAATTTTATGCGTAAAACACCATTCAACTAGATTGTTTTTATTTAAAGGCCATGAAGAGCAGCAATCACATATCCGATGATCCGTTCTCCCTTTCATTATAGATGCACGTTTAGATTGCACATGCATAATCTCCCAGGCAAGCACAAGCATGCAGAGATGCAAAGATTACAAGAATTGCTGAGGGCACAAGGCCAAAGACAGACAAAGGCAAAATTACACACTGTTCCTCTCTCTCAAACACACCACAGAGGGTATTTCCAGGGGAAATAAGAGAGTGATGAGCAGGGTTATATTAGGACGTTCAGCTACTTGCTCTCTCTCCTCCCTGAAATAATGAAAAAACGCCTCTACCTGCAAACAAAGCTGAGGTATAAGTAGAAAGTGTTGCTCTAACAGCAATTACAGTTTCACAGCTCATCCTGTTAAACTTAGAGAGACAGATGTGAGCTTGATTCCCCAGAAGCTGCAAAAAGTTTTAGCAGCTCCAGGAAGCTTCTAGTAACACTTCTGTGCCTTCCTGCCTGGAGGGGAGGGTCGGCTCTGGGGCGTGTGACCCCTCTTTGGCAGCAGCAGATTCATTTCCCCCTGACTTATGACTGTAAATCAGCCACAAGAGAGACAGACACAGAGAGCTGAGTGCCTGAATGTGTGTGTCACAATGAGAAAAAAAAAGAAAGGGCCACATTCACAACTCTGCTCTTTCATTGTGGTGCCGATGAGGGGTTGGTATCCGTGACAGAAAAGCTCAGTAAAATGAATGAATCACTCTTTTAAGTTATGACTAAAGGTATGATAAATAAGAAATATATTGTAGATTATGGTTATTTAAAGTCAGGGGATTGTCTGTCAAAGTCTTGATAACAGGATTCTTTGAGATGTCTCACCATGTGATATGTATTTACAGCAGATGGGAATTTAAACATCATCATCTTGGTATTAATCCTTCACCTAAAAGTGTGAATTATTTTTTGTATTTACTACCTTTTTCCCTTGTCATAAAAAAAGATTATAGGGGCTAAAAATCGATCTTTGATAGAAAAAACATTTAACATGAATCAACGCTTAAATTTTAGAATATAGACAACACATGACTTCAATAAGGACTCACTTTAAGAGTGAAATAATTTTCAGAGAGCACAAACCTTGGCCATAGCATTTCTGACAGTCTTTGTGGAGTTGTTAGCAGCAGTGTAGGAAACTGTCCAATCTCCCAATGTTAACAAATCCTTAAAAAATAAAATAAAATAAAAAAAAATCCAGTATCTGCACCTGGATTCAGATCAACACCAAAATATCATCACTTCCAGATTGTGCCAGGATGAACATTCCCTGAACATTTCATCAAAATCCACTGGGAACCTTTTGAGTTATTCTAGAATATATGGAAAACTTTCTTATTTCACAATCCTAACAAAGACTTAAAAAAATATGTATCTTCATCCTTATTTAGATCACCACCAAAACCTAACCACTTCATTCTCCTGCTATGGCCAGTATTGCCTGAAAATGTCATTAAAGTCTGTCCAGAATCTTTTGAGTTATCTTGCTAGACAGACAAACAAATGGGCAAATGGCTGCAAAAACATAACTACTTTGGTGGAGGTAATAAGTTTATTGATTGATATCATTAAAACCTATCCTAGCGGAAATACTGCATCACTAGTAAAAGTTTTAGTGGGTACTTTAATCAGTTCGTCCATCCATCTGTCCATCATCTACTCTGTTTAACCCTTTTCAGGGGGGCTAGAGCTGATCCCAGAGATGGGGAACACCCTGGGCCGGTCACCAGAGAGACAGACAACCATTCGCACTCACCTACACCTAAAGGCGATTTGGAGTAGCCAGTTTACCTAACAAGCTTGTTTTATTGTTTGTGGGAGAAATCCGCAGTGCCCAGAGGAAACCCATGCATGAAACCTTTTTGCTGTAAGACACACAGTACAACCAAACTGCCCTTTAATCAGTTCATTAAGAATTAATTTATGTATTAATATTGCACATCCAATAAATCATGATAATTTACTGTTTGACTAAATGAGTTAATTTAAAAACAATAAAGATGTTAACTGAAAGTTATTTCTAAAGTATAAGGACATTTTATGGATTGAGGCTTCACTATTATGTTTAAAGTGTTTTAGACTAAAACTAGCCTGTAAATGACAAAAATGTTAGTAAAATTTAATAGACATTTTCATCCAAAGACCAAGACGTCATCCAGAATACTTGCCAGTATAAACAGTTTATCATTTGCCATGTGCACTCACAGTATTAAAAAGCTGTTTGGAAGTTGCATGAGAGGCTGTGGGAAGCCTGGCATGACCCTGGAGCTGCCAGATTATATATTTATATTTGAGGAAACAACGCTGGAGCAATCCAAAATAAGTTGCAGAATTTGTTAATTGATTGTGCGATTGTGTCTGCCTCACAAGGCAACACAAGTAATTCATTTCATCATTTGACATTCACACACAATTTCAGTACCAGTGCTAATTTTGTCGACTAATTATTTTCATCATAGTTTTCGTCAACAATCTTTTTTCCCTGATGAAAACTAGACTATAACTAAAAAAAAAACAACTGTACGTTGACAAAAACTAAAACTAAATCAAACTGACATTTCTGTAAACAAATAAAAACTAGACTAAAATGTTTGACAGAGACTAAATCCAATCAGACCTAATTTCATCATGTAGAAAGTATGGACAAGTTAGGAATCACAGCTACTTTGGTTGTGTGGAAAGGTTGGATGAGTTAAGAGGGACATCCAGTCGCAACTGCCTTAGCTTCATGGTGGTGGGATCCAAGTGTAAAACATGACTTCAGAAATTCAAGGAAACATAAAAAATGCTTTACACTTTACACTTTATATTTTAGTTGACTAAATTTGCAGTAGATTTTGTCAACTAAAAAGTTTAAAACTAAAACTAGACTAAAATGAAAACAATTCAGATGACTAAATTCTGACTGAAACTAAGAGATATTTTAGGCAAAAGACTAAAATATCTAGACTAGACTATAACTAAAACTAAATTAAAAAGTGCTGTCAAAATTAACACTGATCAGTACCAATCCAAATTAATCAAGACTATTATTTTTTTTTTTACCACAACCCAAAAGACATAGATCTAGATTAAAAAAACAGCAACAAATCACTTTGGACATCAAGAAACAGAAAAATGAAAGTCACTTGAACCATCTCATGTGATCATTGTTCACTGTCATGAGCAAGTAATTTCCCCATAAAAAGACATGATGCCTTGATTAAACTTAATTTGACAATACAAAAAGCAACAAAATTGGCATTAATGGATCACATTTATACTTAATGTCAAAGAAAACTGTCTTTTTGTGTCAAATCCAAGTTGTGATTGTCAGCTCAGTTGGTACATAAAGGGATCATTCATACTGTATTGCTCCCTGGCATTTTACCACACGTATAGCTGAAGGCTTCTCATATTATTTCAAATTTATGAGGGGAAACACTTGACAGCAGCAGGAAAGCTTTTATTGTGCAGCTTGGCCTTCATTTAGCCCTGAGAATGAGAGTCATATGTGTACAAAGGCCAGTTCTTTCAGGCCTGACGCTGACATAAAGAGCCGCCCAGCTGCGCTCTTTCATTGTGTACATTCTGCTGCCAGGCAACTCTCCAAACTTTATTGTAAACATTGTGTGGTGCAGCTCAGCCTCAGCATAATGGCATTGTCCACATTTTCACCATTGCAGTTAATACATTCACCTTGACAATGATTTTAAGTTTACTTTGGGGGAGGCAGCTTGCTCTTGATTAATATATATTGCAAAATAGCCATTACTTGGCAAAAGAAGATGTTTAAAATTCTTTGGAAACAGGAGCATTAAGAGTTGCGGAGGGCCAGAACTAGATCAGAGTACCAGACAAGGGGTAAAGTGATGGGGTCTAGAAGCATGGTCCAAGTGTTTTTTTTTTTAATTTTTGGATTAAAAAAAATCTTACGAGCAGGGAATGAGCATGAGGCTCCATCATCTTACCCCTCTAAATCTACAATCTTATCAGATCACCCTTGAGTCAAAATTGTCATTTTGATAGTTTGAAGGAAATCCCTAGAGACATTTTCGAAGTATAAGTTTCACAAGCAAGGGATGGTCTGAGAGACCTTTAGGGTATGACCTGCGAAACAAAAAGTTTAGGCTTAAGTAAGAGCAAACATTTGAGCAAAAAATGACAGAAAATCCTCAAGGGTTTTTGCAATGACAAACAAGATGCGAACATGTGGCTTCCTCACCTTGCCCATTGAAGTCTATAATCTTATCAGATCATCCCTGAGTCAAAGTTAGTATTTGTTCAAAGCGTAATAAAACTCTAAATACTTTTAATGAATCATGTTCAAAAGCAAAGAATGATCATAAAGTCCAAGGAACTTTGACCTAATCCTAATCAATTCATCTGTTACTTTAAAATTACACTTTGGGAAAAATCCCTGAAACATTTTGAGATATTATGATCAAGAACAAGAGATGAACATGTGAGTCAATCACCTTGCCCTTTGACCTCCAAATCGAATTAGTGTATTCCAGACTCAATGTGACACTTGTGCAAAGGTTGAAATGACTCCATCAAAACATTTTTGTGATTATGTTTACACAAAAGGTGATGAACATTAAGCTCCGCAACCTTGACCTTTGAACAGTTTTCCAAAGTCCCTAATGTCAAAGTTGACATTTGTGTAAAAGTTAAAAAGTCCCTTGAAGCAATGTTGAGAGAGATGATCATGAGGCCCACGAACTTTTGGTCGTTTTAACCCCGAGATTAGTTTGGGGAGCTGTTCCAATACAAGTGGGCGTTCTCTGTTTAGCATTGTTTGTTTGAATGTATATCAACACGGCAGTCGCCCCCTGTTTTCGGTACAAACAACTGCGCCTATCTCACCTGAAAGAGGTGGTCTCAGCTCGGCCCTGAAATGGTTCGTTTGCAGTGAGGACACATTACATCACAAACAGGGTGACGAGTTAACTCATCACAGTTATAGTAGTATAAGCAGCAGTAGTAATAATAATTGCATCATGGCAACCAGGCTGATGACAAAGTACAACTTGATATTGTTTGGATCCCACAGAGTCACTTTCTGTGCACATGCACAACACATACCATAAAATAACTGCAGGTTAACATTACTCACAATCTCTACAGCAGATCATTACAAAATCAAGAACATCAACTGATGCAAAAACTCATTTAATTAATAGGATTTAGTACAGCTTGTCCAAACAGGAGAATTTATCCATTTTAAAACTGCTCTCTTTTCTGCATTATTGACGGATATTCTATGGTGTTAAGGTTTAGTAAGTTACCGTGTTATCTGGTGTCCTCTGAGGTTCACTGTAGATGCTTGTGAGCATTAAAGCCCCTCTTCTTCATGCACTGAGTTTGTTTGCATTCATATCCCAAGGCATGTTAAACATTGATAAGTATGTTCATCTAAAAATATTGTTCATAAGACATTTGACCTCCTCTGTTAAACAATGACTCATTGTGTAGAGGCCCACCTCGAAATAGTGCTGCGTGACCATGAAGCCATCCAAAAGAAAAATGCAAATTTGTAGCAGGTTTTTTTTTAACTGAATTGGAATAAAGCAGCTGAGCTGTTGGTGTGAAAACCACATTTGACTTTTAAGACCTTATTACTGTGTTCTGCCGTTAAGCATAAGTGTAAACGATGACAAAAATATCTTACAGCATTTTTTTTGTCACAAAAAGTGACAAACATGAGGCTCCACCACCTTCTCTTTGACCATAACCTAAAAACTGTAATCAGTTTGTCTCTGATTCATAATGAGTACTTGAAAAAAACCTCCTCAAAACAATTCATCATACATTCATCATGATCAAACATCATGTTCGCAAGTAAAGATGATCACAAGGTCCAAGGAAATCTGATATCCAAATCCTATTCAGTTTGTTCAACAGTTTAAATGGTTTGTGACCTGGCATTGTTATGATATTGCATTCAAAAACAAAGGATGATCATGAGACCAAGGATCTTTGACCTCCAAAATCAAATCACTGAATTAGAGTTGACATTTGTGCAAAAGGAAATCCCCTCAAAGCGTTCTTGTAATGTTGGGTTTAAAACACTGGATGAACATGAAGCTCCATCAGCTTGCCAAAGAACAACTAAGAATGTAGCTTCCTTTTCATCCACTAAAATGTCTTTTTTTTGGTCATTTGCTGACAACTGTAATGATCTTAGATGGATCATATCATCTTGTAACATCATTACAGTTATGAAACCTTTAAAATCTACAGTTCTTTGCTTTGTTGCACCAACATCGCACAGGAAGTGCACTAATCCAACCAAAAGCATAACAAAAAAAGATGAATGACACTGTGAATACGAGCTTTGTGTTTCCTCCATGCTGGTAGACATGGCCTGTGAGAAACCTTGAGTCTCCTGCTGATAAAATTTTCATGAGGCTGAGTAATGAATCGCACTGGAGGGCTCTTTATGTACGCACAGAGGCTTGCAGGTCAGCTGGGGACTTTCCTCTTAACCTCAGCTTCTAACTTCTTTGGTGGTTTGCATCACTGCTGACCTTATTAGTATATTTCAACAAAAAAGAAACTCAAGTGACATGTTTACTTATTTTAAAGGAAGTTACCTGATAGAAACAGTTTTAAAAATAATTAGATTTGTTTGCAAAACAAGACCAAAACATAGGCTCAGTCAGTAGGTTTACATGCAGTTAAAAAAGTTTTTTTTTATGCACAAATAGATTAAAAAATAAAACTTTCAAAACTATGTAGTCAACACCCTTTAACACATTAAAACAATGTGTCAGAACCCTTGAAATTTAGACTTATTTTAAAAAGACGTGGAATTTTATAGGGTCACTAACAAGACTATATATAATACTTTCAAGCATAATGTCTTCTTGACTCTTTAGGTGTGGGCAGTTGGCGGCCTAATTGCCACATGCAGCCTCCACCTTTCAAAAAAATCTACAAATGGTAAACATGAAGAAAACATGACAAAAACTGCCAAAAATGATTCAACCTAGATCCCAACACAATGGCATGCACAAACTAGGACACAAAAAATAAATATTTCTACTAACCTTAGATGCTGGTATATGTTTTTTCAAGTCATTAGATAACTTGTTCTGCTATGTCTCTAAATATCTTTGGCATATAATTTAAAGTGTCAAGAAATAATGTAATTGTAAAAGATGGTAAGGGTAATATATTTGTTACAGTAATTGTTTTGTTGCATTCAAAACTACTTTCAATGGACTTAAATTCTGAGTCAAGCTCATTAAATTATGTTTGTGTTAAAATACATTAATATTGTTATAATCAGTGTCTATGAAAGCTTTATATTTGCTATTTTTATTAATTTATTAATTTCTTGCTCATTGGCCCTCTTGGTTATCGAAGATGCCTATCCCTGTCCTAGTTGTAAAGACTCTGCCTGCTTCATTTGTTAAAATTAAATGATTGTTGAATATTACTATTGCTGCAATCATTGTCAATAATAGTCTAACGTGTTTCTATCCATCCATCATCTATAGTGCTATCCCTTTTCGGGTGGTGGGGGCTGGAGCCTATCCCAGCTGTCATTTAACCAGAGGCGGGGTACACCCTGAACCAGTTGCCAGCTGATCACAGGGCAACATAGAGAGACAGACAACCATCACACTCAAAGGCGGGCCCCACCATGGGATTGACCTGGCAACCTTCTTGCAGTGAGGCACGTGCACTACCTGCCTCCCTTACAATATTAATTTCATATTTACATTGTGTTGATGTAGTATGCTGATGGTGACGTGTAGGTGCTTTGGTGCATGACAGCTTTTTTTAATACATATATTAATCATGGGGATCCCTTGTATTAAATTGAGCTCTAAGTTTGGTCACTGATCACCCCAGAGAAGATTTGTTTCAGGCTATTTAACAGCATAGTTGGTGAATTTAACTGATGTGTCCAGCCACAGAAGTGTGCAGAAATAAAACATGAAGTGAAATTGCCAAAATCCTCACAATCCCTGTTAAATATGCTGTTAGTTGCAAGCCAACAAGCTTACCACTGTTCCTAAATCAGGCTATGGTTGCTGCTTAGCCTACAAACCAATATTTTGGCTGAGGATTACTGTTAAATATTGCTGTGCAGGTAAATCCCCCTCTACACAAATGAACATGCATGAAAACCTATAATAAAAAAAGCTCCCAAGCAAGATTTATTTGACTTATGTTTGGAATCTTTACTTGAAAAGCCCTGTTAGTTCTAAGCTGGCTGCCCATAGCATACGTACAGATATCCCCAGTGCTTTAATAAGTTTTGCTTATTGTTTTTCCTTTTCTTTGAATCAATGTTCAGTGATGATGAGGAATTTTTGCTGCAATCACAAATTTAAAATTTACAAAATATGCACTTGGGCTTAGCTTTCTGACGTATTTCTCAGCCTTTTAAGGTCAAAATTATTTAGAATTTTACAAAAGGACTACAAAAATGGCCGGCAAACCTGATTACTTATCGTTCATATTAAACAATAATACAAACATCATAGCCACAGCCATGAGCACTAACTTAATGAGACCATTCGATTAAGCAGAAATTCTCAAACAATGCGTTACAACATGGCCTTGTACATTGGTAGTTGCCTTCAACTAGTTCAACCGCCATGTAGTTCCATTATAGCTTTTCCATTTATAGCTTTTTACTCTTGCTGATCACGTTTAAACTTAAAAAATAATGAGAGTCACGCTTGTTGGTGAAGACTTTCCCAATGAACAAAATGTGCAAGTTTGCAAGTTTATTTCTTGTTTACCATGGACCTAATTGTCAGCAGTGATCCATGAACACAGTGAAAAATATAATCGACTTCTAGCTGAGAGAACAAGTGCAATGCTAACTTCTGGGTTAACAATACGGATGTGAAAATATGTATTCCTTGCACCACTTGAAAGACACCACTTGAAAGTTTTCAAGAGAGAAAAGCGGTCAAGATCAAAAACCTACAAAAAATTAAAAACAGTTCATTTAACTGTAATACCAAGACTTAAGAAAGAATGCTTTAAAACTACAAAAGTCAAGTCTTAAGACCACCTTACATTTAATAACTGACATCATGACGCTGGCTCCATCTTCAGAAAGACTCAGGATTTCATTCAAACATTAGAAATTTGTCTGTTTCTTTAAAAATCTTTGAAAACGTTTTTATGTGTAAGGGCAGCATTAATCTGTTATAAGTAGATTTTTTTTAAGCTCTAAGAGTAAAAACACTTTAGTCTGACTAAAACGTCTCTACATACATTTTTGTAGAGGACATCCTGAGGTGTGGTTGTGGATTATTTTTCTCTTCTCTTGTGAGATTAAACTGGACCAAATGTTCTTCTCATATTCTGCAGTCTGTGGACAGGGCTTTGAAATAAACAGCACTTAACTGAAAGTCCAACAGCATAGCACTGAAACAAGCAGTAGTGCTTTGTTTACGACTAGATATACCAATATGAGGGGTAGCTGTTATCTTGTTTGTCTGAAGCAGAGTGTAGGATGTGTATGAAATGTGCCAAAATTTGAAGTTTCTCATATTTTTGATGTATAGCTTGTTAGCTACACACTAACTTGTTAGCAAAGACACAGTACAAAGGTCCACAACAGCTCTGTAGTTAGCTAAAAGGGTAAACTGCCACTTTATGTAACATAGATTTCAATCTTTGTGTTTAAATTTTTTTTTCAAGTTCATGCACATTGGGACAAGGGTGCTTCAGTTAAATTATCTAATCAGTCTCTTTCCCAAACTTGATTTAAGTGCTTCTGTAAACTTACTGAGTGTTTAGCTAAAACATGTTCTGGAGACAAAATAAACTTCCTTTATTACAAATACAACAAGAATTCATCTTTTGTGCACTGTGTTTGAACAATGTAAGTCTCGTCAAATCCACCCTTTCTGTAGCAAACAAAAAACTAAATGCAAATGCTTATTTTAAAGATTTTTTGTCTTTTACATAGAGAATCTGGCACATTTCACCCAGAAAAGAAGTGCAACGTTTTGTTGTTCTATGTATTATTCGTGTCACAGTCTTAGGGACTGGGTAATTCACTGAGTTTTTAAGACATGGAAATTTATATTTCAATGAACTGAGAAAGACAATATTATTCATGCACGTACAAAAGAAAATATGGCAAAGACTGTTTTCAGTAGAACCACTAGCAGTAACATACTTATTGAGCTAAAGGTAATCTATTTGAAATGTTGATCTTAAATGGGGGTTTACCATTTTTTAAGTTTAAAGGAACTATTTTTAATATTATCATTCAATCAAAAGTAAGTAGTAGTGTCATTTTTAAGTCAAAACTAACATTGGGCAGCTGTCTGTTAATCAAAGTGCCCATTTGGCCCATGTGTGCTTATGTGTATCTCACTTAAAACCGGGTTTGATTTTGTTAATTCTACAGGTAAAATACAAGGATAAACAGTATATTGTGAATTACCATTAAGCTGTAAAAATATAAAGCTATGATTTCTGGACTATCTGTTGTAGCCCACCCTCTGATGGCAACACAAACCACTGTGACCCTCACTCTCTGCATGGCTATTGATTTTGGCTGTCTTAAATGCCTAATCCTATAGTGACAAATTAAAAATCAATGAAGGCATTTTGAGGGCAGCCAATTATACTGCATATCACTGGCTAACTTTGGAGGTTTTGTGCTGCTTCCTTTTGTAAAAAATATAGAATTTTTGTGTCAATGCTCCAAAATTTGATCAAAACTAGATTTTTTTGCAGTAGTGCTCAAATGTGAACAGAAGGATAAAAATAAATGCTGTACACATGACAAAGCCAGAAAGACGCCAGCCACCGTTTCTACAAGGAGCTTTTGTGTCTAATCTGGGCTGGATGTTGAAAAACACAGACTCAAACTGACTTGGATGAACTTAATGATAGACATAACAGGAAAGCTAAAGCAAATCTTAACCGTCTTTCATGAACAGTACCTCAATGAGAGGTTGCATTTTTATTTTATTTTTTTTATCAGTGTTGCTCCTTAACTATGTTTAACTGAGATCCTTCATAAAATCAAAACAGACAGGGAATGGAAAAATTACCCTTCTATACAGAATAAGGACATAAAACAGGAAGCATTCTGCCTTTTTTTGTGAACTAGGTTGTAAACCAGCTGTGGTATTATTGGGCCCAAGAGCCTGAATGCACCCACTTGTGCTCCCCTGAAGGAAGATATAATCAGAGAAGATGGTCACACAGAAAATATTATTTTCACAGCACAGCAGTCCACTATTTGCACCTCTCTGGATTTTCACTTGTATCTGGTGAAAAATAACTATCTCTTATAAAACACACAAATTAACCTGATTAAAACACAGAGGGTCTGATCTACTAAGATCCCAAGTAATGAGTGCTAAATCGCATGTGCAAACTAAAAAATTGCACGTGCTATTAGTGGGCGTGTTGTGGGTGATTTACTATGACTGCGTGCACATTTGATAACAGGCGCAAAAGTGGTGCAGACTGCCCTCTTTCAAGGATGAATCTGCAAGTGCTACCGGCTGTCATCATGGGGAGTTTGGAGAGCAGAGTGGCCATGAACAAAAAATGAAGTTTGAAGCCATGGAGTTTGAGGCACACTGGTGAACTCCAGCAGAGACATCTCATCTTTGCCAGAAGAAACGCGATTTGGGAGGCCATCTGTGAAAAGCACACAGCTCAAAACTGGAATTGCTGGACAATATGTTTCTACTATTTTTATTTCAGACCAGAGGTTGCGGTAACCTTTTTTGCTGTCTGTCATTTTGATGGACAAGGTCGTCACTTTTCCTTCATGCCATATTTTTATATGTCATTTTTATTTTTATTTTTTCTGATTCCAGTTAAACATAATCTAAATGACAGCATTCACATAGTTACATAGCTTCATCACCGATAACCTCTCTTTTTTTGTGATCAAATGTTTTTAATTACATTTTCTTTTTTATAGACAGTGATGTCAACATTTATGACAAATAAACATATACACATTATCTCCCCTTCCTCACCCACCCTCTGGACCATTCAATGAAAAACAACTCATAATCGTGATGATTTAAATTGATATACTCTGTCTGTTGCTATTTTAGAAATATGTGGTTCTGTCATGAGAGAGACAGATGTGCCAACCCACCAAAAGAGACAAAACAATTTAAATAATTCATAATGACAGCAGAACCTGGTGGGCGGCCCCGGGGAAGACCCAGGACACGCTGGAGGGACTATGTCTCTCAGCTGGCCTGGGAATGTCTCGGGATCCCCCGGGAGGAGCTGGACGAAGTAGCTGGGGAGAGGGAAGTCTGGGCTTCCCTGCTCAGGCTGCTGCCCCCGCGACCCGACCACGGATAAGCGGAAGAAAGTGGATGGATGGATAATGACAGCAGAACCTTAATTGGTTTGCATCAGGTAGCCGTAGCTGTGAGAGCGGAAAAGTTACTTTGATTTTGTGGTTCTTTGAGGAAAGTGAATCAGAAACCTCAAAGCTGCTTATCATCTTACAAGTCTGGATTTGATTTCCTCTGCAGCTGTGTACCAAAATGAAAGGTTTTTTTTGTTTAGCGTTATTGATTCAGGCTGTAGATATTTCCAAATAGATAATACCAAGAAAGGTAGTGTACCAGTGAGACATGTCAAGCGTATGTGGTGGTTTCGCTCTTGCTGCTATTAATTTTTTGCTGCCGTTAGGCCTGCAAGTGTTATTCCTCTTTGACCTAGTGACGCATTTTTGGAGGAAAGATTGATTGTAAAATAAGTGTTTGGGGGTTTACTGGGATGCTTTTTGCTGTTAGCAGGGATATTGCAGATGCAACCTGCTGCCAGAAGTTGGCAACAGGTTTACACTCCCATACCATATGCATGAAAGTCCTTGGTTTGTTCAGAGGACATAATGAGCAGAATCACCGATGACCTCTCATGTGAAGAGCAGTCTTAAGTTATGCACACAAATACTGAGCATTTAGCTTAACATCCTTTTTCTGCACTGACAGCGTCACACCCTCCACACACTGAAAGCTCCTAAACTCACTGTCAGTGTGTGTGGAGAGTGTGACACAGTCAACTCTGAGTGACGAACGGAGTGATTCTGGCTATGAAGGGATGTTTTTTACATAGGGTAAATGACCTCCTCCACAATGTATTAAGAGCACAAAACAGAGAGGGTTTACTTTACGCATGTGTCTGCATGAGTATGATGGCACACTGGATCATCCCTCTTTTTCTTGTCCTTCATAATGACAGACAGCCTCCAAATCTCTCCGTCATCCATCAAAAAATTCAGTCAATGACAGAAAATATTTGGTTAATGCAACCCCTGCTCCTCTCCACAATGTCCACAGCAATCTGTGCGTAACGCTGTGCCTGTTTGCTCTTGCCTTTAAAATGTGCTAAATTTAGATGCAAAAACACTGCGCACAGTCGTTTCGGGTTTGATAAATCACATTGTGTTAATGATTACATTTGCATCTCCTCCTCCCAGTATTTTGCGTGTTCTGACAACTCTGCATATGTTCTGCATACTCATGAAGGCAAACACGCTAAATGGATTGAGCGTGATATTGTGCTCATCTGACAGATGCAATCCTCAGTGCATCCTGCTAGTAGATCAGCTTTGCGCACGCTATCAAGTTTGCACCTGTTTTCATACACGCAAACCTTTAGTAGATCAGGCCCAGAGTTGGCGACCAAGACTGTCCACTTCTCCATGTCAAGCAGAAGAAGCATTTCTTTCCTGCAAAGGGAGTGCTCCAGTGGTGATTGAGGACATGAAGACTATCAGTATAAAAATAACAAGGACAATATGTTTGAGATGGTTTATATGAGAGCATGCTTTGTTCACTTGAGGACCTGAAAGTTTTTGCACTTCCACACTGGCTTTGTTTTTCATCAGTGAAGGACACTGCTTGATTGTATTGCACCATATTGTATTCATTGTATCATATTGAAGCATTCATATAATACTTTATCATATCACTTTGTTTTGTTACATAACATATTAATCATATATACTGCAACTTACTGCTTTGCATCGTATAGTTGTAGATCCATTTTGTCAAATTCACATCCTCTTCCATGATACAACTACCATCCTATAAATTTAAAGTACAATAAGGCACCACAAAATTGTTGCATGTTTTTAATCTCCCCTGGAGTTTAGCATATAAAGCTCTTTTTGTCTGCCAATGACTTCAAGACTACAGGGCGGCTGACTACCCTTAATGGCCCCATCATGATTAAGAACCAATGACAGATCCTGTAAAATTCTCAGAACTACAGAATTGTCTCACAATTTCTCAACCTACTCATCCCCACCCATTCTCTTCAAATAGCAGGAAGCCCCCAAGGCCAGAGTTTCAACCATAACAATATTGTGTGCAGCTTTAGTCTCAGATGGAAACCAAAGTGGCTCACTGGTTGGCTCTGATGTCAGACCTACTTTAATATATTCCAAGAAAAATACAAGTCCCCTACAGTTGAAGAGAATTACATAAAACGCTGAAACAATCTGAGCTTTCTTCAAGGGCTTTCTTGCAAAAACAAGCTGTTTACTTGGCCCAGTTTTAGTGCATTCACTTGATCTCCTGATATTGTTTTTTCTCTTCTTTTTCTACCACCTTTCTCCTTGCTCCTGAAATCTGATCTGTGCATTTCCCCCTGCATTCCTCCTCCTCTCCCCTCCTCCCTCCACCCACCAACATGCCAGAGTCCTCCCTCTGTCTGATCTCACGTTTCTGCAGACCTACAGCAGATTGTTTATTTTGCCAGACACAGAGGAAACACGGATGGACCCTTCGTTGTGCTGGAGATTTACTGCACAGATCCAGCCGTGGCTCCAGAGTGATGTGTATCTAGAGCAGGGCCCCTCATGACAGCGAGGTGGCAAAAGATGGCAGATGTTATTGTGCAAAAAAATAATCCCCTCATGATTGTGGATATTAAGGGAGCACATTACACTGAGATCTTATACGGGACAGAGGGCAAAACCCCCACAGCTCACCCCTTCATGTGTCCTCCAGGGTCAGCTGGATGATGCTGGAAAAAGGACACCACATTTCCCTAGAGATCATTTCTGCTGTAATTTATGAGACCCCTCTGCCCCTGATGTCCTCAGTAAGTGGCGAGGTCAGGGTTTTGGAGAAAAATCACTCTGAGACTCATTTCTTGAGAGAACTACATCTCTCAGCACACTTTGGAAAGTACACTGATCATTTGAGGTGGCTTTACATGTGATAGAGGTTGATTTTTAGTTTAATGGCAACAATTAAGCAACATCACAAAAGAGGGTGGGACTTTAACTTGATATTAGCATAGCTTGTTTGGTTAGATTGGCACAGGCAATCTTTGAATTGATACTGCTTTTTCACTACAGCTCAACAAGCTGCATTAAAGAGTCATGAGCAACAATGC
This sequence comes from Cetoscarus ocellatus, assembly GCA_037902135.1. NCBI lineage: Eukaryota > Metazoa > Chordata > Actinopteri > Labriformes > Labridae > Cetoscarus > Cetoscarus ocellatus. Next base: position 1,066,573 of record JBAMNC010000681.1, read on the forward strand.
AAGTAATTCTTTTATACAACAGTTGAAATTTTGCACAAGATTTTTTAAAAAAAAATGCATTTATTCATTTTTGTCAGATCTTCAGTTTGAACCATCATCAGTCATTCAGGATATTTTGTGTTTGTATTAAGTGCACTGCTACTGTTTTTTGAAAGGTGTTTGGGTCAAATTTTAAGACTGACCACAGTCAACTCTTCAAGACATTTTGCACCGGGGTTGTGATTAATGATACTTTGGGGCAAATTTTGAGTGCAGACCACTGTTGTTAGGCTTTCATAATATTTTGAATCAGCACCTATAGCATTATTTTTGGCGCAAATTTCATGGTTTCTGCCCACAGCTGACAATTTTTCATAAAATTTACTTTGTGATCTTGCTTTTGTTGATCATATTATGAGTCCTGGCTGCTGTAGCTACAACATTTTGCAAGAGAATTGCAGTACTTATTGTTTTGCACCACAGCTGTTGATTTGTCATAAAATTTTGTGTAAGGACCAGGGTTTTATTTTTTCCTTTTGACAAATTCTAGGTCTAGACTGTGGCTGTAGTTGTTGAGCAGGACAGCACAATTTTAGATTTTATTAAATCAAATTTGGCACAAGGGTCATGGTAATCATTAGTGTGGTCAAATGTTGAGTCATGAACTTGTTGGTGGATTTTTCCTGAAATTTGTTTTTAGGGATGTGACTACTATTATTTTTTTCGGTCATATTTAAATTGGACTGATGTTGTAGTTCAGTCATTAAATTTTGAAAGATTTTAAGGAGTCAGCACCTGAGGTTCATCATCATTGCTGACCACCTTTGTCAATTTTTCATAAAGGTATTTTTTTGGGGGGTGGGGGCACTGGAGTCTGGAGTGACCCTTTTTTTTTTTTTACTTGAGTCCAGACCGCCTCTGGAGTTTATTCTTTCCTTTTTTTTTTTAATAGTCTGTCAGGTTCTTGCTAAAAACTAGCATCAACCATTTATTTGTCCTCTTTCTGTCTCTCTACTTTGGTTATTCTTATTTTAACTTTTTCAGTCAACATATAAACGGTTTCCCCTGACAGCAGTTAGTTCAGTATCTCTGCCAAGGAGGTTGTTCTGCCAGCACTTGCCCATTTGTTGGTTTGTTTGTGAGCAGGATGACTCACAAGTTAAGAGGATGTTGGTCATAGCACAAGGAACAAATTATTAGATTTTGGTGGTAGTCCAATATGTATGCAGATCCAGGAATTTGTAAAGGATTTGGTAACACTTCAACGCCATGGGATTTTTCACATTTTCCCTAATAGTTCAAAAAAGTCTCAATTGATTTGGATGACATTTTTGGGGAATATTGGTAATGGCTGAAGAGATGTGTTTAGATTTTGGGGATCCACATCTGGTAGTGTATCTGGTATTTTTTACCTTTGTTTATTTGTTACCTTTGTGTGATCAGGCAGTTTTTCTAGTCTAGTTTTTTTGTCAGGAAATTAAACCCAAAGGAAACTAACAAAAACAAAGAGCTGGAACCAATTGCAGATTGAAAAGAAAAAAGCTTTACTTTAAGCTAACCAGGGATCAAAGTCCAAAAAATCAAAACTCAGTCCATAACAGAAGCTCAGAAAAATCCAAAACAAAGTTACAACAAAAAACCAGACTGAAAACAGAAACTACCTTAAAACTCTGGAGAAACACGAGGGAGCACAGGAGACATGGTGAGGAGGAAGATGAATGACCCAACAAAGACAACAAAGAAAGCAGAGACTAAATACACCAGGGGAACACCAAGCACAGGTGAAACAATCACACAGGTAGAGGGAATCATCATTAGAGAGACACAGAAGGGAGGGCAGGAAAACACCACGAGGAACACAGGGTTTCCAAAATAAAACAGGAAACAAGAGAGAGAAGGGAAACAGGACACCAAAACAGGTAACTTAACCAGGATCAAAAACAGGGGCAAGACAGTAAAACAGGGAACACCAGGAGGTCTAAAAGGGGAACATAATACAAAATAACAGAATCAGTCAAATCCCGACAGTTTTTATGGATCATTTGGTAGGTAGGGCAGATAGATTGATATGTAGTGGCAGTAATCAATGTGCTTTATAAATAAAGTTTTGGTTTTGATTTGACAGATTTTTTTTGTGATAGGTCTTTTATTTATCTGTCAGTTTTTTTTAGTTTTTTTTACAATTAGTAACCAAACTAAACAATGACAGCTCCCTCAAAGACATTGGTAACTGCTGGTGGGCTGTAACTAAGTAGTTAATGAATTACAGCAATAATGTAACTTTTGAAAAATACATAGCTTGTAAAGAAATAGCAACTCTAAAACAGTAATGTTATTGAGTTACCATGGATAAAGGGTGGGAACCACTGGTGTAGGTTATTGTGTATGAGTACACTTGGATATCACAATGCTGTGAAAACACATTTTGCTTTTGAAAATGCTCTTGATAAAAGGAATGGTGGCTTTAAAGCTCATGTGAGTGCTTGTAGTAATGTGAGCTGAAGTTTTGTGTGGGCTGCTAGGATTTATGGGCCACAAAAGGGAAAGTGAAAGCGTATCTTGCTCTTACTTTAATAAAGAAAGGGAAAGAAAGATTGAGCAGATTGCAACATGAAAGGGAGGAAAGTACTCATAAATCCGTGCTTTTTCTTTTACAAATCTTGTTTACACCCTTATGCACAGCAGGCAAAGATGACAAACAGTGCATCTTTTAAATGGGATTAGCTGTTTTTTTTTTTTAATATATGACTCTCAGGGGCTGCATTAATAGAATTTTCTTCTCAGGAAAGATGAACAAAGGGAATCTTGAGGAATGAACCAAAACAGAAGATGATACTTGAGGTAATAGATTTTGTGGTTATTGATATGACTCATATGACACAACCTCTGTTCAATTATCAAATCATTGCCTTTCAATTCTACCACAGTATAAAAGGGCTTCTTTACAAGAACCACAAGACAAAGCTTATGCCAGATTGTCATAAATTGCAGAGTTCAAAGCGACAATGAAAAATGTGTGACACCCTAAAGACGGGATGCTGCTTTCCTCCTTAAAGGAATTCTTTGAGTTTTTATTATTGAATTGAGGTTGTTTGTGTCTCTCAGGGTGTGTAACTCATTCAAAGCGGGATCAGAGGTTGGCATTGGAATTTCAGTGAGGGTCAGAGATGAAAACCTTTGTGGTGGGACACCAGAAAACATCCTCAGAGTAGCCAGGCTGTTGAAGTGTCATGGAACCGGACAGACCACATCACACGTGCTGATTCATTCACAAACAGTGTGGTCACATAGTGAGAGGTATATCAAGACCACAAAGAAGAGACTTGATTATGTCTTTAAACTGTTTTGCTGCTACTCTCACCCCAGCTAAAGAATATAGCCTAACTCTAAGGCCAATGTGTACTGTGAATAAAATGCTAGTGTTGCTTAAGCTTCCTGAAATGAGTGCAAAGTTGTGTGGGGTGTGTTTGTTAGATCCTTCACCTCATAACCAGCTCCCTGTCCTATGAACCCCTAGTGGCAGTTGCTCTTTCCCAGATTCCTCTCATTTATTGGTGGTTCAGGTTCAAATGGTGTAACATATAAATTGTGGCGTATAGTGGTGTGTCAAAAAACTACATTACATTTACTCAGTCTCTCATTGTCTCCTGTGTCTTGAGTCTCTTAGCGTCATCATGAGTGGCTCAGCTCCACAGATCACTGCCCTTGAATGACCCACAGGTGAAGCGATTTAAGGGTCCAAAGCTATGTTTTCACTGAGTGGCTTTGGTACTTAGGACCTATACGATAGCTTTGGTACTTAGGACCAGCATGGAGGCTTTTCAGACACCCTCCATAAAAACCCATGTCTACATCCCATGACAACCACAGATACCAGTTACATTTTGTAAACTATCGTTTTCATGCCCAGGACAGCACCTGTAACATTATCATCACCAAAACTAAGTCTTTCCCAGAATGTCACCACATGTTTACATGCTGTAATATTAAAGAGTCCTTGGCATTACACCAATTATAGAATGAAAAATCTAGAGATATATCTGTAGACATATATTTATATATATTTTTGTATATATCTATCTTTTTTATATATCTTTTTATCTGCTATACAAAGCTGCTACTGGGATCTTAAGTTCCTCGAGGGAGTCTTCCAAAGGGATTAATAAAGTTCTATCTAATGCAATGTAATGAAATATGTGGGCAGCTTGATGTATTTTTGTTGTGTCGGGATCAATTATCCTGCTGCTTTGAAAATGAGGACCAAGATATTCATTATCAAAACATTGGTAAGTACTAGATTTTAGCTTTTCCTCAGTGTCATTATTTCTTCTCTTTTACCTTTGTTTTCATTGCCTTACAAATGTTTTATTTGGATGTGTTTTTCTTTTTCTTTTGCCATTGTGTTTGTAATTTACACACAGTGGAGCATCTGACTGCATTAATCCATGTTTTGCTCCTCTCAGTATTTTCTCACTGAGATGAGTTTCTTTGGAAGTTTAATTCGGGCTCATAAAAACATCTTTCAAAAATAAAAAAAAAGAAAATAAATGACCTTTTAAAAAGTGAAGTTGGGATTGACACCGTCAGCTTCTCTTGTGAAAAGCAGAGGGAGGTGTTTCTTCCATCTGAGGTAACATCAGAAAGAGCTATCAGTATGTTATGCCAGTTTCTTCCTGCCCCTTTATGCCTTCTGACCTCCATCTGTATTAAGATACTAACCCTAATGAATTATTTGTAGCAACATTGTGACTAAATAGGTCAACTAAAGCACAAATATGGAAACCTGACCAATCACAATGTGCAAGAGAGGCCATTTGATCAGCATGAGGCAATAAGGCTGGAGACTTTTAAGTGTGCTAACCTTGGTTAAAAAAACAACCATTTAAAAAAAAAATCATTTCATCTCAGTTTTCATATTTAAATGATGGACGTGATGCATTTAGCTATTCTATACACTAATTGGTAGGGCTTCAGCACCTTCTTTAAATGACTGATGCATTGTGCTTTGTTGCTGGTTTTGTATCTTACAGGGAGGGATGTTTAAACAGAATTAGTCATGGCAGTTTTAAACAACAGGCTGATATAAACCAGCTTTAAGCAGACAAACAATCCCTCAACGCATAAATTAAACATGGGATGTCTTTAAAGTGGTTTCGTTTGCTGAGCCCGATGTAATTTATTGTGTCAAAAAGTTCTTCAGGTAATTCACATGCTTTTTCAGATTAAAGACAAAAAAGCAAGATCTAAATAAGACAATGTTTTATCGCAAATTTGTCTATTTTTGACAGGCTTAATTGAAATAAATGTGCGGCGAAACAATTGTGTTCTGTATGCAGAAGAAAGCTTGAAGGAACAGGAGAGGTTCATATTGGGAGCAAGGCAAACCTTTGAAACAAGCCTGAAGTTGCTTATAATGCAGAGACATGGCAACACAACTTACAAACTGATGATGAAGACAATACATTTTAGGAATTTATTGAACTGATCCTTGTGAGTAAAATTCAAAGATAGCTTGAGAAAAAGAAGAGAAGGGGTAATCTTAATTTAATTCAAATTAGTCGATGCAACTGCATAACTAGAAATGCTCTGAAAGCAAAAATCACTGCCAAGGCATTCATGGCCAGTGGATAACATGCATAACTTTTTCTCAAAGCATCACTGGCATTATGGTGAGTTATTAGTGAAACATTAGAAATTCAAAATGTAAAGAAATTCTCTCTAAAATTCTTGGGTTCTGACAAAAATGTAATCACTTCCTACTTGTGCCATGATCAACATTCCCCAAAATATAACCTGTAACTTTTATTTGAGTTATTGTGCACACAAACACAGATAGACATAAAAGGAAAAAAAATGCTGCCAAAAACTAAACCTTATTGGCAGATATAAAAAAAGTTGCTGGTTTTCTAAGGTGGGTTTCCCTGCATCAAAATCAGACCAACACTCTACTTTCACTCCCAAAGGGAACATAAATTTGTCAGCCAGAAATTCCAGCATCTGCACCTTCAGCCACTTTGAGGTCACAAGATGTCCCCAGGGATTCGGTCACAAATCTCAGAGGAAGGTGCAGAAGTGCACTGTCAGCCAAATGGCATCAGAATCAAATCTGAATGCATCACAGGAACAATATGAAGGACGCTGGACCATGTTTGTAAATATTTATCAAAACATGGATAACAGGAAAGGATTTCTTGAGAATGCTTTGACCCTAACATCAAAATGATGTAACATGTCACATTTGATTAATTTCCCATTTTATGACCTGTACCTCACATTTTTGTCAGTGTGGCTCTGCCCAAAGGAAAAATTACAGTACAAGTTATGAAAGTCCCTCACAGCTGCCATCTACTGGACACTTTCTTTGCTGTTTTCAGTGTTTTGAGGAACCTGGTGAGGAGTTTTCTTTTGGCACAGAGAGCTTTTATTCAAACACTTCACCCAAGATCCAAAGTCTGGAGTAATACACACTAAAAGATACTAACCTAAATTAATGAGCCCTAATATTTCCTCGTAACACATGGGAGGTTTGGCGGATTAAAGAAGCATGAGCTATATTAAAAGAGAGAAAGAAAGAGAGCCTTTATGCCATCACTCCCTCTGTTAAAGAATAAGTATACATTAAACTTCATCCTTTTAAAGACCCTGTTCGGACATTGTAAGATACGTTTGCATCTTCAGTTTCAAAGCGGTCACATTAGCAAAAAAACTAGATATACTGACAGTGCAGTAGTAACTCCTTGTCATTGCAACATAATTCAGATTTGTCAGTAAAATATGAACGAAATCAAGTTGAGTAAGTGACCCTTTGCATAGTTAATTTTTCAGGGAAAAACAGAAATCATCAGCCAAGCAATAAAAATTTTAACTGAGAAGTTTAGCAACATAAAAGATGCACAGAATTACTGAACATTGCTATTTGATATGAATGGATATTTGAACTGTAGAAATAAACAAAGTTTAATGTTGCAGAGAGCAGAACATATAAACTCTGAAAGCTAACTTTAGATGTAAAACTTCATATTTTGCATTATTAATACTTCTAAATGGTCTCAAAAAATTAAAAAATATATATTTATGAACTCCTAATGATTCTTATGATCTCACAGACACCCTGTTTGTCCCTTTTTGAGTGATTTTAGGTTTATAGGAGCAGTTGGTAGCTCAGTCAGAATGAGCTCTGTCAGTAATAAGGTTGCAGGTTTGAGCCCAGCTCTGGCTGTCACAGTGGCTCCCACTGCTGCATCAGTGGCTTGTAAATGGGTATGAAAAGGGCTTAGATGTGCTAGTTAATACTGATGTATTACTGACATAGAAGCTATAAAACCATCAGTGAGAGTGAATGGGTGTGAATGGGTAGACCTGCGGTGTAGAGCTGCTTTGAGTGGTCAGAAAGACGAGAAAAGCACAACATAAGCTCAGGACCATTTACTGTTTAAATTAGAAAAATACATCAAAAGGAACTGGCAATGATTCTTTCTTTAAAAGTAGTTGGAACAATGAGAAATAATAAATTACAAACATTAATGCTAAGAGAAAAATGGTAATAAAGTGCAGCAAAGCATAACGTGTGTCTATAAAACATGTGAATCTGATCCTGTGTGCTTTGAAATGCTTTCTGAACCCTAAATACCTTCAGAGATACCATGGTGTGTGTCTGTCTCAGTTTTGTCTTTGCACTGGTTGTTATGGGGAAGTTACGTGGAGCAGATGTCTGTACTTAACCTCTTGGTAAATGTATTCCTACACATTATAGGAAAAAAGCTAAAAGGTAGTAAGCCAGTCTCCATTATTTACATCTGTATAAAAGTACACTGTAAAAAGGTTGTTGTAAATTTTACAGTAAGTTACTGGCAACAAGATGCCAGTAACTTACTGTAAATGTATTTACAGTAGCATGACTCTATTTTAATTTACAGCATTATACTGCATTTTCTATAGTTTTATGACTATATTTTTATTCAATGTAGCATTACTGTCTTTCAATTTACAGCGTAATTACTGTATTATCAACAACAGTATCCTCACTGTTTTTTTCATTTACAGTATCATAACCATAATTTATTCTACAACTTTTTAAAATGTATTTTAAATGACAATGAACTTGCTGTATTTTAATTTATATTTCTATATCTTTAGCTATTTTACTGATCATTTATCAGGACGATATCATTTTGTAAAAAAAAGAAAAAAGAAAGAAGAAACATCAGTTTTTATCAAATAAAATACATTTACTGAAACAAACAAACAAAAATTCTCTTGATCCATTACCAAAAACTTACTGTATAGACATTTTACAGTAGGTAACTGTATATTTTATGGTTAAATGCTGTTTATTTAACAAGAATAAGTGTTTTCCCACAATCTTTTGCCATTTACAGTACAGTATTGATTTTTTTTTTACAGTAAGTAGCTGTAGATATTACAGTAAAATACTGTTAAATTTACAAAAATCAGTTACAGTGTAAGGTATGTGTCCTCACTCCTGAGTTGTCTCCTTTAGCTGCTTCACACAGAGGATGTGTGATTTTGCTGACCTCCAGTGGTGAGTGGTTGATAACAGCTGCAGCAGAGGATATTCAAAATACACCAGACATCACTGTTCAAAGAGGTAAAAAATATACCTTTTTATAATATGTCTAGTTCTTTGCAGGTTGTAAATTAATTTGCATGTACAGAAAGCCATGACAAAAAGAAAACTGATTTATTAAGGCTTATAAAAACTTGAAAGAAAGTCCATTAAAACACAATTTAAATATCTTCTTTCTATACCAAAAACGGATGTCCTTACAAAAATAACCTCTTGAGTTTAACAAACCTTTAACAGCAACTCACATTTCATAAAGCATCAAATATCAAAAACAAATCCTATACTTTCAAAGACATGTCAGGGTGACAGCAAGACAGCATGCACACCACGAGGTACTCCTAATGCCAGTTTTAGACATGCAGCTCTCTCGATATTAACCACATACAAATAAAAAACTTACCGTACCAGCTTTAAGCAAACCGCTTAGAGGTTTCAATAACTCAGCAGCACATCACACAACCACAAGATGATTCAGTACTGCAGGATCCAATTACTGTAGCAATTTCAGAAAAATCTACAGAAAATGTAAATGACATTAATAATCAACAATAAGCCATACCTTGAAGGTCTGATAAATATGATCAGCCTAAAATGTGTTTTTACAATACATAGCATCTCTGTGTATTTACATTTATGCAAGGTTCATTGACTGGTGCTTTCCCTCAAAAGTGCAATATAAAGAAAGAAGTATTGCTGGTTACAAAGACCCTACAGAAAGTCACAGAAACCCCTCTAATTGAATTCCTTGTGACAAGCAGTTCATTGGTCTTGATGAGATCTAATAAGATGCTTGTTGACATTAATAAGGATTAATTAGTGTGTACAGAATCATTATAAACATACTTTTAGGAATAGAAGCTCTTATTAGATGTTTCAAAAAGCATATAAACCTATAAAATGTTTTTGTCATATTGAATAGTTCAAGATAAAGTGATTAAAGCATTGACATGGCCATTGTATTAATGCTGATAAGCTGTTTACATGCTGCTCCAAAATATAGTCCTTTACAAAATATAAGGTATAAACCAAGAAATGTTGTCACAAACACACCCCCAACCAGAAACACTGAACACTTCATTTAGGCACAAGCATTATGTTTTATTATTTATTGTAGCTATACAAACATATTAAACTCAACAGTACTCAGCTTTTATGTGCAAACAATTTAGGGATGCAAACTGTATGATTCTTGCCAATATGCTGACATGTTGATATCTCTGAACTCATTATCACCAATATTTTTTGTCCAGGGCACGAAGTCCTAACTTTACTCAAATGGACCTGTTTATTCCAATGAGACAGTCTATTTTGTATGGAAAAGTTGTAAAACTAAAAAGACAACAACATTTGACTCTTGAAAAAAATGAAACTTTGATTTTTAAATGTCCCATGCAGACATGATAACTTGTATATTTTGCCGATATCACAGCCGATATAAAGGATATACATGGCCTACATATATAATGCAGAGACTCTTGTTCAAGTTTATATTACTTGCAGAGTTAATTATAGTAATGCTCTCCTTTCTGGTCTTCAAAACAAAAATATTTCCAAACTTCAGCTGCTGCAAAACTCAGCTGCAAGGATGCTGACGAAGACCAGAAAGAGAGCCAACATCACTGACTTTGAAGTCTCTGCACTGGCTACCAGTATCTAGAATTGATTGTAAGGTTCTTGTATTGGTTTTTAAAATCTCTTGGTCTAATGGTCTTGGTTCAGCCTATTTATCTGGTTTGTTTTTATCATATGAGCCTGTGAGCTCCCTCAGGTCTTCAGGTCGTGTTTTTAAAAGTCTGAACAAAGACCCACGGTGAGGCAGCTTTTAGTTATAATGGCCCATAACTGTGGTCTACCTGCAGACCTGACGGTGGAGCAAAGTATCTGTTTTTAAAAGCAAACCTTTTCACTTTAGCTTTTGACTGAGCTTTACTTTACTTTACTTTAGGCAATTTTATGTACTTCTACGTTTTAATTTTGATTGTGTTTTATTTAATTAAAAAATGTCTGTCTTTGTTTTATAATTCTTTACAATCTTTAAATATTTATCTCAATCTAGTTTGTGAATCATTTGAAATTCTTAGTGTCAAATTTCTTAGAGTTTAATTATCCCACTCATGTTTCTATTTGCTTACTGGTTTATACGTGTAGTTTATATTTGCTATTGTCCTCTGTTTTTGTACTTTAATTCCTTATTGATATATTCATAATTATTATTTCTATTTTTAATTTTCTATTACCTTTATTTTATTTCTAGTTTTAATGTTTTTAGCATCATTTTTGGTGTTTTCTCATTATGTACTCCAGATTGCATTTCCTCAGTTCCTCACTCCCACAGTGCTGTTTAATCAAAGTCTTTAATATATTTCTTTTTCCTTTGTTTTTGTTTGATATGAGTTTGTTTTTCTCTGGTTGGCTGTATTTATGTCAGTCTTGCGCGTTTGTTTGGTGTTTCTGTCCATTTAAAGCACTTTGTGTTCATTTTTTGAATGAAAAGTGCCATACAGATAAAGTCAGATTGATTGATTTATTGATATTGGCTGTAAATATCAGCAAAAATGTCAGTATTGGCCATATCTATCTATCTATCTATCTATATATGTGTGTGTGTGGGTGTGTGTGTGTGTGTATCTATAAAATGAAGTATATGGCCTCAGCCTGCTCTATAAAGTGTCTTCAGATAACACTTGATATGATATTCAAGTAAAGTAAAGATTGATGGATTATCGTGCATCCCTAAAGTATTTCTATGGTGCATTAACATCAGTACACAATAACATGCCATGTCTCGTGCATTATTGTTTTTATTTTGGAAAGCATCGAGTGTGCAATGCCAGGTGACATTAGATGTGCCCTATTTTGCTCATCTTGCAGTGTGCAATGATATTTAGAAGTGAAATGACACGATGCACCACAATGACCACAGTTAATTTGTATTAAAGCTGAATAATTGACATTACTAATATAATTCTATATGGATGTGTATGTGGCTGAAGGTTTTGCAGGATTTTGTTTTTCTGTTTTAGAAAAGTACAATACATGTAATTGTGAAACAGACACAGATTCTGTCTTTTCAGTCTCATGTTGTCTGTTATAGTCTAATACAATTATTTGCACATTTGTTAGGGCATCTTAACCTGCCATAGTAGATTACTTTGTGGCCTTGAGGACACTGCAGTGTGCATAATCCAAAAAAGAGACGTGTTTCACCATGAATTTGCCCCTTACTTTAAAAAACGGAGGTTTATTGTTTCTTTAAAACTTTCAGATGTTATATGGTGTTAAAAAACATGCTGCAGAGCTAAATGAGCACAGTTTAACCCCTAGTTTGGGGAGAGTTTTCACATGCAGAGCACTCGGTTTGCAGACGCGTAGGCTGGAAGAACCCTCAACCAGCTAAACATCCAGCTCTCCTCTGATTGGCCGAGCGCGGCTGAAGGCGGAAGTCTACAGAGCTGGGGGATTCCCCGGGGGAAGTTCCCAACTCTAGCCAGGCTCATATGTAAAACATAAAGTGCCATATCCTCTCCAGCGCCCAGTAGCTTTGCATCTGAAGATTAGGCGACGACGCTGCGGTGGTGCCAGAACAACAGAGTGGTGTTCAGGAGTAACTCGAATGAAGGTAAGACGAGACTGTGAGCCTGTCAGACGGAGCGGAGGCGCTGTGGTTCGGTCGCTGTATGCAACACCAGTTGAATGAGCTAGAGCTAACAGGGTACTAAAACTTTAAAGAATACGGAACTGTGAGGACCAGGCTTTGAATGACACTTTATAATGCTTCAGTGCTGTTTCAGGGTAAGCTAAAATGTTAATGACAGTGTTGTTAATGTGATTTTTCTTTATTAGTCTGTTGGCTTTGCTGCTGCTTCACTCAGGAGTCCTTACAGTGTTGTATCCCTGACATAATGTTAATGTGACTTTTATTTTGAAGCTTATTTCATCATTACAGAGAGCTGGAAAGAGCTTAGGGAGATTCTAAGGGCCTATGATTGCTGGGGGTCCCTGCAAATATTACAGCATCAGCAACATTTTCCATAGGTGTTTTAAGATTTCTTTAATCTTCACTTGAAAAATTAGATTTTCATTGCTGTTCTTCATTGCTAAAAAGGATAGTCAGGCATTTTTTTGCATAGCTTAACTCTCTTAAAACGACATTTTTACAAAAAAGAGGCCTTTTAGATCACTAAGAGGTTATTATATGATATTGTGCTTTTTACTTTATATCTGAAGGGCAAATATAAACAAGCATGGGTTAAGATAAATGTATAATCTGCAAAAAGTTAGATCTGTTTCAGGGCTAAAAGATCAGAGATTGATCAGGACTGATTATACCTTAAATTTTAATTATGATCAAAAACATGCAGAATGCCTAAAATGGTCCAAATACCATAAGAATACTTATAGTGCATAGTTTATGCGTTAAATTTACCATGTAACACATAGTTTATGCTTAAGAGTGTTATCTCCAACATTTGAAGCATATTTATGTATTTAAACAGAGGGACTATGCTAGAATATTCAAAGTAGTTCATTTCTTTATCCCATTGTATTTATTTCTTTATTTGCTTCACAGATTTATGATTGTAGAAACTGTACAGAGCTGGCTTGGGACAGGGCCCTATTTGCTATCTTTTCACAGTGGCCAAAACATTTGGCAGTGCTCTTCATCATTAATGCGCTGCTTTGGCCTTCTGTGGTCTGTACTAGGGCTGGGTATCTATTCAGATTTTCTGAATCGATTCGATTCGATATTACAAGGTGTCAAATCGATTCGATTCACAATTTGATTCGATGTTGATTCAGTCTGGGATATCTCAGTTAAAATAATGCTGTAAATTTAAAAAGTGACCTTTTGACCTGGTACATTATTAAAAATTGTTTTTACATTAAGATTTGAATCCCATCATGTACTTTTATTCAAACATGACCACCTGATGAAGAAAAAACTACCCAAGTTAAAAGATCGATCTTTGGATTTTATGGATTGATTACGAACTATTTAAAGGGAAATTGATTAAAATCAATTAAATCGATTTTTTAAACCCAGCCCTAGTCTGTACCATATTTCTGCTCCTTTTTGGCTGTTTAAAACACAAAGTTTAAACTGTTATTTAACCTAATATCATTTAAAGTATCTTAAAAGTAGTGTTTTTTGGAGGACAAGAGTTAACAAACATTACATGGTCGGTGAACTGGTTATGCAAAGTGTACAAATGCAGACATTGTTTGACATGTTTTCAAATTCTCAGCCATTTTTCAAGATTTTGTGCTGAATATCTTGAAGAACAAGGCCGTAGTTAAAGCAGATAAGTTAAAAAAAATGCTTTTGCATGTAAGTGAGTGATTCAGCAGAACTGCCAGTAATATTTTGTAACATTCAGTAAAGGAAGCATGAATTTTCTGTGTTAATAGTGACGGTTTTACACAATATGGAGGAGTTTTATTATGAGGGGTGTCCCGATACAACTTTTCACCTCTGATATGATACCGATATTGCAGCGTTGAGTACTGGCCGATACCGATATCGATCCGATACGATATCAGCAGGAATCATACATACTTTTATTACTTATTTTGTAGTGTGGACTGTAAGAAAAGGCTTGATCAAGTGAGATTACTAAAACAGAGAACAGAAGTCAGCAATAGCAGGTATGAGGAAAAACTGACCCAATTGTTATTAACCAATGGGTTAAATAAATTTTAACCTCCAACATAAGAATATACTACAATTAAACATAATAAATTATAATAAATTAGAAGTTCCTGAAAAGTAACCTCAATAAATCCAATAAAAACAAAGACAGTTATTTTTAAATTGAAAAATAACCACTGTGTTTAACTTAAACATATTCTACAACTGAATTAAATAAATAAAAAATAATTCAGAATGGGCTGCTTGTATCGTGCTTATATCAGAGATTTTAGATGCAGGTCGATATAATCCGATATCAGTTTTTGCTGATATCGGACCAATATCCGATATCAATATCGGATGGGGACGACCCTAATTTATTATTGAAAAGCACATAAAATTAATTTCAATTGATTTTTGGTGGGGTAACCCAGTTCAAAAAGTGAAGTTTTTGGTTTCTTTGTTCCTTAAAGAAATTACTGTTGTAGAGCTGGACCATTAAACCAGTTTTATTTTAATTTATAATAAGTGTTTCCCAGCATTTACAAAAAAATCCTCAAACTAATCAAGAATAGAAGATAACTATGCCACGACATGTTGCACATGTTTTGTCTTTTGTCCAAATTCAGTTATTCTGAGAAATTAAGATTTCCTTCACTCATCTATTTTCATGTATTGTTTGTTTTTCAGTGTTGAATGATGAAGTGTAACAAGTATTTCAAAAGTCCTGGTGATGCAGATGTTGTAAAATCTATTGACAATCATGTTTGACAACTGGGATTTTCAATATCTATCAATATAATCAAGATCTTTTTTTCTGTAATGAAGCATCCCTGGATTGTTGGTTTGTTTCAGTGTTTGTTTTTGTTTTCTTTGGGGGGAGTGTTGCTTGTAGGGCTCATGTCTGCTGTGTCAGTGATGTTTGTGGAGCACACGGCATGGAAAGGAACATCGGAGACCAGCTCAATAAAGCTTTTGAAGCTTATCGCCAGGTCTCCATTGAGAAGGACAATGCTAAAAGGGAGCTGCAGCAAATGGTAACGTCACAAGAACTTAAACATATAAACAGCAGCGAGTTGAAAAACTACTCTAAAGGTGTGGGAGACATTTGCTGCAAGTGTATTTAAGAAGATGTTGTAATTGAAAGTAAGAAAAAATGATAAAAACTCAGCTATAAAAAAACAAACCAAATTCCCAAACCTTATTTTTCAGACTGAATATTACCAGAGATACACTCAAAAACTCCAGAAGCAGATCGAGGACCAGCAGCAGATGATTTTAAAACTTGAAGCAAAGTTATCGGCAACAAGGCAAACATCAGGTCAGTAAGACGTGCTGGTTTATCCCTCTGCCTGTGTTTAAAAGATTACTCTGCTTGTTGATTGCACTGCATTCATTTATGACATTTGAATGACAACAAATTAATCAAATTATAGAGCTGGGAGATAAATTGTTTTTTCTTAAATAAATGGCTTATCGAGAAAATTACAGCCACTGGTGACATGTAAACAAAATGATCCATCATTGACTGTTCATCCATTACCATTGTTTTTAAACTGAAAGAAAAACATCCTGCTGACGTTTATAACCATTCATATCACTCACCCTGTATCATTCTGTGGAGTTCTCTTAGTTTAGTTTTAGGTTTTGCCCCTAAAATCTGATCACTAATCCAGTAGAGGGGATGACTAGAAAGTAAAGGTAAATACAGAAGTAATGAGTGCCCCTCTGATGGTTTTGTTTGCGTTACACAAATACAAAACATTCAATTTAGTGTGTTTTTAAGCAGATAAAGCCAACAGATCCATGTTCATGTAAAAACTTTCATTCCCCTCAAACTAGATAGTGCACTTTTAAAGCCAAACAAACAGCTCACGTTTTAATCCAAAGAGAAATTTTTCATTCGTAGTTTTTTAAGCATTAAGAAAATCAGGCAATACTTTATTTTAGGTCACAAATCCCGCTGTGAACCACTTGCTACTAGCTAGCATGCTTGTTAGTAGCATTCTGTCTGCTGATATGGCACTATGAAAAGCGTTTTAGCACTGTCTGCTACATGACCACAATATATGCAGCTAACAGGTCATTGCCAAAGAGGTTTTTCTTTTTGGCAAAATAACCTGATAATTTATGATCTGCTAGCTTTGCTTGGTATAGTTCATATGAAGTAGTAGTGCCACAAGAACTAATCTCCCTGAATAACTCAAAATATGAGGTCATGTTCATGGATAATTTACTTGTTGCACACTTAAACAAATTAAATAAATTACATAAATAAAAATGTAAAATACTGTATTTAAATTAAATAAACTCAATGTTCAACAATGTCTGAAGTGGACCTCTCATATAGGACATATTTCTAACAATGCTGACATAATTAATATCTTTCACTAAAGTATTAGACCTTGTGCCCGTAGCAGACGTTTTGAAGGATATGTCATTTCAGTTGCTGTGTATGTGTGGTACTAAGAGTGAAAAGTAGGCAACTTTACAATTATTTTCTCATTTCAGATTTATTCTTAGTTAGAAAGACCTAATTAGGTGCCAAAGTACAGCAGATGTAAATGAGTTTAAGCTCAACCTGGAACAAAGTGTCAAAAGGTAATATTCCTGTTTGATAATGTACACAAACAAAATGGATTAAGTTTTAAAATAACGAGGAGTTATGAAGTTTGTGATTTTTTTTATTTGTTCTTTTAGTTAGCTATTGAACATGATTTTTTATGAAACAACACAAAAATCCCAATTCCTGAGTTATAATTGCCCACTAAAGACATCAGGGGTAGACTAATATTTAGCAGCATACTTTTAGCCACTGCAGCTATTTTAACAACAATGTAATGTGAAGGAAAGCGGTCCTATGACCTCCTGAAATCACCGCACTCATCATTTATTCTAGCTTACTTTTGCTCTTATGATAATATTTCTAACATAAGTTTCATCCATTTTCTGACAGAGTGGAGCAGGAATGAGTCCAAAAAGGCAGAAGTGAGCTAGCAGTTAGCACTTCCTAGTTCTCAAGCCCTAAACAAAAGAGATTTAGAATACCTGATTTGGATAAATGCCTAGAATAAGGTTTATGGTGAAAACATGCATACAAGATTTTAATGTTTCACTGTTCAGTAGTCTGAGGTCCAGGGAATCAGAGAGATGCTAACTTCTGCATTGGCCTACAAAAATGGGCCATCCTTGCAGCACTCCATATCAGGTACTAAATTTGCATTTCTGTTTAATTTTATTGAGAGTTATTTGGGCAGAAGAACTATTCACAGATTATTATAACCTTAAAGGTGTCAAATCAAGCAAAGCCAATTATGATCAAAATAAATGAACATCAAGATCTTACTTTTTCTTCTGTATTGTGTCAGATATGGTGATGCAGAATAAGCCAGTGTGCTACTAATTATCATTCTTATAAGCCACCAGTGAATCATGAGAATTTTGACCCAAATTACAGAACTACCAATAATGACTTAAAATTGTGACTTGGGTTTGGTCCACAAAAGAGATTTTATTTTAGGCCATACCGCCCAGCCCTATTGAATAGGTTGTAGTGAAGCTGAATTTCATTTTATCCTCAGTACCTCTGATGGTTTCCACGTTTTTATGTCCAAAGGGGAGATGAAGTGTGAGCCTTGTAACCATCTACTGGATGGAGCCAGCTCTTATAGGAAAACACAGTTCCCGGTATGTTCAACACTACATTTTCCCATACTGTTATTTTGGTTTACATGCTGTAAATACTGTAATATAATGGCCTCAGAACGGGTTTTTCTTCATTCTTATACTCTGGATGCAATGACAGCTTCCTCTGATATTCACACAACTTCTGCTTGATGTGTTTGCTCTGTCATCAACAAGGATGTTACAGGAAAAAGCAGACAAATAGGAAATCAATACAGCAGTTTTTTTTAATGACTCAGTAATGATCAGAATTTATGAATCTCAATTATTCACTGTAGGGGAGGCAGGGGTTGGTTGTCACATTGCTAATTACAGCCAAATCTTGGGGCTTTGTTTCATCATGTTCAGATATTTTATTTGACCTCCTGGTGCTGTCATTTCTTTTTACAGTTTTGTTGAGCATACACAGAATAGTGTGTTGAGAAGACATTTTGTGATTTCTGTGAGTCTAAGTAATTGTTGATGCGTGAGATGTTTTGTGTTTAAAGTTTCCCCGTGAACTGTTGTTTTACAGTAACAGCTAACTAAATGTATGAGGCAGCTAACAAAACCTTTGACAAAATGTCAGGATGGACGGTTGTCACACTGCTCTGTGGGGCCAGTTGTCACAGATGTAACTCATTTACATAAAGCACTTCTTCATCCACGTACTCACAATCACAATTTAGAAGCAACGTGTCTTCTATTTTTTAAGCTGTCTTTTTTGTCAGTGTTTTTTATTTCACCTTGCACTTTGTCTCTTACACTAAATGCTCTCATGTTCCTTGCAAACAAAGAGAAAAACACTGCGATCATTATATGTTTTTTTTTTTCTTTCCAAACCCCTATCTTCAGTTATTGGGACTACTAACCCTACAACCTGTAACAACTAATCCAGTGTTGGTGTTGGTTGTCATAGTTGGAGAGAGGGTCTTTGATGGTTCATAACTCGCTATTGAAATAATTTACAAAATAAAAGGGACACCAAGTTCACCAAAAGACCTAAAGCCTCCATTCAATCTCAAAATGATGATTGTAGGGTGTTTTAATCATGATGGACTGAGCGCTTATATAAAGAGTGTGACAGTCAACCCCTGTCTCCCCTTCCCTGAATGCAGTGATATTTCAAAGACATGCATGATTATGTCTGTGTATTATTACCTCAGACCGGTGTTCATTTTGTTGACTAATTATTTTCGTCATAGTTTTAGTCAACAACCTTTTTTCCCCGATGAAAACTAGACTTTAACTAAAAAAAATAGGTGCACATGGTCAAAACCTTAAACTAAATTAAGTGACATTTTTGTCAACAAATAAAAACTAGACTAAAATGTTTGACAGAGACCAAATCCAATCAGACCTAATTTTGTCATGTAGAAAGTAGAGTCAAGTTAGGAATCACAGCTACTTTGGTTGGATGAGTTAAGAGGGACATTCATTCACAACTGCCTTAGCTTCATGGTGGTGGGATCCAAGTGTAAAACATGACTTCAGAAATTCAAGGAAACATAAAAAATGCCTTACACTTTACACTTCATATTTCAGTCGACTAAATTGACAGTAAATTTCATCAACTAAGATGTTGTGAAACTTGATCAACTATAACTAGACTAAAATTAAAACAATTTAGATGATTAAGTTATGACTAAAACTAAAAGATATTTTAGGCAAAAGACTAAAACTAAATTAAAAAGTGCTGTCAAAATTAACACTGCCTCCAACAGGGGAGAATATGTTTTGCCGGCATTTGTCTGACTGTGAGCAAGATAACTCCAAAGGATAAGGACAGATTTTGATGAAATTTTAGGGAAAATTGGTCATGGCACAAGAAGGAGTGATTAAATTTTGGTGGTGATTCGAATCTGGATGTGGATCCAGGATTGTTTTTAGAATTTCTTTACGTTACGTGGTAGAGCAGTTTTCCACATTATCAACAATCACTCCGCTAACAATGTCATAAATGCTTTGGGGGAGGTTTGAGCTCTACTACTTTTAAACATGTTTCTTTCTTTCTTTATTTTAAACAGCACATCATGTAATAATGCCATTTGTCAATTTTCTTTTATGAAAACATACATTTTAGAAAAATAAGGATGACGATTGACCCTGTAAATTGAAACGTACTTTTTGCCTGATCTATAAGCATTTATTCTACCTTTCTACTACTTGAAATCATAAAAAAATAGCCAGTATATTTGTTTACATAAACCCTTTCTTAATATATATATAAACAAATGAATTCATTAATTATGGTAAAGATGAGATAAATTGATCAAAAATCATTTACCTTTCTTTATCTCTGGCTGAACAAACTCAAGTCAGGCTTTGAATATCTATATAATACGATTTCCTAATATTATATCACAAATCGAGACAAATAATATATAGTCTTTTTTTTCATTTTAGAAAATATTAGGAATAAAGACAAAAACAGGAAAAGGAATTTACAATAGAAAATGTAAAGAGCAGAGTTGCAAAAGAGAAACATTTGATTCAATGTCCACAGTTAAAATTAGACACAACAAAACAAAACACTATGAACAGAACATAATCAGGGTAGCTGTGCATTGTTTAACATTAAATGTAAGACTCTTAAGACATTTTAGACCCAAGACTTTTTTATACTTGTTTCTTACTGCTGTCATATGTACCTTTACTTTCAGATTCAATGTGACTAGATGTCATTCTTGCATATGTTACTCCTGTATCCTTGTTCCCCAACCATTTCCTTTATTTTTTTGTAAAGCTAAATTTCCAGAAGCTTGCATCTTCCTTTTTTCCATTTGTAGTTTGTGAATGCTTACAAAACACCCTGCAGTGTATGCTGCATTATTGCTTGAACAACCAAATTCTTTGAATTCGTACAAAGCAAACTAAAAACATACTTTTCTGACATTTTTAAATCTTGTATTTAAAAAAAAAGAATCTTGTTAAAGATTTCTGGGGACCCTGATGATCCCCCACCCCAATCCCACGTTATGTTGAGTGCTTCTTCTGTGGTCGAGTAATTGGGGTAAAGAGCAGGATATTTGTCAGAGGATCAATGAGAGCTCCCTAGCTGGATTATCTCTGAGGTTTTTTTTTATTCATTTCTGTGTACGGTGTGATGTTGATCCACTGAAACAGAATCTTTGTAGGAGAGGGAGTTCAGATTTCCCCTTTGTTAAAATGCATTGAATAACACTCATTTGTCAGCTGATTCTTATTACACTGGTCAAAGATAAACTTTTCAACAAATAGTGTGGAAGTATATTTATTTTTATGCCTCTATTAAGATGTGTTTATTATTCATGCAACCATCAAAAGCAAAGATAACATAGTTTTTGTAACAGTATCTACCCCGTTTCCCCCACACAAGGTGTATCCACTCTCACTGCACCAGATGGTGCTAGAGGATAAAGTCACAGCACACTTTAGCCGCTTCACTTTTTAAAAAACACACCAGGAAGCATTTTTCAGCAGCTAATAATTGATGTGCATATTCAAGTGCAGATGTATAATCAGTATGTTCTACATTAATCATTTCTTCTGAGTATATTAATGTGATGCGTCTTTTTAACAGGAGAATATGGGCACTGTTGCTGTTGCACCTAATATGCCTGTAAACAGCCCTGTTGACTGGTATGTGGCTTTTCTTGATTAAAGAATTATACAGTTGAAAAAGATACCATAATATTTTTTCTTATATTTCAGTATGCTTTTTTCAGTCACTTCTTGTTATCTCAGTCAGGATATGCTGGGTGCATTCGAAGCGATTCAGGAAAAACTGCGTCAGATTCAGTCGCTCACCAGAAGACAAAAAGACCACCTGAAAAGATTCCATGGAGGAAGTGATACGTCTAACGGTACTATACAGTTTATTTATTAATTAATACCTGCTATTTTTAAGAGCCTGCTTGTGAACTTGTTTGTTTTCTTGATTCATTATCTTCAAAATAGATACGAAAGAATCAAAAAGGGTGATATGTCATAACAGCTTACAAGATTACATGTTTTTCTCCTTTTCTCTCTATAAGATAATTAGATAGTAGCACTGTAAGTAATGCTGCACGTGAATACTTCATTGCCCTTTTGAGATAAAGCTGGCCTCTAATATGAAGATAGTGTGAATAGACACCTTTAATAACCTCACAGGAAAATGCTTGTTTTTCCTAACTGGGTAATTTATCGTGAAACTTCCTATTTTTTCACAGTCTCAGTTGTCATTAAAAAAGTCTTTTACCTTGATGTCCATTGATCTACTCAATATAGTATATTTGCCACATTCATTTAAAGTTCAATATTCAATGAAATGCAAACCTACACCAAGGCATTTCTAACATTGTGGACAAATGTGGAAAACTGCCCCACCTCACACTTTCAACAAATCTTTGAAAAAAAGTCATGACTCCACATCCAGATTCAGATCACCACCAAAATATGTTCACCTTCCTGGGGTCATGACCAGCATTCCTTGGAAATGTCAACAAAATCTGTGGATAAGTTACTGAGTTTTCAGTGAAAATGTGGAAAACTGCCCTCTATGGCTTTGTTAACAAATCCTTTAAAAAGTTCCTGGATCTGCATCTGGACTCAGATAATCATCAAAATCCTTTCACTACTTCCTTGTGTCACATTCTGTCAAAAATTTAATCAAAACCAATTCATAACTTTTTAAGTAATCTAACAAACAAATAGACAAACAGACGACTGCTGGCAAAATATAACTTCCTTGACTGAGGCAATAAAAACAGTAAAAAAAACCCAAAAAACTATGTGATAAAACCTCTCAAACAATCAAAAAAATGTTTGGAAATTGTTAGTATAGCCACTTCTGGCACCGTCTGTGAACAAAGAGTAACTCATGTCTTTTTCATGATCTTCTGACGCACGTGTGGAAGATTTCTCTGACAATAAATACAGTTAAAAAATGTAAATTCTAACATGCAACCCAATGCTCACTTTTACTGCAAGGAATTAGATAAAGCCTGTTCTGGCTGTTGATTGTTGATCTCTGTGTCTGACAATTACCCTGCAGCAGTGATTAAAAGCATTCAAATATTAGATGTGTTTTTTACTCTTTTTTTTTGATAGTTATTGCTTGATAAGGTCAGCTTATAGATTCTTAAGTATTAACTTTTGTCTGTTTTATAAGTAGCAACAAGTCTTTATTGTAGCTTTAATGCAAAAGTCTGTGTTTTAAAGGTCACACATTTTACTGTGTTCCAGTTTATACTGGTCCCAAGTGCACTCTGAACACACCTTAAAGTTTCTTGCTGGAATATCCACTCAGACATTGGATTTTAGCATGCATTTTTACTCCTCTGTTTCAGCCCTGCTCATAACAGACTGTTTTGGTGTAAATTAAGGAAGCAACAATTCTCAATAAAATATTGAACCCTACGATACAGCGTCCACTAAGTCACTGCACAAGGAACTCCTGCTGCAAGTAGCAATAAAGTACAAGATGTCCCAGCACTGCTCTGAGAGGAGAGGCTGAAGGTGACCGTTATCTGATGTGAGAGTAAGGATGAAGATAGTTCAGCAATTGCAGATTTGAAAATCAGTGATGTTTGAGCTTATCAATACAGCTGTTGAGTCTCATAGTTAACGAACATGGGTACATAAACATCTGCTCAAAACAACAATTAAAAACACACTCAAACTTTGCCAAAAGTCGTGTCAATTGAAATTCACTGTTCGTTTTTAAGTCCTTGCTGAAGTCAGTTTAACGAGTGTTAGAACTTAAGCCATTATGACACTTAACAAGCAGACAGAAACTGTTAAAGCATGTGTTCAGCTACAGCTCAGAGATAGGACAAAGAAAAAGAAATCGCTCTGAAATTTTTCATCCAACAGTACATTCGACCCAATATAGTTTTGTGGCTCTTTTTATATAAAAATCACACAATTGCACAAAATAACTGAAACTGCCTTCAGAAGTGTACCTGAGGGCCCTTTCAGCCACTTCACTGACTGATGTCAAGTGCCTGACACCATGTCCTTTCAAAATACTGAAATATCCCTTTGAGTGTATCAATGATGTTTAAGGGAAAGTATTTCTTTCTTACTTAAAACTAAAAAAGATATAGGTAAGGGACAAAAATAAGCTTTTTTCCCCCCAACAACTCTTGAAAAATGTCATTAAACGTGCCTCTCTAATGAAAGGGCTGTCAAAACTGAACCAAACACAACACCATGACCAAAAAACTGAGATACTTAGCAAACCATGGACTAAGTGTATTGTTGCATCCCTGGTGTAAATCTTCATGAGCTTTTTCTGACCTTGCCCCTCTCAGGAAGTGGTCTCAGATCCAGCACTAGGCTCTAATGTCTACTGTGGCCTAACAGTCATGTCTAGACAGGCCTCCTCCACTGGAGCTGACTTTGGACCAAACAAACATGCTTTGGGAATGTCTCCCATCTAGGGGAGGTGGCATATGTCCTAATGACATTATTAAAGGAAAATATTCTAAATCAAGTGTTTGAACACAAATTGTACTAAAGCCGAAGAAAGTAACAGAGGGAGAGAATGGATTTTTCTTGTTTTGGGGTGGTTGTAGACAGGCCATGGACACAATTGTCCATAAAACCATTTAAAACATGCTTTTGCAATAAAATGAGACCTTAAATATGTGTAACTACTTGAGTAAATGTGACACTCAAATCTCTTACAAGCCAACTTTTCCACTTGTGTGGCAGGAAAAGAAAAACTATAAAATGTCACGTCTTCTAATCCGTCTGACAGATCAGCGGTTCTCCATGCCCATCCAGTGCACGGACCGCACAGCAGAGGCAGAGAGACCCTTCTCTACAGCTCTGCGGTCAGCTGTGGAGGTCCCACTCCCGCCCACGTCTCTGGCATCTCGTGGTGCCAGCCCCGAGGACCGAGACCTAGTAGAGTCTCTCACCAAACTCTGCGTCAAATTTCCGCCTCCCGCGGACAGTGAGTACGACTTCCTGAACAGCACCCCAGAAAGACACATCGGTTTGACCGTGCCCCTGAAGCGACCCCTCGGTGGCATTCCCTCCATGCTCACGGAGGAGGAGTCCGTAGAGCTGCCCATGCCTTTTGTCTACCCTCCATCCCCCTCCCACTCTACAACGTCCTCGCTCTCCCAGGAGGGCGTGTGGGGACCCCAGCAGGTGAGAATCACAGGCGAAGGTCTGAGAAAACTAGTAGCAAATTATCAGTTTCTGATTGGTCTTTGCTAATGGAGGAGTGAAACGGTGTGAAGTCCAAAAAAAGGGAATGAAAAGAAAAAAATCCCTTGGCTTAACTGTGTTACTGTGTAATGTGTGTAGATTCTTTTTTTACTTAAGCATGGATGCTCTGGTTATATTTGGCATCATTGCTGGAACGTGTGAGCCAGATGGAAGCACGTTAGAGCGTCTGAATCTGATACAAGTATGATGGTTAAGTAGGTTTTTATTTGCTGATGTGTATAAATGCTTGAATATAAAAAATGTGAATGGCATGCTGCAAGATCCAAAAGTATGATGCTTTCCCACACATATTTATAAGAGGAAAGCATACAGATAGTAAATACTTGAGTCTAGCATCCTACCTTTCTGTTCCCGAGGATTTGTGCACATTGGGTTGACAGAGGACATGCTTTTGTGTTCCTCAAAGCAACTGATACTTCAGCATAAAGGCCCTGTGGACTCTAATAGGGTGAGTGTGAAGATTGTTTAGCATGTAAATAATATATTGTTTTCTTTGCTCTGCAGCCCCTCTGGATCCCTGAGCTGAGTGACGCAGCCAACGTTTGGACAGAGCTGGTGACGCCTCAGAGCAGCAGTCCTGATAAATGCGCTTTCTGCCACGCTGTGGTTCCTCAGGACCGAATGAACAGTCACCTATACTCGCATTTTTCGCCTAAGAATGAAGCCGAAGACTGAAGCCCAAGACTGACACTCATTGCAGAGACTGACGGATTGAAGGCCACAAGTACTCCTTCCTGCATTTATGGTCTAGGTCCTGCCTGCCACGAGTTACATGCGCTGTACTGGATTTTTTATTTTAATTTTCAAAGACACTGCAATAAGACTTGAACCCATTTATTTAATACTGAAGAATTGAATGGTACA